>JAWZSU010000044.1:0-352952 GCA_038380795.1 Pyrocephalus nanus
CCCTAACCCTAACCCTAACCCTAACCCTAACCCTAACCCTAACCCTAACCCTAACCCTAACCCTAACCCTAACCCTAACCCTAACCCTAACCCTAACCCTAACCCTAACCCTAACCCTAACCCTAACCCTAACCCTAACCCTAACCCTAACCCTAACCCTAACCCTAACCCTAACCCTAACCCTAACCCTAACCCTAACCCTAACCCTAACCCTAACCCTAACCCTAACCCTAACCCTAACCCTAACCCTAACCCTAACCCTAACCCTAACCCTAACCCTAACCCTAACCCTAACCCTAACCCTAACCCTAACCCTAACCCTAACCCTAACCCTAACCCTAACCCTAACCCTAACCCTAACCCTAACCCTAACCCTAACCCTAACCCTAACCCTAACCCTAACCCTAACCCTAACCCTAACCCTAACCCTAACCCTAACCCTAACCCTAACCCTAACCCTAACCCTAACCCTAACCCTAACCCTAACCCTAACCCTAACCCTAACCCTAACCCTAACCCTAACCCTAACCCTAACCCTAACCCTAACCCTAACCCTAACCCTAACCCTAACCCTAACCCTAACCCTAACCCTAACCCTAACCCTAACCCTAACCCTAACCCTAACCCTAACCCTAACCCTAACCCTAACCCTAACCCTAACCCTAACCCTAACCCTAACCCTAACCCTAACCCTAACCCTAACCCTAACCCTAACCCTAACCCTAACCCTAACCCTAACCCTAACCCTAACCCTAACCCTAACCCTAACCCTAACCCTAACCCTAACCCTAACCCTAACCCTAACCCTAACCCTAACCCTAACCCTAACCCTAACCCTAACCCTAACCCTAACCCTAACCCTAACCCTAACCCTAACCCTAACCCTAACCCTAACCCTAACCCTAACCCTAACCCTAACCCTAACCCTAACCCTAACCCTAACCCTAACCCTAACCCTAACCCTAACCCTAACCCTAACCCTAACCCTAACCCTAACCCTAACCCTAACCCTAACCCTAACCCTAACCCTAACCCTAACCCTAACCCTAACCCTAACCCTAACCCTAACCCTAACCCTAACCCTAACCCTAACCCTAACCCTAACCCTAACCCTAACCCTAACCCTAACCCTAACCCTAACCCTAACCCTAACCCTAACCCTAACCCTAACCCTAACCCTAACCCTAACCCTAACCCTAACCCTAACCCTAACCCTAACCCTAACCCTAACCCTAACCCTAACCCTAACCCTAACCCTAACCCTAACCCTAACCCTAACCCTAACCCTAACCCTAACCCTAACCCTAACCCTAACCCTAACCCTAACCCTAACCCTAACCCTAACCCTAACCCTAACCCTAACCCTAACCCTAACCCTAACCCTAACCCTAACCCTAACCCTAACCCTAACCCTAACCCTAACCCTAACCCTAACCCTAACCCTAACCCTAACCCTAACCCTAACCCTAACCCTAACCCTAACCCTAACCCTAACCCTAACCCTAACCCTAACCCTAACCCTAACCCTAACCCTAACCCTAACCCTAACCCTAACCCTAACCCTAACCCTAACCCTAACCCTAACCCTAACCCTAACCCTAACCCTAACCCTAACCCTAACCCTAACCCTAACCCTAACCCTAACCCTAACCCTAACCCTAACCCTAACCCTAACCCTAACCCTAACCCTAACCCTAACCCTAACCCTAACCCTAACCCTAACCCTAACCCTAACCCTAACCCTAACCCTAACCCTAACCCTAACCCTAACCCTAACCCTAACCCTAACCCTAACCCTAACCCTAACCCTAACCCTAACCCTAACCCTAACCCTAACCCTAACCCTAACCCTAACCCTAACCCTAACCCTAACCCTAACCCTAACCCTAACCCTAACCCTAACCCTAACCCTAACCCTAACCCTAACCCTAACCCTAACCCTAACCCTAACCCTAACCCTAACCCTAACCCTAACCCTAACCCTAACCCTAACCCTAACCCTAACCCTAACCCTAACCCTAACCCTAACCCTAACCCTAACCCTAACCCTAACCCTAACCCTAACCCTAACCCTAACCCTAACCCTAACCCTAACCCTAACCCTAACCCTAACCCTAACCCTAACCCTAACCCTAACCCTAACCCTAACCCTAACCCTAACCCTAACCCTAACCCTAACCCTAACCCTAACCCTAACCCTAACCCTAACCCTAACCCTAACCCTAACCCTAACCCTAACCCTAACCCTAACCCTAACCCTAACCCTAACCCTAACCCTAACCCTAACCCTAACCCTAACCCTAACCCTAACCCTAACCCTAACCCTAACCCTAACCCTAACCCTAACCCTAACCCTAACCCTAACCCTAACCCTAACCCTAACCCTAACCCTAACCCTAACCCTAACCCTAACCCTAACCCTAACCCTAACCCTAACCCTAACCCTAACCCTAACCCTAACCCTAACCCTAACCCTAACCCTAACCCTAACCCTAACCCTAACCCTAACCCTAACCCTAACCCTAACCCTAACCCTAACCCTAACCCTAACCCTAACCCTAACCCTAACCCTAACCCTAACCCTAACCCTAACCCTAACCCTAACCCTAACCCTAACCCTAACCCTAACCCTAACCCTAACCCTAACCCTAACCCTAACCCTAACCCTAACCCTAACCCTAACCCTAACCCTAACCCTAACCCTAACCCTAACCCTAACCCTAACCCTAACCCTAACCCTAACCCTAACCCTAACCCTAACCCTAACCCTAACCCTAACCCTAACCCTAACCCTAACCCTAACCCTAACCCTAACCCTAACCCTAACCCTAACCCTAACCCTAACCCTAACCCTAACCCTAACCCTAACCCTAACCCTAACCCTAACCCTAACCCTAACCCTAACCCTAACCCTAACCCTAACCCTAACCCTAACCCTAACCCTAACCCTAACCCTAACCCTAACCCTAACCCTAACCCTAACCCTAACCCTAACCCTAACCCTAACCCTAACCCTAACCCTAACCCTAACCCTAACCCTAACCCTAACCCTAACCCTAACCCTAACCCTAACCCTAACCCTAACCCTAACCCTAACCCTAACCCTAACCCTAACCCTAACCCTAACCCTAACCCTAACCCTAACCCTAACCCTAACCCTAACCCTAACCCTAACCCTAACCCTAACCCTAACCCTAACCCTAACCCTAACCCTAACCCTAACCCTAACCCTAACCCTAACCCTAACCCTAACCCTAACCCTAACCCTAACCCTAACCCTAACCCTAACCCTAACCCTAACCCTAACCCTAACCCTAACCCTAACCCTAACCCTAACCCTAACCCTAACCCTAACCCTAACCCTAACCCTAACCCTAACCCTAACCCTAACCCTAACCCTAACCCTAACCCTAACCCTAACCCTAACCCTAACCCTAACCCTAACCCTAACCCTAACCCTAACCCTAACCCTAACCCTAACCCTAACCCTAACCCTAACCCTAACCCTAACCCTAACCCTAACCCTAACCCTAACCCTAACCCTAACCCTAACCCTAACCCTAACCCTAACCCTAACCCTAACCCTAACCCTAACCCTAACCCTAACCCTAACCCTAACCCTAACCCTAACCCTAACCCTAACCCTAACCCTAACCCTAACCCTAACCCTAACCCTAACCCTAACCCTAACCCTAACCCTAACCCTAACCCTAACCCTAACCCTAACCCTAACCCTAACCCTAACCCTAACCCTAACCCTAACCCTAACCCTAACCCTAACCCTAACCCTAACCCTAACCCTAACCCTAACCCTAACCCTAACCCTAACCCTAACCCTAACCCTAACCCTAACCCTAACCCTAACCCTAACCCTAACCCTAACCCTAACCCTAACCCTAACCCTAACCCTAACCCTAACCCTAACCCTAACCCTAACCCTAACCCTAACCCTAACCCTAACCCTAACCCTAACCCTAACCCTAACCCTAACCCTAACCCTAACCCTAACCCTAACCCTAACCCTAACCCTAACCCTAACCCTAACCCTAACCCTAACCCTAACCCTAACCCTAACCCTAACCCTAACCCTAACCCTAACCCTAACCCTAACCCTAACCCTAACCCTAACCCTAACCCTAACCCTAACCCTAACCCTAACCCTAACCCTAACCCTAACCCTAACCCTAACCCTAACCCTAACCCTAACCCTAACCCTAACCCTAACCCTAACCCTAACCCTAACCCTAACCCTAACCCTAACCCTAACCCTAACCCTAACCCTAACCCTAACCCTAACCCTAACCCTAACCCTAACCCTAACCCTAACCCTAACCCTAACCCTAACCCTAACCCTAACCCTAACCCTAACCCTAACCCTAACCCTAACCCTAACCCTAACCCTAACCCTAACCCTAACCCTAACCCTAACCCTAACCCTAACCCTAACCCTAACCCTAACCCTAACCCTAACCCTAACCCTAACCCTAACCCTAACCCTAACCCTAACCCTAACCCTAACCCTAACCCTAACCCTAACCCTAACCCTAACCCTAACCCTAACCCTAACCCTAACCCTAACCCTAACCCTAACCCTAACCCTAACCCTAACCCTAACCCTAACCCTAACCCTAACCCTAACCCTAACCCTAACCCTAACCCTAACCCTAACCCTAACCCTAACCCTAACCCTAACCCTAACCCTAACCCTAACCCTAACCCTAACCCTAACCCTAACCCTAACCCTAACCCTAACCCTAACCCTAACCCTAACCCTAACCCTAACCCTAACCCTAACCCTAACCCTAACCCTAACCCTAACCCTAACCCTAACCCTAACCCTAACCCTAACCCTAACCCTAACCCTAACCCTAACCCTAACCCTAACCCTAACCCTAACCCTAACCCTAACCCTAACCCTAACCCTAACCCTAACCCTAACCCTAACCCTAACCCTAACCCTAACCCTAACCCTAACCCTAACCCTAACCCTAACCCTAACCCTAACCCTAACCCTAACCCTAACCCTAACCCTAACCCTAACCCTAACCCTAACCCTAACCCTAACCCTAACCCTAACCCTAACCCTAACCCTAACCCTAACCCTAACCCTAACCCTAACCCTAACCCTAACCCTAACCCTAACCCTAACCCTAACCCTAACCCTAACCCTAACCCTAACCCTAACCCTAACCCTAACCCTAACCCTAACCCTAACCCTAACCCTAACCCTAACCCTAACCCTAACCCTAACCCTAACCCTAACCCTAACCCTAACCCTAACCCTAACCCTAACCCTAACCCTAACCCTAACCCTAACCCTAACCCTAACCCTAACCCTAACCCTAACCCTAACCCTAACCCTAACCCTAACCCTAACCCTAACCCTAACCCTAACCCTAACCCTAACCCTAACCCTAACCCTAACCCTAACCCTAACCCTAACCCTAACCCTAACCCTAACCCTAACCCTAACCCTAACCCTAACCCTAACCCTAACCCTAACCCTAACCCTAACCCTAACCCTAACCCTAACCCTAACCCTAACCCTAACCCTAACCCTAACCCTAACCCTAACCCTAACCCTAACCCTAACCCTAACCCTAACCCTAACCCTAACCCTAACCCTAACCCTAACCCTAACCCTAACCCTAACCCTAACCCTAACCCTAACCCTAACCCTAACCCTAACCCTAACCCTAACCCTAACCCTAACCCTAACCCTAACCCTAACCCTAACCCTAACCCTAACCCTAACCCTAACCCTAACCCTAACCCTAACCCTAACCCTAACCCTAACCCTAACCCTAACCCTAACCCTAACCCTAACCCTAACCCTAACCCTAACCCTAACCCTAACCCTAACCCTAACCCTAACCCTAACCCTAACCCTAACCCTAACCCTAACCCTAACCCTAACCCTAACCCTAACCCTAACCCTAACCCTAACCCTAACCCTAACCCTAACCCTAACCCTAACCCTAACCCTAACCCTAACCCTAACCCTAACCCTAACCCTAACCCTAACCCTAACCCTAACCCTAACCCTAACCCTAACCCTAACCCTAACCCTAACCCTAACCCTAACCCTAACCCTAACCCTAACCCTAACCCTAACCCTAACCCTAACCCTAACCCTAACCCTAACCCTAACCCTAACCCTAACCCTAACCCTAACCCTAACCCTAACCCTAACCCTAACCCTAACCCTAACCCTAACCCTAACCCTAACCCTAACCCTAACCCTAACCCTAACCCTAACCCTAACCCTAACCCTAACCCTAACCCTAACCCTAACCCTAACCCTAACCCTAACCCTAACCCTAACCCTAACCCTAACCCTAACCCTAACCCTAACCCTAACCCTAACCCTAACCCTAACCCTAACCCTAACCCTAACCCTAACCCTAACCCTAACCCTAACCCTAACCCTAACCCTAACCCTAACCCTAACCCTAACCCTAACCCTAACCCTAACCCTAACCCTAACCCTAACCCTAACCCTAACCCTAACCCTAACCCTAACCCTAACCCTAACCCTAACCCTAACCCTAACCCTAACCCTAACCCTAACCCTAACCCTAACCCTAACCCTAACCCTAACCCTAACCCTAACCCTAACCCTAACCCTAACCCTAACCCTAACCCTAACCCTAACCCTAACCCTAACCCTAACCCTAACCCTAACCCTAACCCTAACCCTAACCCTAACCCTAACCCTAACCCTAACCCTAACCCTAACCCTAACCCTAACCCTAACCCTAACCCTAACCCTAACCCTAACCCTAACCCTAACCCTAACCCTAACCCTAACCCTAACCCTAACCCTAACCCTAACCCTAACCCTAACCCTAACCCTAACCCTAACCCTAACCCTAACCCTAACCCTAACCCTAACCCTAACCCTAACCCTAACCCTAACCCTAACCCTAACCCTAACCCTAACCCTAACCCTAACCCTAACCCTAACCCTAACCCTAACCCTAACCCTAACCCTAACCCTAACCCTAACCCTAACCCTAACCCTAACCCTAACCCTAACCCTAACCCTAACCCTAACCCTAACCCTAACCCTAACCCTAACCCTAACCCTAACCCTAACCCTAACCCTAACCCTAACCCTAACCCTAACCCTAACCCTAACCCTAACCCTAACCCTAACCCTAACCCTAACCCTAACCCTAACCCTAACCCTAACCCTAACCCTAACCCTAACCCTAACCCTAACCCTAACCCTAACCCTAACCCTAACCCTAACCCTAACCCTAACCCTAACCCTAACCCTAACCCTAACCCTAACCCTAACCCTAACCCTAACCCTAACCCTAACCCTAACCCTAACCCTAACCCTAACCCTAACCCTAACCCTAACCCTAACCCTAACCCTAACCCTAACCCTAACCCTAACCCTAACCCTAACCCTAACCCTAACCCTAACCCTAACCCTAACCCTAACCCTAACCCTAACCCTAACCCTAACCCTAACCCTAACCCTAACCCTAACCCTAACCCTAACCCTAACCCTAACCCTAACCCTAACCCTAACCCTAACCCTAACCCTAACCCTAACCCTAACCCTAACCCTAACCCTAACCCTAACCCTAACCCTAACCCTAACCCTAACCCTAACCCTAACCCTAACCCTAACCCTAACCCTAACCCTAACCCTAACCCTAACCCTAACCCTAACCCTAACCCTAACCCTAACCCTAACCCTAACCCTAACCCTAACCCTAACCCTAACCCTAACCCTAACCCTAACCCTAACCCTAACCCTAACCCTAACCCTAACCCTAACCCTAACCCTAACCCTAACCCTAACCCTAACCCTAACCCTAACCCTAACCCTAACCCTAACCCTAACCCTAACCCTAACCCTAACCCTAACCCTAACCCTAACCCTAACCCTAACCCTAACCCTAACCCTAACCCTAACCCTAACCCTAACCCTAACCCTAACCCTAACCCTAACCCTAACCCTAACCCTAACCCTAACCCTAACCCTAACCCTAACCCTAACCCTAACCCTAACCCTAACCCTAACCCTAACCCTAACCCTAACCCTAACCCTAACCCTAACCCTAACCCTAACCCTAACCCTAACCCTAACCCTAACCCTAACCCTAACCCTAACCCTAACCCTAACCCTAACCCTAACCCTAACCCTAACCCTAACCCTAACCCTAACCCTAACCCTAACCCTAACCCTAACCCTAACCCTAACCCTAACCCTAACCCTAACCCTAACCCTAACCCTAACCCTAACCCTAACCCTAACCCTAACCCTAACCCTAACCCTAACCCTAACCCTAACCCTAACCCTAACCCTAACCCTAACCCTAACCCTAACCCTAACCCTAACCCTAACCCTAACCCTAACCCTAACCCTAACCCTAACCCTAACCCTAACCCTAACCCTAACCCTAACCCTAACCCTAACCCTAACCCTAACCCTAACCCTAACCCTAACCCTAACCCTAACCCTAACCCTAACCCTAACCCTAACCCTAACCCTAACCCTAACCCTAACCCTAACCCTAACCCTAACCCTAACCCTAACCCTAACCCTAACCCTAACCCTAACCCTAACCCTAACCCTAACCCTAACCCTAACCCTAACCCTAACCCTAACCCTAACCCTAACCCTAACCCTAACCCTAACCCTAACCCTAACCCTAACCCTAACCCTAACCCTAACCCTAACCCTAACCCTAACCCTAACCCTAACCCTAACCCTAACCCTAACCCTAACCCTAACCCTAACCCTAACCCTAACCCTAACCCTAACCCTAACCCTAACCCTAACCCTAACCCTAACCCTAACCCTAACCCTAACCCTAACCCTAACCCTAACCCTAACCCTAACCCTAACCCTAACCCTAACCCTAACCCTAACCCTAACCCTAACCCTAACCCTAACCCTAACCCTAACCCTAACCCTAACCCTAACCCTAACCCTAACCCTAACCCTAACCCTAACCCTAACCCTAACCCTAACCCTAACCCTAACCCTAACCCTAACCCTAACCCTAACCCTAACCCTAACCCTAACCCTAACCCTAACCCTAACCCTAACCCTAACCCTAACCCTAACCCTAACCCTAACCCTAACCCTAACCCTAACCCTAACCCTAACCCTAACCCTAACCCTAACCCTAACCCTAACCCTAACCCTAACCCTAACCCTAACCCTAACCCTAACCCTAACCCTAACCCTAACCCTAACCCTAACCCTAACCCTAACCCTAACCCTAACCCTAACCCTAACCCTAACCCTAACCCTAACCCTAACCCTAACCCTAACCCTAACCCTAACCCTAACCCTAACCCTAACCCTAACCCTAACCCTAACCCTAACCCTAACCCTAACCCTAACCCTAACCCTAACCCTAACCCTAACCCTAACCCTAACCCTAACCCTAACCCTAACCCTAACCCTAACCCTAACCCTAACCCTAACCCTAACCCTAACCCTAACCCTAACCCTAACCCTAACCCTAACCCTAACCCTAACCCTAACCCTAACCCTAACCCTAACCCTAACCCTAACCCTAACCCTAACCCTAACCCTAACCCTAACCCTAACCCTAACCCTAACCCTAACCCTAACCCTAACCCTAACCCTAACCCTAACCCTAACCCTAACCCTAACCCTAACCCTAACCCTAACCCTAACCCTAACCCTAACCCTAACCCTAACCCTAACCCTAACCCTAACCCTAACCCTAACCCTAACCCTAACCCTAACCCTAACCCTAACCCTAACCCTAACCCTAACCCTAACCCTAACCCTAACCCTAACCCTAACCCTAACCCTAACCCTAACCCTAACCCTAACCCTAACCCTAACCCTAACCCTAACCCTAACCCTAACCCTAACCCTAACCCTAACCCTAACCCTAACCCTAACCCTAACCCTAACCCTAACCCTAACCCTAACCCTAACCCTAACCCTAACCCTAACCCTAACCCTAACCCTAACCCTAACCCTAACCCTAACCCTAACCCTAACCCTAACCCTAACCCTAACCCTAACCCTAACCCTAACCCTAACCCTAACCCTAACCCTAACCCTAACCCTAACCCTAACCCTAACCCTAACCCTAACCCTAACCCTAACCCTAACCCTAACCCTAACCCTAACCCTAACCCTAACCCTAACCCTAACCCTAACCCTAACCCTAACCCTAACCCTAACCCTAACCCTAACCCTAACCCTAACCCTAACCCTAACCCTAACCCTAACCCTAACCCTAACCCTAACCCTAACCCTAACCCTAACCCTAACCCTAACCCTAACCCTAACCCTAACCCTAACCCTAACCCTAACCCTAACCCTAACCCTAACCCTAACCCTAACCCTAACCCTAACCCTAACCCTAACCCTAACCCTAACCCTAACCCTAACCCTAACCCTAACCCTAACCCTAACCCTAACCCTAACCCTAACCCTAACCCTAACCCTAACCCTAACCCTAACCCTAACCCTAACCCTAACCCTAACCCTAACCCTAACCCTAACCCTAACCCTAACCCTAACCCTAACCCTAACCCTAACCCTAACCCTAACCCTAACCCTAACCCTAACCCTAACCCTAACCCTAACCCTAACCCTAACCCTAACCCTAACCCTAACCCTAACCCTAACCCTAACCCTAACCCTAACCCTAACCCTAACCCTAACCCTAACCCTAACCCTAACCCTAACCCTAACCCTAACCCTAACCCTAACCCTAACCCTAACCCTAACCCTAACCCTAACCCTAACCCTAACCCTAACCCTAACCCTAACCCTAACCCTAACCCTAACCCTAACCCTAACCCTAACCCTAACCCTAACCCTAACCCTAACCCTAACCCTAACCCTAACCCTAACCCTAACCCTAACCCTAACCCTAACCCTAACCCTAACCCTAACCCTAACCCTAACCCTAACCCTAACCCTAACCCTAACCCTAACCCTAACCCTAACCCTAACCCTAACCCTAACCCTAACCCTAACCCTAACCCTAACCCTAACCCTAACCCTAACCCTAACCCTAACCCTAACCCTAACCCTAACCCTAACCCTAACCCTAACCCTAACCCTAACCCTAACCCTAACCCTAACCCTAACCCTAACCCTAACCCTAACCCTAACCCTAACCCTAACCCTAACCCTAACCCTAACCCTAACCCTAACCCTAACCCTAACCCTAACCCTAACCCTAACCCTAACCCTAACCCTAACCCTAACCCTAACCCTAACCCTAACCCTAACCCTAACCCTAACCCTAACCCTAACCCTAACCCTAACCCTAACCCTAACCCTAACCCTAACCCTAACCCTAACCCTAACCCTAACCCTAACCCTAACCCTAACCCTAACCCTAACCCTAACCCTAACCCTAACCCTAACCCTAACCCTAACCCTAACCCTAACCCTAACCCTAACCCTAACCCTAACCCTAACCCTAACCCTAACCCTAACCCTAACCCTAACCCTAACCCTAACCCTAACCCTAACCCTAACCCTAACCCTAACCCTAACCCTAACCCTAACCCTAACCCTAACCCTAACCCTAACCCTAACCCTAACCCTAACCCTAACCCTAACCCTAACCCTAACCCTAACCCTAACCCTAACCCTAACCCTAACCCTAACCCTAACCCTAACCCTAACCCTAACCCTAACCCTAACCCTAACCCTAACCCTAACCCTAACCCTAACCCTAACCCTAACCCTAACCCTAACCCTAACCCTAACCCTAACCCTAACCCTAACCCTAACCCTAACCCTAACCCTAACCCTAACCCTAACCCTAACCCTAACCCTAACCCTAACCCTAACCCTAACCCTAACCCTAACCCTAACCCTAACCCTAACCCTAACCCTAACCCTAACCCTAACCCTAACCCTAACCCTAACCCTAACCCTAACCCTAACCCTAACCCTAACCCTAACCCTAACCCTAACCCTAACCCTAACCCTAACCCTAACCCTAACCCTAACCCTAACCCTAACCCTAACCCTAACCCTAACCCTAACCCTAACCCTAACCCTAACCCTAACCCTAACCCTAACCCTAACCCTAACCCTAACCCTAACCCTAACCCTAACCCTAACCCTAACCCTAACCCTAACCCTAACCCTAACCCTAACCCTAACCCTAACCCTAACCCTAACCCTAACCCTAACCCTAACCCTAACCCTAACCCTAACCCTAACCCTAACCCTAACCCTAACCCTAACCCTAACCCTAACCCTAACCCTAACCCTAACCCTAACCCTAACCCTAACCCTAACCCTAACCCTAACCCTAACCCTAACCCTAACCCTAACCCTAACCCTAACCCTAACCCTAACCCTAACCCTAACCCTAACCCTAACCCTAACCCTAACCCTAACCCTAACCCTAACCCTAACCCTAACCCTAACCCTAACCCTAACCCTAACCCTAACCCTAACCCTAACCCTAACCCTAACCCTAACCCTAACCCTAACCCTAACCCTAACCCTAACCCTAACCCTAACCCTAACCCTAACCCTAACCCTAACCCTAACCCTAACCCTAACCCTAACCCTAACCCTAACCCTAACCCTAACCCTAACCCTAACCCTAACCCTAACCCTAACCCTAACCCTAACCCTAACCCTAACCCTAACCCTAACCCTAACCCTAACCCTAACCCTAACCCTAACCCTAACCCTAACCCTAACCCTAACCCTAACCCTAACCCTAACCCTAACCCTAACCCTAACCCTAACCCTAACCCTAACCCTAACCCTAACCCTAACCCTAACCCTAACCCTAACCCTAACCCTAACCCTAACCCTAACCCTAACCCTAACCCTAACCCTAACCACAACCCTAACCCTAACCCTAACCCTAACCACAACCCTAACCCTAACCCTAACCACAACCCTAACCCTAACCACAACCCTAACCCTAACCACAACCCTAACCCTAACCCTAACCCTAACCACAACCCTAACCCTAACCACAACCCTAACCACAACCCTAACCCTAACCCTAACCACAACCCTAACCACAACCCTAACCACAACCCTAACCACAACCCTAACCACAACCCTAACCACAACCCTAACCACAACCCTAACCACAACCCTAACCACAACCCTAACCCTAACCACAACCCTAACCCTAACCCTAACCACAACCCTAACCCTAACCCTAACCACAACCCTAACCACAACCCTAACCCTAACCCTAACCCTAACCACAACCCTAACCCTAACCCTAACCCTAACCACAACCCTAACCACAACCCTAACCACAACCCTAACCACAACCCTAACCCTAACCACAACCCTAACCCTAACCCTAACCACAACCCTAACCACAACCCTAACCCTAACCACAACCCTAACCCTAACCACAACCCTAACCACAACCCTAACCACAACCCTAACCACAACCCTAACCACAACCCTAACCCTAACCACAACCCTAACCCTAACCACAACCCTAACCACAACCCTAACCCTAACCCTAACCACAACCCTAACCCTAACCCTAACCACAACCCTAACCCTAACCCTAACCACAACCCTAACCCTAACCACAACCCTAACCCTAACCCTAACCCTAACCCTAACCACAACCCTAACCCTAACCCTAACCCTAACCACAACCCTAACCCTAACCCTAACCCTAACCACAACCCTAACCACAACCCTAACCACAACCCTAACCACAACCCTAACCCTAACCACAACCCTAACCCTAACCACAACCCTAACCACAACCCTAACCCTAACCCTAACCCTAACCACAACCCTAACCACAACCCTAACCACAACCCTAACCACAACCCTAACCCTAACCACAACCCTAACCCTAACCCTAACCACAACCCTAACCCTAACCCTAACCACAACCCTAACCCTAACCCTAACCACAACCCTAACCCTAACCACAACCCTAACCCTAACCACAACCCTAACCACAACCCTAACCCTAACCACAACCCTAACCACAACCCTAACCCTAACCATAACCCTAACCCTAACCACAACCCTAACCACAACCCTAACCCTAACCACAACCCTAACCCTAACCACAACCCTAACCACAACCCTAACCCTAACCACAACCCTAACCACAACCCTAACCACAACCCTAACCACAACCCTAACCACAACCCTAACCCTAACCCTAACCCTAACCCTAACCACAACCCTAACCACAACCCTAACCACAACCCTAACCCTAACCCTAACCACAACCCTAACCCTAACCACAACCCTAACCACAACCCTAACCACAACCCTAACCACAACCCTAACACTAACCACAACCCTAACCACAACCCTAACCCTAACCCTAACCCTAACCACAACCCTAACCCTAAAAATAACCCTAACCCTAACCTTAACCCCAAAAAAAAACCTAAAAATAACCCTAAACATAACCCTAAAAGTAACCCTAACCCTAACCCTAAAAATAACCCTAAAAATAACCCAAACCCTAAAAATAACCCTAACCCTAAAAATAACCCTAAAAATAACCCTAAAAATAACCTTAAAAATAATTCTAAAACTAACCCTAAAAATAAGCCTAAACCTAAAAATACCTCTAAAAATAACCCTAAAAATAACCCTAAAAATAACCCTAACCCTAAAAATAACCCTAACACTAACCCTAAAAATAACCCTAAAAATAACCCTAAAAATAACCCTAATCCTAAAAATAACTCTAACCCTAAAAATAACCCTAAAAATAACCCTAAAAATAACCCTAATCCTAAAAATAACTCTAACCCTGAAAAATAACCCTAAAAATAACCCTAAAAATAACCCTAAAAGTAACCCTAACCCTAAAAATAACCATAACCCAAAAAATTACCCTAAAAATAACCCTAAAAATAACCCTAACCCTAAAAATAACCATAACCCTAAAAGTAACCCCAACCCTAACCCTAAAAATAACCCTAACCCTAACCTTAACCCTAAAAAAAAACCTAAAAATAACCCTAAAAATAACCCTAAAAGTAACCCTAACCCTAACCCTAAAAATAACCCTAAAAATAACCATAACCCTAAAAATAACCCTAACCCTAAAAATAACCCTAAAAATAAACTTAAAATATCCTTAAAAATGATTCTAAAAATAACCCTAACCCTAAACCTAACCCTACAAATACCTCTAAAAATAACCCTAAAAATAACCCTAAAAATAACCCTAACCCTAAAAATAACCCTAACCCTAAAAATAACCCTAACCCTAAAAATAACCCTCACCCTAAAAATAACCCTAACCCTAAAAGTAACCACAACCCTAACCCTAAAAATAACCCTAATCCTAACCTTAACCCTAAAAAAAACCAAAAAATAACCCTAAAAATAACCCTAAAAATAACCCTAATCCTAAAAATAACTCTAACCCTAAAAATAACCTTAAAAATAACCCTAACCCTAAAAATAACCCTAACCCTAAAAGTAACCCCAACCCTAACCCTAAAAATAACCCTAACCCTAACCTTAACCCTAAAAAAAAACCTAAAAATAACCCTAAAAATAACCCTAAAAGTAACCCTAACCCTAACCCTAAAAATAACCCTAAAAATAACCATAACCCTAAAAATAACCCTAACCCTTAAAATAACCCTAAAAATAAACTTAAAATATCCTTAAAAATGATTCTAAAAATAACCCTAACCCTAAACCTAACCCTACAAATACCTCTAAAAATAACCCTAAAAATAACCCTAAAAATAACCCTAAAAATAACCCTAACCCTAAAAATAACCCTAACCCTAAAAATAACCCTCACCCTAAAAATAACCCTAACCCTAAAAGTAACCACAACCCTAACCCTAAAAATAACCCTAATCCTAACCTTAACCCTAAAAAAAACCAAAAAATAACCCTAAAAATAACCCTAAAAATAACCCTAATCCTAAAAATAACTCTAACCCTAAAAATAACCTTAAAAATAACCCTAACCCTAAAAATAACCCTAACCCTAAAAGTAACCCCAACCCTAACCCTAAAAATAACCCTAACCCTAACCTTAACCCTAAAAAAAAAACTAAAAATAACCCTAAACATAACCCTAAAAGTAACCCTAACCCTAACCTTAAAAAAAACCCTAAAAATAACCCTAACCCTAAAAATAACCCTAACCCTAAAAATAACCCTAAAAATAACCCTAAAAATAACCTTAAAAATAATTCTAAAACTAACCCTTAAAATAACCCTAACCCTAAAAATACCTCCAAAAATAACCCTAAAAATAACCCTAAAAATAACCCTAAAAATAACCCTAACCCTAAAAATAACCCTAACCCAAAAAATAACCGTAAAAATAACCCTAAAAATAGCCCTAATCCTAGAAATAACTCTAACCCTAAAAATAACCCTAAAAATAACCCTAAAAATAACCCTAAAAGTAACCCTAACCCTAAAAATAACCCTAACCCAAAAAATAACCCTAAAAATAACCCTAAAAATAACCCTAACCCTAAAAATAACCATAACCCTAAAAGTAACCCTAACCCTAACTCTAAAAATAACCCTAAAAATAACCATAACCCTAAAAATAACCCTAACCCTAAAAATAACCCTAAAAATAAACTTAAAATATCCTTAAAAATAATTCTAAAAATAACCATAAAAATAAACCTAACCCTAAAAATACCTCTAAAAATAACCCTAAAAATAACCCTAAAAATAACCCTAAAAATAACCCTAACCCTAAAAATAACCCTAACCCTAAAAATAACCCTAACCCTAAAAATAACCCTAACCCTAAAAGTAACCCCAACCCTAACCCGAAAAATAACCCTAACCCTAATCTTAACCCTAAAAAAAAACCAAAAAATAACCCTAAAAATAACCCTAAAAGTAACCCTAACCCTAACCCTAAAAATAACCCTAAAAATAACCTAAAAATAATTCTTAAAATAACCCTAAAAATAACCCTAACCCTAAAAATACCTCTAAAAATAACCCTAAAAATAACCCTAAAAATAACCCTAACCCTAAAAATTACCCTAACCCTAAAAATAACTCTAACCCTAAAAATAACCCTAACCCTAAAAATAACCCTAACCCTAAAAGTAACCACAACCCTAACCCTAAAAATAACCCTAATCCTAACCTTAACCCTAAAAAAAACCAAAAAATAACCCTAAAAATAACCCTAAAAATAACCCTAATCCTAAAAATAACTCTAACCCCAAAAATAACCTTAAAAATAACCCTAACCCTAAAAATAACCCTAACCCTAAAAGTAACCCCAACCCTAACCCAAAAAATAACCCTAACCCTAACCTTAACCCTAAAAAAAAACCTAAAAATAACCCTAAACATAACCCTAAAAGTAACCCTAACCCTAACCTTAAAAAAAACCCTAAAAATAACCCTAACCCTAAAAATAACCCTAACCCTAAAAATAACCCTAAAAATAACCCTAAAAATAACCTTCAAAATAATTCTAAAACTAACCCTAAAAATAACCCTAACCCTAAAAATACCTCTAAAAATAACCCTAAAAATAACCCTAACCCTAAAAATAACCCTAACCCAAAAAATAACCGTAAAAATAACCCTAAAAATAGCCCTAATCCTAAAAATAACTCTAACCCTAAAAATAACCCTAAAAATAACCCTAAAAATAACCCTAAAAATAACCCTAACCCTAAAAATAACCATAACCCTAAAAGTAACCCCAACCCTAACCATAAAAATAACCCTAACCCTAACCTTAACCCTAAAAAAAAACCTAAAAATAACCCTAAAAATAACCCTAAAAGTAACCCTAACCCTAACCTTAAAAAAAACCCTAAAAATAACCCTAACCCTAAAAATAACCCTAACCCTAAAAATAACCCTAAAAATAACCCTAAAAATAACCTTAAAAATAATTCTAAAACTAACCCTTAAAATAACCCTAACCCTAAAAATACCTCCAAAAATAACCCTAAAAATAACCCTAAAAATAACCCTAAAAATAACCCTAACCCTAAAAATAACCCTAACCCAAAAAATAACCGTAAAAATAACCCTAAAAATAGCCCTAATCCTAGAAATAACTCTAACCCTAAAAATAACCCTAAAAATAACCCTAAAAATAACCCTAAAAGTAACCCTAACCCTAAAAATAACCCTAACCCAAAAAATAACCCTAAAAATAACCCTAAAAATAACCCTAACCCTAAAAATAACCATAACCCTAAAAGTAACCCTAACCCTAACTCTAAAAATAACCCTAAAAATAACCATAACCCTAAAAATAACCCTAACCCTAAAAATAACCCTAAAAATAAACTTAAAATATCCTTAAAAATAATTCTAAAAATAACCATAAAAATAAACCTAACCCTAAAAATACCTCTAAAAATAACCCTAAAAATAACCCTAAAAATAACCCTAAAAATAACCCTAACCCTAAAAATAACCCTAACCCTAAAAATAACCCTAACCCTAAAAATAACCCTAACCCTAAAAGTAACCCCAACCCTAACCCGAAAAATAACCCTAACCCTAATCTTAACCCTAAAAAAAAACCAAAAAATAACCCTAAAAATAACCCTAAAAGTAACCCTAACCCTAACCCTAAAAATAACCCTAAAAATAACCTAAAAATAATTCTTAAAATAACCCTAAAAATAACCCTAACCCTAAAAATACCTCTAAAAATAACCCTAAAAATAACCCTAAAAATAACCCTAACCCTAAAAATTACCCTAACCCTAAAAATAACTCTAACCCTAAAAATAACCCTAACCCTAAAAATAACCCTAACCCTAAAAGTAACCACAACCCTAACCCTAAAAATAACCCTAATCCTAACCTTAACCCTAAAAAAAACCAAAAAATAACCCTAAAAATAACCCTAAAAATAACCCTAATCCTAAAAATAACTCTAACCCTAAAAATA
Organism: Pyrocephalus nanus; assembly: GCA_038380795.1. NCBI lineage: Eukaryota > Metazoa > Chordata > Aves > Passeriformes > Tyrannidae > Pyrocephalus > Pyrocephalus nanus. The sequence continues at coordinate 18,885 of JAWZSU010000044.1, forward strand.
ACCTTAAAAATAACCCTAACCCTAAAAATAACCCTAACCCTAAAAGTAACCCCAACCCTAACCCAAAAAATAACCCTAACCCTAACCTTAACCCTAAAAAAAAACCTAAAAATAACCCTAAACATAACCCTAAAAGTAACCCTAACCCTAACCTTAAAAAAAACCCTAAAAATAACCCTAACCCTAAAAATAACCCTAACCCTAAAAATAACCCTAAAAATAACCCTAAAAATAACCTTCAAAATAATTCTAAAACTAACCCTAAAAATAACCCTAACCCTAAAAATACCTCTAAAAATAACCCTAAAAATAACCCTAACCCTAAAAATAACCCTAACCCTAAAAATAACCGTAAAAATAACCCTAAAAATAGCCCTAATCCTAAAAATAACTCTAACCCTAAAAATAACCCTAAAAATAACCCTAAAAATAACCCTAAAAATAACCCTAACCCTAAAAATAACCATAACCCTAAAAGTAACCCCAACCCTAACCCTAAAAATAACCCTAACCCTAACCTTAACCCTAAAAAAAAACCTAAAAATAACCCTAAAAATAACCCTAAAAGTAACCCTAACCCTAACCTTAAAAAAAACCCTAAAAATAACCCTAACCCTAAAAATAACCCTAACCCTAAAAATAACCCTAAAAATAACCCTAAAAATAACCTTAAAAATAATTCTAAAACTAACCCTTAAAATAACCCTAACCCTAAAAATACCTCCAAAAATAACCCTAAAAATAACCCTAAAAATAACCCTAAAAATAACCCTAACCCTAAAAATAACCCTAACCCAAAAAATAACCGTAAAAATAACCCTAAAAATAGCCCTAATCCTAGAAATAACTCTAACCCTAAAAATAACCCTAAAAATAACCCTAAAAATAACCCTAAAAGTAACCCTAACCCTAAAAATAACCCTAACCCAAAAAATAACCCTAAAAATAACCCTAAAAATAACCCTAACCCTAAAAATAACCATAACCCTAAAAGTAACCCTAACCCTAACTCTAAAAATAACCCTAAAAATAACCATAACCCTAAAAATAACCCTAACCCTAAAAATAACCCTAAAAATAAACTTAAAATATCCTTAAAAATAATTCTAAAAATAACCATAAAAATAAACCTAACCCTAAAAATACCTCTAAAAATAACCCTAAAAATAACCCTAAAAATAACCCTAAAAATAACCCTAACCCTAAAAATAACCCTAACCCTAAAAATAACCCTAACCCTAAAAATAACCCTAACCCTAAAAGTAACCCCAACCCTAACCCGAAAAATAACCCTAACCCTAATCTTAACCCTAAAAAAAAAACCAAAAAATAACCCTAAAAATAACCCTAAAAGTAACCCTAACCCTAACCCTAAAAATAACCCTAAAAATAACCTAAAAATAATTCTTAAAATAACCCTAAAAATAACCCTAACCCTAAAAATACCTCTAAAAATAACCCTAAAAATAACCCTAAAAATAATCCTAACCCTAAAAATTACCCTAACCCTAAAAATAACTCTAACCCTAAAAATAACCCTAACCCTAAAAATAACCCTAACCCTAAAAGTAACCACAACCCTAACCCTAAAAATAACCCTAATCCTAACCTTAACCCTAAAAAAAACCAAAAAATAACCCTAAAAATAACCCTAAAAATAACCCTAATCCTAAAAATAACTCTAACCCTAAAAATAACCTTAAAAATAACCCTAACCCTAAAAATAACCCTAACCCTAAAAGTAACCCCAACCCTAACCCAAAAAATAACCCTAACCCTAACCTTAACCCTAAAAAAAAACCTAAAAATAACCCTAAACATAACCCTAAAAGTAACCCTAACCCTAACCTTAAAAAAAACCCTAAAAATAACCCTAACCCTAAAAATAACCCTAACCCTAAAAATAACCCTAAAAATAAACTTAAAATATCCTTAAAAATAATTCTAAAAATAACCATAAAAATAAACCTAACCCTAAAAATACCTCTAAAAATAACCCTAAAAATAACCCTAAAAATAACCCTAAAAATAACCCTAACCCTAAAAATAACCCTAACCCTAAAAATAACCCTAACCCTAAAAATAACCCTAACCCTAAAAGTAACCCCAACCCTAACCCGAAAAATAACCCTAACCCTAATCTTAACCCTAAAAAAAAACCAAAAAATAACCCTAAAAATAACCCTAAAAGTAACCCTAACCCTAACCCTAAAAATAACCCTAAAAATAACCTAAAAATAATTCTTAAAATAACCCTAAAAATAACCCTAACCCTAAAAATACCTCTAAAAATAACCCTAAAAATAACCCTAAAAATAACCCTAACCCTAAAAATTACCCTAACCCTAAAAATAACTCTAACCCTAAAAATAACCCTAACCCTAAAAATAACCCTAACCCTAAAAGTAACCACAACCCTAACCCTAAAAATAACCCTAATCCTAACCTTAACCCTAAAAAAAACCAAAAAATAACCCTAAAAATAACCCTAAAAATAACCCTAATCCTAAAAATAACTCTAACCCTAAAAATAACCTTAAAAATAACCCTAACCCTAAAAATAACCCTAACCCTAAAAGTAACCCCAACCCTAACCCAAAAAATAACCCTAACCCTAACCTTAACCCTAAAAAAAAACCTAAAAATAACCCTAAACATAACCCTAAAAGTAACCCTAACCCTAACCTTAAAAAAAACCCTAAAAATAACCCTAACCCTAAAAATAACCCTAACCCTAAAAATAACCCTAAAAATAACCCTAAAAATAACCTTCAAAATAATTCTAAAACTAACCCTAAAAATAACCCTAACCCTAAAAATACCTCTAAAAATAACCCTAAAAATAACCCTAACCCTAAAAATAACCCTAACCCAAAAAATAACCGTAAAAATAACCCTAAAAATAGCCCTAATCCTAAAAATAACTCTAACCCTAAAAATAACCCTAAAAATAACCCTAACCCTAAAAATAACCATAACCCTAAAAGTAACCCTAACCCTAACTCTAAAAATAACCCTAAAAATAACCATAACCCTAAAAATAACCCTAACCCTAAAAATAACCCTAAAAATAAACTTAAAATATCCTTAAAAATAATTCTAAAAATAACCATAAAAATAAACCTAACCCTAAAAATACCTCTAAAAATAACCCTAAAAATAACCCTAAAAATAACCCTAAAAATAACCCTAACCCTAAAAATAACCCTAACCCTAAAAATAACCCTAACCCTAAAAATAACCCTAACCCTAAAAGTAACCCCAACCCTAACCCGAAAAATAACCCTAACCCTAATCTTAACCCTAAAAAAAAACCAAAAAATAACCCTAAAAATAACCCTAAAAGTAACCCTAACCCTAACCCTAAAAATAACCCTAAAAATAACCTAAAAATAATTCTTAAAATAACCCTAAAAATAACCCTAACCCTAAAAATACCTCTAAAAATAACCCTAAAAATAACCCTAAAAATAACCCTAACCCTAAAAATTACCCTAACCCTAAAAATAACTCTAACCCTAAAAATAACCCTAACCCTAAAAATAACCCTAACCCTAAAAGTAACCACAACCCTAACCCTAAAAATAACCCTAATCCTAACCTTAACCCTAAAAAAAACCAAAAAATAACCCTAAAAATAACCCTAAAAATAACCCTAATCCTAAAAATAACTCTAACCCCAAAAATAACCTTAAAAATAACCCTAACCCTAAAAATAACCCTAACCCTAAAAGTAACCCCAACCCTAACCCAAAAAATAACCCTAACCCTAACCTTAACCCTAAAAAAAAACCTAAAAATAACCCTAAACATAACCCTAAAAGTAACCCTAACCCTAACCTTAAAAAAAACCCTAAAAATAACCCTAACCCTAAAAATAACCCTAACCCTAAAAATAACCCTAAAAATAACCCTAAAAATAACCTTCAAAATAATTCTAAAACTAACCCTAAAAATAACCCTAACCCTAAAAATACCTCTAAAAATAACCCTAAAAATAACCCTAACCCTAAAAATAACCCTAACCCAAAAAATAACCGTAAAAATAACCCTAAAAATAGCCCTAATCCTAAAAATAACTCTAACCCTAAAAATAACCCTAAAAATAACCCTAAAAATAACCCTAAAAATAACCCTAACCCTAAAAATAACCATAACCCTAAAAGTAACCCCAACCCTAACCATAAAAATAACCCTAACCCTAACCTTAACCCTAAAAAAAAACCTAAAAATAACCCTAAAAATAACCCTAAAAGTAACCCTAACCCTAACCTTAAAAAAAACCCTAAAAATAACCCTAACCCTAAAAATAACCCTAACCCTAAAAATAACCCTAAAAATAACCCTAAAAATAACCTTAAAAATAATTCTAAAACTAACCCTTAAAATAACCCTAACCCTAAAAATACCTCCAAAAATAACCCTAAAAATAACCCTAAAAATAACCCTAAAAATAACCCTAACCCTAAAAATAACCCTAACCCAAAAAATAACCGTAAAAATAACCCTAAAAATAGCCCTAATCCTAGAAATAACTCTAACCCTAAAAATAACCCTAAAAATAACCCTAAAAATAACCCTAAAAGTAACCCTAACCCTAAAAATAACCCTAACCCAAAAAATAACCCTAAAAATAACCCTAAAAATAACCCTAACCCTAAAAATAACCATAACCCTAAAAGTAACCCTAACCCTAACTCTAAAAATAACCCTAAAAATAACCATAACCCTAAAAATAACCCTAACCCTAAAAATAACCCTAAAAATAAACTTAAAATATCCTTAAAAATAATTCTAAAAATAACCATAAAAATAAACCTAACCCTAAAAATACCTCTAAAAATAACCCTAAAAATAACCCTAAAAATAACCCTAAAAATAACCCTAACCCTAAAAATAACCCTAACCCTAAAAATAACCCTAACCCTAAAAATAACCCTAACCCTAAAAGTAACCCCAACCCTAACCCGAAAAATAACCCTAACCCTAATCTTAACCCTAAAAAAAAACCAAAAAATAACCCTAAAAATAACCCTAAAAGTAACCCTAACCCTAACCCTAAAAATAACCCTAAAAATAACCTAAAAATAATTCTTAAAATAACCCTAAAAATAACCCTAACCCTAAAAATACCTCTAAAAATAACCCTAAAAATAACCCTAAAAATAACCCTAACCCTAAAAATTACCCTAACCCTAAAAATAACTCTAACCCTAAAAATAACCCTAACCCTAAAAATAACCCTAACCCTAAAAGTAACCACAACCCTAACCCTAAAAATAACCCTAATCCTAACCTTAACCCTAAAAAAAACCAAAAAATAACCCTAAAAATAACCCTAAAAATAACCCTAATCCTAAAAATAACTCTAACCCTAAAAATAACCTTAAAAATAACCCTAACCCTAAAAATAACCCTAACCCTAAAAGTAACCCCAACCCTAACCCAAAAAATAACCCTAACCCTAACCTTAACCCTAAAAAAAAACCTAAAAATAACCCTAAACATAACCCTAAAAGTAACCCTAACCCTAACCTTAAAAAAAACCCTAAAAATAACCCTAACCCTAAAAATAACCCTAACCCTAAAAATAACCCTAAAAATAACCCTAAAAATAACCTTCAAAATAATTCTAAAACTAACCCTAAAAATAACCCTAACCCTAAAAATACCTCTAAAAATAACCCTAAAAATAACCCTAACCCTAAAAATAACCCTAACCCTAAAAATAACCGTAAAAATAACCCTAAAAATAGCCCTAATCCTAAAAATAACTCTAACCCTAAAAATAACCCTAAAAATAACCCTAAAAATAACCCTAAAAATAACCCTAACCCTAAAAATAACCATAACCCTAAAAGTAACCCCAACCCTAACCCTAAAAATAACCCTAACCCTAACCTTAACCCTAAAAAAAAACCTAAAAATAACCCTAAAAATAACCCTAAAAGTAACCCTAACCCTAACCTTAAAAAAAACCCTAAAAATAACCCTAACCCTAAAAATAACCCTAACCCTAAAAATAACCCTAAAAATAACCCTAAAAATAACCTTAAAAATAATTCTAAAACTAACCCTTAAAATAACCCTAACCCTAAAAATACCTCCAAAAATAACCCTAAAAATAACCCTAAAAATAACCCTAAAAATAACCCTAACCCTAAAAATAACCCTAACCCAAAAAATAACCGTAAAAATAACCCTAAAAATAGCCCTAATCCTAGAAATAACTCTAACCCTAAAAATAACCCTAAAAATAACCCTAAAAATAACCCTAAAAGTAACCCTAACCCTAAAAATAACCCTAACCCAAAAAATAACCCTAAAAATAACCCTAAAAATAACCCTAACCCTAAAAATAACCATAACCCTAAAAGTAACCCTAACCCTAACTCTAAAAATAACCCTAAAAATAACCATAACCCTAAAAGTAACCCTAACCCTAAAAATAACCCTAACCCAAAAAATAACCCTAAAAATAACCCTAAAAATAACCCTAACCCTAAAAATAACCATAACCCTAAAAGTAACCCTAACCCTAACTCTAAAAATAACCCTAAAAATAACCATAACCCTAAAAATAACCCTAACCCTAAAAATAACCCTAAAAATAAACTTAAAATATCCTTAAAAATAATTCTAAAAATAACCATAAAAATAAACCTAACCCTAAAAATACCTCTAAAAATAACCCTAAAAATAACCCTAAAAATAACCCTAAAAATAACCCTAACCCTAAAAATAACCCTAACCCTAAAAATAACCCTAACCCTAAAAATAACCCTAACCCTAAAAGTAACCCCAACCCTAACCCGAAAAATAACCCTAACCCTAATCTTAACCCTAAAAAAAAACCAAAAAATAACCCTAAAAATAACCCTAAAAGTAACCCTAACCCTAACCCTAAAAATAACCCTAAAAATAACCTAAAAATAATTCTTAAAATAACCCTAAAAATAACCCTAACCCTAAAAATACCTCTAAAAATAACCCTAAAAATAACCCTAAAAATAACCCTAACCCTAAAAATTACCCTAACCCTAAAAATAACTCTAACCCTAAAAATAACCCTAACCCTAAAAATAACCCTAACCCTAAAAGTAACCACAACCCTAACCCTAAAAATAACCCTAATCCTAACCTTAACCCTAAAAAAAACCAAAAAATAACCCTAAAAATAACCCTAAAAATAACCCTAATCCTAAAAATAACTCTAACCCTAAAAATAACCTTAAAAATAACCCTAACCCTAAAAATAACCCTAACCCTAAAAGTAACCCCAACCCTAACCCAAAAAATAACCCTAACCCTAACCTTAACCCTAAAAAAAAACCTAAAAATAACCCTAAACATAACCCTAAAAGTAACCCTAACCCTAACCTTAAAAAAAACCCTAAAAATAACCCTAACCCTAAAAATAACCCTAACCCTAAAAATAACCCTAAAAATAACCCTAAAAATAACCTTCAAAATAATTCTAAAACTAACCCTAAAAATAACCCTAACCCTAAAAATACCTCTAAAAATAACCCTAAAAATAACCCTAACCCTAAAAATAACCCTAACCCAAAAAATAACCGTAAAAATAACCCTAAAAATAGCCCTAATCCTAAAAATAACTCTAACCCTAAAAATAACCCTAAAAATAACCCTAAAAATAACCCTAAAAATAACCCTAACCCTAAAAATAACCATAACCCTAAAAGTAACCCCAACCCTAACCCTAAAAATAACCCTAACCCTAACCTTAACCCTAAAAAAAAACCTAAAAATAACCCTAAAAATAACCCTAAAAGTAACCCTAACCCTAACCTTAAAAAAAACCCTAAAAATAACCCTAACCCTAAAAATAACCCTAACCCTAAAAATAACCCTAAAAATAACCCTAAAAATAACCTTAAAAATAATTCTAAAACTAACCCTTAAAATAACCCTAACCCTAAAAATACCTCCAAAAATAACCCTAAAAATAACCCTAAAAATAACCCTAAAAATAACCCTAACCCTAAAAATAACCCTAACCCAAAAAATAACCGTAAAAATAACCCTAAAAATAGCCCTAATCCTAGAAATAACTCTAACCCTAAAAATAACCCTAAAAATAACCCTAAAAATAACCCTAAAAGTAACCCTAACCCTAAAAATAACCCTAACCCAAAAAATAACCCTAAAAATAACCCTAAAAATAACCCTAACCCTAAAAATAACCATAACCCTAAAAGTAACCCTAACCCTAACTCTAAAAATAACCCTAAAAATAACCATAACCCTAAAAATAACCCTAACCCTAAAAATAACCCTAAAAATAAACTTAAAATATCCTTAAAAATAATTCTAAAAATAACCATAAAAATAAACCTAACCCTAAAAATACCTCTAAAAATAACCCTAAAAATAACCCTAAAAATAACCCTAAAAATAACCCTAACCCTAAAAATAACCCTAACCCTAAAAATAACCCTAACCCTAAAAATAACCCTAACCCTAAAAGTAACCCCAACCCTAACCCGAAAAATAACCCTAACCCTAATCTTAACCCTAAAAAAAAAACCAAAAAATAACCCTAAAAATAACCCTAAAAGTAACCCTAACCCTAACCCTAAAAATAACCCTAAAAATAACCTAAAAATAATTCTTAAAATAACCCTAAAAATAACCCTAACCCTAAAAATACCTCTAAAAATAACCCTAAAAATAACCCTAAAAATAATCCTAACCCTAAAAATTACCCTAACCCTAAAAATAACTCTAACCCTAAAAATAACCCTAACCCTAAAAATAACCCTAACCCTAAAAGTAACCACAACCCTAACCCTAAAAATAACCCTAATCCTAACCTTAACCCTAAAAAAAACCAAAAAATAACCCTAAAAATAACCCTAAAAATAACCCTAATCCTAAAAATAACTCTAACCCTAAAAATAACCTTAAAAATAACCCTAACCCTAAAAATAACCCTAACCCTAAAAGTAACCCCAACCCTAACCCAAAAAATAACCCTAACCCTAACCTTAACCCTAAAAAAAAACCTAAAAATAACCCTAAACATAACCCTAAAAGTAACCCTAACCCTAACCTTAAAAAAAACCCTAAAAATAACCCTAACCCTAAAAATAACCCTAACCCTAAAAATAACCCTAAAAATAACCCTAAAAATAACCTTCAAAATAATTCTAAAACTAACCCTAAAAATAACCCTAACCCTAAAAATACCTCTAAAAATAACCCTAAAAATAACCCTAACCCTAAAAATAACCCTAACCCAAAAAATAACCGTAAAAATAACCCTAAAAATAGCCCTAATCCTAAAAATAACTCTAACCCTAAAAATAACCCTAAAAATAACCCTAAAAATAACCCTAAAAATAACCCTAACCCTAAAAATAACCATAACCCTAAAAGTAACCCCAACCCTAACCCTAAAAATAACCCTAACCCTAACCTTAACCCTAAAAAAAAACCTAAAAATAACCCTAAAAATAACCCTAAAAGTAACCCTAACCCTAACCCTAAAAATAACCCTAAAAATAACCATAACCCTAAAAATAACCCTAACCCTAAAAATAACCCTAAAAATAACCTTAAAATATCCTTAAAAATAATTCTAAAAATAACCATAAAAATAAACCTAACCCTAAAAATACCTCTAAAAATAACCCTAAAAATAACCCTAAAAATAACCCTAAAAATAACCCTAACCCTAAAAATAACCCTAACCCTAAAAATAACCCTAACCCTAAAAATAACCCTAACCCTAAAAATAACCCTAAAAATAACCCTAACCCTAACTCTAACCCTAACCCTAAAAACAACCCTAAAAATAACCCTAACCCTAAAAATAACCGTAACCCTAAAAATAACCCTAACCCTAAAAACAACCCTAACCCTAAAAAAACCCCTAACCCTTACCTTAACCCTAAAAAAAACCCTAAAAATAAACCTAAAAATAACCCTAAAAGTAACCCTAAGCCTAACCCTAAAAAAAAACCTAAAAATAAACGTAACCCTAAAAATAACCCTAACCCTAACCCTAAAAATAACCCTAACCCTAAGACTAACCCTAATCCAAACCCTAAGCCTAACCCCAAAAATAACCCTAAAAATAACTCTAAAAATAACCCTAACCCTAAAAATAACCCTAACCCTAACCCTAAAAATAACCCTAAAAATAACCCTAACCCTAAAAATAACCCTAACCCTAAAAATAACCCTAAAAATAACCCTAAAAATAACCCTAACCCTAAAAATAACCCTAATCCTAAAAATAACCCTAACCCTAACCCTAAAAAAAACCCTAACCCTAAAAATAACCCTAACCCTAAAAAAAACCCTAACCCTAACCCTAACCCAAACCACTACCCACACCCTAACCCTTAAAATAACAAGTACCCTAACCCTAACCAGTACCCTAACGCTAACCAGTACCCTAACCCTAACCAGTACCCTAACCCTACCCAGTACCCTAACCCTATCCAGTACCCTAACCCTAACCAGTACCCTAACCCTAACCAGTACCCTAACCCTAACCAGTACCCTAACCAGTACCCTAACCATAACCCGTACCCCAACCCTAACCCTACCCAGTACCCTAACCCTAACCCTACCCAGTACCCTAACCCTAACCAGTACCCTAACCCTAACCAGTACCCTAACCCTAACCCTACCCAGTACCCTAACCCTAACCAGTACCCTAACCAATACCCTAACCCTAACCAGTACCCTAACCCTAACCCTATCCAGTACCCTAACCCTAACCAGTACCCTAACCCTAACCAGTACCCTAACCCTAACCAGTACCCTAACCCTACCCAGTACCCTAACCCTAACCCTACCCAGTACCCTAACCCTAACCAGTACCCTAACCAATACCCTAACCCTAACCAGTACCCTAACCCTAACCCTACCCAGTACCCTAACCCTAACCAGTACCCTAACCCGTGCCCTAACCAGTGCCCTAACCCGTACCCTAAGCAGTACCCTAACCCTACCCAGTACCCTAACCCTAACAAGTACCCTAACCCGTACCCTAACCAGTACCCTAACCCGTACCCTAACCAGTACCCTAACCCTACCCAGTACCCTAACCAGTACTCTAACCCGTACCCTAACCAGTACCCTAACCCGTACCCTAACCCTAACCAGTACCCTAACCCTAACCAGTACCCTACCCAGTACCCTAACCAGTACCCTAACCAGTACCCGTACCCTAACCCGTACCCTAACCCTAACCAGTACCCTAACCCTACCCAGTACCCTAACCCTACCCCGTACCCTCTTTCCAAAGCTTACCTGGCAGCATCTGCAAATAGAAAAGGCACACGCTCCATCGCTGAGCCCTGTAATACTTTGGCATTACTCACAAGGCCAGCCCGAGACCCCCAGCCCAGCACATGCGGCCCCACGCTCAGCTCTCCCATTCCACGAGCACAGAGGACATGGCGCTCTCCCCCCAGCACAGCACAGCACGGCCTCAAACAAGCCCCAGCTCCCCCATTCCATGAGCACAGAGGACACGGCGCTGTCCCATCCCCCCCAGCCCGGACAGCACCGCGCAGTCAAACACCGCCCCAGCTTCCCCGTTTCCCAAGCACAAAGGGCACGGCGCTCTCCCCACACACAGCCCCAGACACGGCCCAGCTCCCCCGTTCCACAAGCACAGAGGACACGGCGCTGCCCCCCCCACAGCCCCAGACATGGCCCAGCTCCCCCATTCCACAAGCACAGAGGACACGGCGCTCTCCCCACCTCAGCCCAGCACAGTGTAGCCAAACACCCCCAGCTTGAATGTCACAGATCTCCTTTCCTACATCTGTGCAGATGCCACACATGGGTACCTATCCACGTTTTCTCAAGCCTACACAGAACCAAGATTTCCTCACCCTCCATATCCCGAGGTGAGTATTCTGGTTAGTTAGTACAGCGAGCCCCCTCTCCTTGCAAACAAGGGACCATTTTCCCTGGCAATTTCTCTAAGGGTTAGGATTTCTTAAAACGGCTGTAGTGCCACCAAACCTACTTGGGATCTTTCCCAGCTTTTGGCTGTCCGTGGATTTAAAAAGCACACACTCTCTTCCATCTTCCAACAGCAAAACCACAAAATGCTCCTGACCCACAGTGTAACCCTAAGGATGGGCACCCCCACCTCATCATTCTGACAGAGCCGTCCAGCACCCCCAACCCACACGTCGGATCTGAGTAGAGCAGCACAGATATGGCAACACCAAGAGTGGAAACAGCAGCCCCACTGATGGGATTCCCGCAGCAGGAGACACGCACAGAGGGACACCTTTGGCCTCATACAACCAATACTGAATTTCCTCCCAATCTGTTCCCCAAAACCATCCGCTCACAACACTGTGCCAAACAGCATGTGGCAATAAAACTTTGATGCCTTCAAAACAGCCAAGTTGTTGGGTGCTTGCTATTTGCTTCCCCTTGCTATTGTTAGTCCCCCAGAAACTCTGCTCATAGCCCAGTTACCACTACTGCCTCAAGCATTTCCCTCCATGGTATTACCAGCGCATTTACACAGGCAAGGAACTTAACAGCTCTTCTAAAGTTATCCAGCTGCCAATTACAGCCACAAAAGAAAAGCAACAGGAAAAGAGGGCTCAGGCAGCCAGAGAGCTCTGCAGGTGGCACCAGGCCACCTCACATTTGCTAAAGCACATCCTTTTGCATAGAGGAGGAGACAGGTCTATATTATGGCAGGTTGTGCCCTTTCCACAGTGCCAAAAAAAATTACATGAAGCACTAAGAAAAGCTCAAAGGTAAGCTGGGGGGGAAACAATGGCAAAAGCACACACACCAGGACATTCTCTTGCTTCCAAGGAAAGACCAATCATCCCCCTAGGAAAAGGGAAAGAGGCAAGTGCTTATCAAGCAATGCATAAGTTAGAAAGTGAGTTTAACAAATACCAGCAGGTTTTGTGCACAGAGAAAATAAAACTCCCTAGTTTTAGTAGCAAAAATATCAGTGGAAACTACAGTCTGGTTACAGCAGTAAGTTTCCCACAGCAGTTTCAGGTGCTTTCCTTTGTAGCCCAGCCCTAAAGTAGAAACTCCTCTCGACTGCTCCTGAGAGAGGCAATTAATTGGAACTTTTGGTGCTCAGGAAAGCTAGTCCCTCCCCTAAGTCCTGGTTCATCTGCCCGAGCACCTAGAGTGCTTATATTCCACCTCGCTCCCTGCTTTGCATGTTCATATCCAGAAAAGAAACCTCCAAGCTCTTCCTCCAGTCCGAGCTGCATCTTCCCTGCAACCGTCCCCGTCCCTTACCTGTTCATGTGCACTGCTCCCCGGCACATCCCTCGGCCCCGTCCTTGAGCGATGATCCAGGTACCTCAGATGCTTGGCCCAGCCCCGGCGAGACGCCCTCACTGTCACTGCTGGAGAGACTCCTTGAAATCGACTGCTCCTCTGCAGAAAATCCCCATCTAAAAAAGCACCCTTTCCAAAAGTCCCAGATAACCACCCAGCAGGGCCTGCCCCTCATCATCCTCACTGCCCACACCTGAGGCTGTCCCGCCCCTCGTCATCCTCACTGGCCACACCTGAGGCTGTCCCACCCCTCGTCATCCTCACTGGCCACACCTGAGGCTGTCCCGCCCCTCGTCATCCTCACTGCCCACTCATGGGACTGTCCTGCCCCTCATCATCCTCCCTGCCCGCACCTGAGGCTGTCCTGCCCCTCGTCATCCTCACTGCCCGCACCTGAGGCTGTCCCGCCCCTCGTCATCCTCAAAGCCCACTCATAGGGCTGTCCCGCCCCTCGTCATCCTCACTGGCCACACCTGAGGAGAGAAAAAGGGGGGGCGAGAAAAAAGGGGGGCAAGAAAAGGGGGGGCGAGAAAAAGGGGGGGCGAGAAAAAGGGGGGACGAGAAAAGGGGGGACGAGAAAAAGGGGGGACGAGAAAAGGGGGGACGAGAAAAAGGGGGGGATGAGAAAAAGGGGGGACGAGAAGAAGGGGGGACGAGAGAAAGGGGGGACGCGAGAAAGGGGGACGCGAGAAAGGGGGGACGCGAGAAGGGGGGACGCGAGAAAAAGGGGACGCGAAAAAGGGGGGGCGAGAAAAGGGGGGACGAGAAAAAGGGGGGACGAGAAAAAGGGGGGACGAGAAGAAGGGAGGACGAGAAGAAGGGGGGACGAGAAGAAGGGGGGACGAGAAGAAGGGGGGACGAGCACAAAGGAAGACGAGAAAAAGGGGGGACGCGAGAAAGGGGGGACGCGAGAAAGGGGGGAGGCGAAAAAGGGGGGACGCGAAAAAGAGGGGACGCGAAAAAGGAGGACGCGAAAAATGGGGGACGCGAAAAAGGGGGGACGAGAAGAAGGGGGACGAGAAGAAGGGGGATGAGAAAAGGGGGGAAAAGAAGAAGGGGGGACGAGAAGAAGGGGGGACGCGAAAAAAGGGGGACGAGGAAAAGGGGGGAAGAGGAAAAGGGGGACGAGAAAAAGGGGGGACGAGAAAAAGGGGGGACGAGAAGAGGGGGGACGAGAAAAAGGGGGGACGAGAAAAAGGGGGGACGAGAAAAAAGGGGGACGAGGAAAAGGGGGGAAGAGGAAAAGGGGGACGAGAAAAAGGGGGGACGAGAAAAAGGGGGGACGAGAAGAGGGGGGACGAGAAAAAGGGGGGACGAGAAGAGGGGGGACGAGAAGAGGGGGGACGAGAAGAGGGGGGACGAGAAGAGGGGGGACGAGAAGAGGGGGGACGAGAAGAGGGGGGACGAGAAGAGGGGGGACGAGAAGAGGGGGGACGAGAAGAGGGGGGACGAGAAGAGGGGGGACGAGAAGAGGGGGGACGAGAAGAGGGGGGACGAGAAGAGGGGGGATGAGAAGAGGGGGGACTAGAAAAAAGGGGGACAAAAAATGGGAGACGAGAAAAGGGGGGACGAGAAAAAGGGGGGACGAGAAAAAGGAGGGACGAGAAAAAGGGGAGACGAGAAGAAAAAGGGGGGACGAGAAAAAGGGGGGATGAGAAAAAGGGGGACGAGAAAAAGGAAGGACGAGAAAAAGGGGGGACGAGAAAAAGGGGGGACGAGAAAAAGGGGGGACGAGAAAAGGGGGGACGAGAAAAGGGGGGACGAGAAAAGGGGGGACGAGGAAAAGGGGGGACGAGAAAAGGGGGGACGAGAAAAAGGGAGACAAAAAAAAGGGGGACCAAAAAAAGGGGGACCAAAAAAAGGGGGACCAAAAAAAGGGGGGACGAGAAAAAGTGGGGAAGAAAAAAAGGGGGAACGAGAAAAAGGAAAAAACCTCCACAACAGCCCAGCAGGTTTCTGGGGGAACCCGAATTATTTCTGCAGTTCACAAGCTGCACATCCCTAAAGCATTCCCTTGGGAACACTAAGCTTTCCACAAGCATTTCCTACTTCAGTTTGGACTTCCAGCACATTTAAAGACAATTTAAATCAGAATGAAGGGACTTGATGACAACACAGCATTGGGTCAGGGACATCAGGACACTCAAACCATACTCACTGTGGACTCTCCAGCCCCAGCACTCCTGGAGCCTCCTCATTTCTCACAGAGACTCACTTCTGTTTCAAGGACTCCCATCAGGAAATGGATCCCTGTTCCCAGAAGCAAATCTCAAGGGTCTTCTTACAACCTGCAAACCACAAGAATGACCAAGGGCAGCTTCTGGCAGAGGACACAAAGAGGATTGTGGGGATCAGACACCTTGACCTGGGAGGGCTCCAGCTTTCACCTGTCATCCCCAAGCAGTTCTAGATTTTCATGCTGCTTTGCTTCACAGGCCTTTTCTGCCAAGCTCACTGCTGGAGGATTTTGTCTGGTCTTGAGACGTGTCTTACAAAGCTGAGCTTTATGAGAACTGAGGCACTTTTCATTATTCCTGACTCTTCCAGGGCTGCACTTGCCAGGATCCTTTGGGCACAAGGGAGCTTCCAGACTGCCCCAAACCTTCACAGCCCACTTGCTCTTCTTACCACAGCTGGACCTGGTGAGTGTCCCTTCAGAAAGAGAAGGCAATGAACCTTTCTGAAACCAGAACCTCCCCAGCTTTGCTTTCCCATTCCATGTTTTGTTCCCTACACAACTGAGGCCCTTTCAGGCCTTGCCCAGTGGCAGCCAAGGAATCCAACCCAAGAACCTGCCAGGGAGCAGCGTCTGTGCCACAGCAGCAGCATTCTAGGCCTGGCACTGCCGACCCTCCGCTTCTCCCAACAGCTCCAGTGGCATCACAACTTGTCCCGAAGGCAGAAAGGCTCCTTTTGGGAGCACCATGAGCCATCTATACTGTAGCGCTGGAATTCCATCTCCTGGACAAGCTGGGAGAAGCAGGGAACAAACCAGGACCTTACAGGTCAATTAGGGACACCAAACAGCAGCTCCAAGAAAGGTACTGAGTCAACACCTCACCAAAGACACAGGACAGCAAGGCCTAACACCTAGACAATCATTTCAGTTTTCAATTTATAAAGTCAAACTAAAGTAAAGCTTTTCAGACACTTGGGAAGACTCAATCCCATTGTAACCAGTTTGTGGGACTCATTCCCAGCCTCCTGAGGTTCATTTCCCACCTCACTCATGGCTGCACTAGACCTGGCCACACACACACACACATAAAAGGAGCTGCTGTAACTTTTCCAGCTTCCTGCTTCTCCTTGAAACTCCTCCAGCTGTTTGCCCAGCTCTCCAGGGTCCATTCCTTTGCCCACTGGACTTGTTCCCAGGGCTGCCAGGGCCACCCTGGGCTCTCACCTGCCCTCACACTGAGTGACCTTTCCCAGCCCCGAGTCCATCCAGCACTGACCGAGCTGCTGGGGGCTGCAGTTCTCTCTGCTCCTTCCCTTCCTCTGCCTGGAGAACACCCCTTCCAGCTCCTGCACCCCCACCTCTTACCTCCCAGAAAAGCAGAGCTGCGTCCTCCTGGATCCTCCAGCTGGATGCTGCTGGCTCTGTGCAGCTCCCACTCTGCAGCAGGGATGGCAAAGGGAGCTGGGACACCACTGCCCCCAAACCTGCCCAGTCTCCAGCTGCTGCACACACCTGCTGTTGTGCCCACGGGCAAGGCACTTGAGGAAACAACTCCTCACAAGTCACAGGATAATAGGAACAGTTGAAACAAACCCAATCCAACACATCAGATACAGATTTATGGGATCTGATAAATGAGCAAGGTATCAAATCCTGACTGCCTCGAGAGACAGAACTGTGGCTAAGCAGAAATCTCTCCCCCACGGCCCCCTCACACTCCACCCCCAGCCCACAGGGCAGCTGGGCTGCCCCGGCGCAGCCTATCCCGCAGTCTCCGGGAACTGCCACAATTCCTATGGGTGCGTCCACCCGCAGGGGAGGCTGCGGGGCGGCTACAAGAGGCTCCTGCTGGCCAGACTCTGACCAACAGAGCCGGCTTTAGGCCAGGCCTGGCACTATCCGGCTGTGGGTATGGGCAGCTTCTCGGGAGCTCCAAGTTGGCCACCCCTGGAGCGCTGGCCGGGTGCCCCAGCAGGGCCAAGGGTGGAGGGCACGGAACAGCTGCACACACCTGGCCTGCCTTTCTCCAGCAACACTCACACCAACTGCACACTTCAGCCAGGGCACCTGAGCACAGACAGCCTTCACCCTGTTCCTCAGGGGCAGCAGCCCCTGGGCAGCAACTCTCGGGGAACTTCTCATCCTTTCCCTTCGCTCCTTTGATCCCTGGTCAGGATAGACACATGCAAGAAACAACTTCTTGGGGGAGATGCCATAGACAACAACTCCCTATTGTTCATAAAATCAGTGTAATTACTATGATTAGTGGATGAAATAAAGTCTTCAAAAACTTCCTATCCGATGGTGAGAATGCTGTAAATATATCCCCCCAGGAGTGAGCAGTGAGTTGTTCTACCTGATGCCCAAAGGTCACCAATGGACCTCCTCTATTTACTGTTTGCATTTGGTGATCAAGTCTCATCCAGCCACCCTCCAGGGGGGCGGGTAAACTTGCCCTGCCTGCCCTGCCCAGGGAAAGGGAACTGACCCCAGTGTTCCTCAGCACAAGGCAGCCCTTGGAAATATCCACTGCCATTCCACAGTCAGGGAAAGCAACAAGCACTCCACAAGGCTGCTGTGGCACAGGACCAATCTGAAGCTCAGCTTTTCTCTTTACCACTTCACCTTGTTTGCCACCTCGTTCTATCATCAAAACTTGCTGTCCTTGCACCTTTTTAGGCTGACCATGAGTTGAAGAGGCCTCTGCTCCAGCACTCACATGGGCCTGAGCCCTTTGACAAGATCCATTTTTCCAAGGAATTCAAAGCTCCACCTGAGGGCCATGGGCTTTTCTCACCCACCCTTGTGCTGGAGCTTGGCCTTCATCTCACTCTGCCTTCACTTCTTGCAGTGGCTGCACCATTTCCTGCCCTGCCTTGGCTGGAGCTCAGCATCCTGATCCCATCCCTGCCAGCCCCCGGAACTGCTGACTCAGCAATGGGGGGCCCTCCATTGCCAAGTGCACGGTCCCGTCGGGGCTCATGGGGGGAGCAGGAGGTCAAAGGCTCCAGCCCTCCTGGGACAACCTTCCACCACTACAACCAACAAAGGAGCCTCTCCAGCCCTGCCTCCGAAAGCATCCTGAACAAACCCAGTCCAGCTCCACGGGACAAACTGCTCCCTGTCTGCCCAGTCCAATCTGATCCCAGAGGCTCCCAGCTCATGCAGCCCAACTGCCCAGGAGATCACAGACTCCCTGGTCTTTGCTGTAAACCTCTCCAGAACACCAGCAAGTTCAGGCTGAGTAAAATCTTCCACCACATCAGGCCTGACAGGATAACCATCGGAGTCACCTTCCACTTTCCCTCCTGTTATTTGCTGTGCTTCAGCAAACACTTCACCCTCTGAAACATGCTCTAAAGCAGTTAAATCACAAGCATCTCCACCCCAGTTTTTTGGATCCCAACCTATCCCTGCCTCTGCAGTCACAGCATGCACTGGTTTACTTGACCACTTTGCTTCTCATATTTATATTGGGCTACCTGGAGAGTCACTTCTGCTACTGTTTGACAACTTTCTAACCTGGCCCTTCATAGGCCACACTGTTTTCCACTGGCCCACACCACAGGAACAACTGCATCTGCCGCTTCAGTTGGGACGGTGCTGCTGACGGGAGTTACTTCCTGTACAAAAAGAGCTGCTGCTCTCACACATTTAGTTTCAGCAACTACAGTTTCCACCTCCCCATTTTCCAAGTTCATTTCTGCCTCAACTTGTCCAACCAATCTCTTCCGAGCAAAGGTTTAGGGGAGCTTGCAAATTAACCAACCGAGGAATTACCCAGTGTTTTCCCAGTTTAACCCCTGTCACACCAATCACCTTCACAGTGCCATCCCTTAATTCTCCCTCCGGTGTGTTAAGGGCTGAGGAAGCTGGACCTGTGTCTGACCAGGACACGTGCAAACCAAATGCTGGGGACTGGAACCCACACCTTGCACTCCTGCAGCTCTCACAAATCCAGTCAAGAAAAAACAGCCAACGGTACCATCACCACTCCTTCCTTAATTCCAATCCCACACTCCTTTTGCCGTTAGAGCACCACTTTTAGAACCCAGTTCCAAGTCCATTCCAGAGATGCATGGCCAGGATGGACAGCTATACCTCTGATACTCTCAGGAATGCCTGAATCCATTCCAGGGACTTTGCTTTGAGCTCCCCAGCTTGGGGCACTCGGAGGAGCTCCCCGAAGAACCCTTTCGGTGCGCTCTGAAGTCCTCTGAGGCCCCTAGGCCCGGGGGCACCAACAGCACTGTCCCTCCAGGGGGGCCCAATCTGCTCCCGAAATGCAGCGGGATCGTGCCCGTGTCCCAGACTGCTCCGGGGATCTGAGGGCCTTCCCGAGAACATCTCGGTGCTGGCATGAAGGCCCAGAGATCCCTGGGAACCACGGGAGAGCAGGCACAGAGTCCCTGCCGGGGGGCCAATTTGGCTGCCTGGAAGCAGCTTGGCAAAGAAGCCTCTGAGACTCAGCTGGTGAGTTTTAGAAGCCAGGCATTCCTTGCTGACAACACCCTGCAGTGATCCCAGCCCACCGGGGGTCCTGGCCATCAGCTCCCACAGTGCACACAGAGGTACTTCGGCAGTAGCTGATGGGAGGGCTCAGCATTCCAGGAGGGTTCATTTTGTTCCCCGCATTCCTGTTCCACCTTCAGGACATTCCCCAACACTTGTTACCATACTTACATCCCCTTAGAAGGTCTCTGAGTGGCTACATTGCGGGTCTCTGGTGATCACCTCTGCCTGGAGACCCCAGTTTTCTAAGTCACCACCTAATCAGCTTCAAACAATTCACCTTGGTGTAGAGGGACTTGGTGCTGCTTGGCTGCTGCCTCAGTTCCCTTCTGACAATCTGTCATTTACACCTCCAATCATGGGGCTACATGCTTCCCTTTCCATGGAAAAGACTATCTGAAGCATTACACTCAAAATATACACTCTGTCTCCTATGGTTTACCTCTGATTTTATGCCCAAAATATTCATTCCATCCCTAGGTTTCCTAGATTTTACCCCAAAAAAGCAACTCTGATTATCTTTATCTCCTCATCTGTGCAGACACCACTCACAGGTACCTACACACCTTTTCTCAAGCCTACACAGAACCAAGATTTCCTTACCTCGCACATCCCAAGGTGAGTGTTCTGGTTAGTAAGTACAGCAAGCCCCCTCTCCTTGCAAACAAGGGACCATTTTCCCTGGCCATTTCTCTAAGGGTTACCCTAAGGATGGGCACCCCCACCTCGCCATTCTGACAGAGCTGTCAAGCACTGCCAACTCACCCATTGGATCTGAATAGAGCAGCACAGCCATGGCAATGCCAAGAATGGGAACAGCAGCCCCACTGGGGGGATTCCTGCAGCAGGAGACACGCACAGAGGGACACCTTTGGCCTCATACAACCAATACTGAATTTCCTCCCAATCTGTTCCCCAAAACCATCCGCTCACAGCACTGTGCCAAACAACATGGGGAAAAAAACTTTGATGCCTTCAAAACAGCCAAGTTGTTGGGTGCTTGCTATTTGCTTCCCCTTGCTATTGTTAGTCCCCCAGAAACTCTGCTCATAGCCCAGTTATCACTACTGCCTCAAGCATTTCCCTCCATGGTATTACCAGCGCATTTACACAGGCAAGGAACTTAACAGCTCTTCTAAAGTTATCCAGCTGCCAATTACAGCCACAAAAGAAAAGCAACAGGAAAAGAGGGCTCAGGCAGCCAGAGAGCTCTGCAGGTGGCACCAGGCCACCTCACATTTGCTAAAGCACATCCTTTTGCATAGAGGAGGAGACAGGTCTATATTATGGCAGGTTGTGCCCTTTCCACAGTGCCAAAAAAAATTACATGAAGCACCAAGAAAAGCTCAAAGGTAAGCTGGGGGGGAAACAATGGCAAAAGCACACACACCAGGACATTCTCTTGCTTCCAAGGAAAGACCAATCATCCCCCTAGGAAAAGGGAAAGAGGCAAGTGCTTATCAAGCAATGCATAAGTTAGAAAGTGAGTTTAACAAATACCAGCAGGTTTTGTGCACAGAGAAAATAAAACTCCCTAGTTTTAGTAGCAAAAATATCAGTGGAAACTACAGTCTGGTTACAGCAGTAAGTTTCCCACAGCAGTTTCAGGTGCTTTCCTTTGTAGCCCAGCCCTAAAGTAGAAACTCCTCTCGACTGCTCCTGAGAGAGGCAATTAATTGGAACTTTTGGTGCTCAGGAAAGCTAGTCCCTCCCCTAAGTCCTGGTTCACCTGCCCGAGCACCTAGAGTGCTTATATTCCACCTCGCTCCCTGCTTTGCATGTTCATATCCAGAAAAGAAACCTCCAAGCTCTTCCTCCAGTCCGAGCTGCATCTTCCCTGCAACCGTCCCCGTCCCTTACCTGTTCATGTGCACTGCTCCCCGGCACATCCCTCGGCCCCGTCCTTGAGCGATGATCCAGGTACCTCAGATGCTTGGCCCAGCCCCGGCGAGACGCCCTCACTGTCACTGCTGGAGAGACTCCTTGAAATCGACTGCTCCTCTGCAGAAAATCCCCATCTAAAAAAGCATCCTCTCCAAAAGCCCCAGATAACCGCCCAGCAGGGCCCGCCCCTCGTCATCCTCACTGCCCACACCTGAGGCTGTCCCGCCCGTCGTCATCCTCACTGGCCACACCTGAGGCTGTCCCGCCCCTCGTCATCCTCACTGCCCACTCATGGGGCTGTCCCTCATGGGAGGGGACAGAATGGTGCTTGGCCCCTCAGGCGGGCGCGTGACTTGGGGGCGCGGGCAGAGAAGTGCGAGCCGGGGGGCGGGGCCAGCGAGAGCCGGGGGCGGGGCCGGCGCGAGCCAGGGGGCGGGGCCGGTGCGAGCCGGGGGGCGGGGCCAGCACCATCCCGCGGCGTTTGGCTCTGGGCTTTGGGGTTGTTTTGGGCTCTATTTGGGCGCGGGTTTTGGGGGATTATGCACACTCTCCCGGGTCACAGCCCCGCCCCAGCTCGCTGCACCCTGCTGCGCTTCCCGCACCCCTTGCGCTGCTGCAGGGACATCCCCCGGGGAGCTGCAGGAGAGGCTGCACGGGGATGGTCCCGCCCACTCTGAAAAATGCAGAGCATAGGACAAAGGAATGACAAATTTCTCAGCACCTACTACCTACAATTTTTCTTCTCCACACCACGCTCCCGTTCCCGCTGTCTCTGTAGGTGCCTGCATGAGTCCTCCTTGTCCCAGCCCTGCCAAACTGACACACGCACAGGTTTCAAGGCACTCTAGAGCTCAGAAATATGTTCATGCCTTGCCAGGCCACCCCAATCCTGTCCCACCCACCCGAGCTGAGCAGGTGACGCCAAGGTTCCCCTTCCTCCTGGCAATCACTGCCTCAGTACACCAAGGCCCATACTGGGCAGCACTTGAAAAATTTGGGAAAGGCAACAGGAAAATGGCAGTGCCTGTCAGAAAATGAGTGCCCATGAACACATCTTTTAGACAAATGGAATAACATCACTCTCCTCCAAGAAACACAGGCCAGGCAGGGCTCTCCAGCCCAGGGAAGAACAGGCAGAAGAACTGCAGGGAGACACAGGGCAGGTATTGCCACTTATTCCATGCAGTCCTCTCTGCACTTGGGGCTCCTGGCTCTTGATTTATAAAGAATGGGGGGGCAGGGGAGGGCAGCAGAGCAGGAATGCCCCTCAAAATTAGGGGCCTTGGCACCTGGAGCATCAGATGAGAGGAGATGGGAGGGGAGACCCAAAGACAGAACAGCAAGGGAGGTTTGTTCAGGAATGGGCTGTATGTCCAGCAGTGATGGCAACTGCAAACATGGGATGCTGCAGGAATCCCATGTCAGGCACAAGTCAGTGATGCAGCTGCTGGGCAAGGAGAAGAGGAACTGAGAGGAACTGACACCAAAATCACACAATCACCACTTTATTGGGACATTACTGAGCTGCAACACAAATACATTCACAGCAGGCCAGGGCAAGAGGTGCACACAGGATCACCAACATAGCAGCTGGGCTTGCAGGAACACCCTCTCCTTAAGTTATGGAGCCAGGGGCTGCCAGCTGGGATCCATCCTGGGGGACTGGAAAGCACTCAGGCATCAGGGCCAAGTCCTACCTGCTCACTGCAAGCAGTTCAGCCCCAGCAGCAGTGGGAGTTTCTGCCTCTCCCTCCAAGAGTATTTGGGACCCAACAGCTCGTTACAGTAGAATTTTTTCTTCATGAATATTTTACAAAGTTGAGCTTCAGGAGAACTGAGGCACTTTTCATTATTCCGTGCTCTTCCAGAGCTGCATTTGCCAGGATCTTTTGGGCATGAGGAACCTTCCAGACTGCTCCAAACTTTCATGGCCCACTTGTTCTTCTTGCCACAGCTGGACCGGGTCAATGTCCCTGCAGAAAGAGAAAATTCAGTGATTCTCTCTGAAACCAGAGCCTCCCCTGCTTTGCTTCCCTATCCCACGTTTTGTTCCCTACACAACTGAGGCCCTTCCAAGCCATGCCAAGTGGCAGCCAAGGAATCCAACCCAAGAACCTGCCAGGGAGCAGCATCTGTGCCACAGCAACAGCATTCTAGGCCTGTCACTGCCAACCCTCTGCTTCTCCCAGCAGCTCCAGTGGCACCACAACTTGTCCCGAAGGCAGAAAGGCTCCTTTTGGGAGTACAACGAGTTATCTATACTGTAGCACTGGAATTCCATCTCCTGGATGGAGAAGCTGGTAGAAGAATGGAAGAAACCAGGACCTTAAAGGCAAATTAGGAGCACCCGTTCATCCACATCAGCTCCAATAAAGGTACTGAGTCAACACCTCACCAAAGACACAGGACAGCAAGGGCCATCACCTCGACAATCACTTCAGTTTGCAGTTTATAAAGCCGAACTAAAGTAAAGCTTCTCAGGCTCTTGGGAAGACTCAATCCCACTGTAAGCAGTTTGTGGGACTCATTCCCAGCCTCCTGAGGTTCATTTTCCACCTCACTCGTGGCTGCACTAGAGGTGGTTCTACATACACACAGAAGGAGCTGCTGCAACTTGTCCAGTTTCCTGCTTCTCCTTGAAACTCCTCCAGCTGTTTACCCAGCTCTCCAGGGTCCATTCTTTTGCCCACTGGACTTGTTCCCAGTCCCAGTGCTGCCAGGGCCACCCTGGGCTCTCACCTGCCCTCACGCTGAGGGACCTTTCCCAGCCCCGAGTCCATCCAGCACTGACCGAGCTGCTGGGGGCTGCAGTACTCCCCGCTCCTTCCCTCCCTCTGCTCTAGCGTTTTTCCCTGTGGGAAGAGGTGAATCAGTCTTTTTAACGACCCGATGGCCAGAGGTGGGGGAAAAACTATCAGCATTCCCTAAACACCTCCAGCACTTCCATAGCCATCTGCGACCAGGGGCAACCTGGCCTAGGGGAAAGTGTCCCTGCTCAGGGAGTGGGGCTGGATGAACTTTAAGGTCCCTTCCAACCCAAACCACTCCAGGATTCCATCACGATTCCACCTTTTCTCCCTGCATTTGTTGTGCATCGCTTCCTCTCTAATTCACAACTTTATCTCCAGCCTATTGGGAACACTGTCCGTGATACAATCCTAGATGGGGAAGATCTACCAGGGGGAATTCTCAGCAAGAACATCCGCCCTCATTCAGATTGTTCCCATGAGCAAGTCAAGTCCCAAAGTTGAAAACACCAGCATGTTCTACTCCATCATCATCCCTCACTGCTTTCTCTAATTTTAGAAGACTGAAGCTCCCTGTGCTGGCTTCTTAAACATGCTCCAGCACCAGCCCTTTCTGTCTCATCCATGGAGTGTTTCTACCAGCCAAAGGTACTCAAATACCTTACTACATATCCAGGTGTCTTCCTAGGATTTCTCCTGCACTCGCTTACAACTTCAGATGAATAATTACCCTTCTTCTGCTGCAATTCTCCTGCCCTGGCAAGTGTTAAAACACAGGCGGCCCAGTGACAAGTGCTCTGAAACAGCCATCCATTCCACCTGCAGAAATTCTCAGGGCCACACTTGGAAACCCTTCAGCAAGGGCCCCGGAAAAGCCAAGGTGAGCTGTGCTTACCTGCAGGGCCAGGCAACTGAGGGCAAGGCGGGGACCGAGTAGAGAGCAAACACCTCCAGCTGCTTCTCACTCCAGCCCCCACGGCAAGTGCGGCGAAGCCCACCGGTGCAAGGTTCGTAGGAGAGCTTGAAAAGAAATTAGGAAACAATTAGTTGACAGAAAAATCCTTCTGCACTCCACACTGGAGAACGAGTCCAATTGCTCACTAAGAGAATCACCATATTTAGAACAAGTGAATCCTAGAACCCCACAGCTTCTCAAATGTATTCACTAGCAGCCAAAGAAAGAATTGCAAGCAGCAAGAAAGACGTGGCAAAGAAGCCTCTGCCTTAAAAGCCAAGAGAAATAACCCCCCAAGCCCAAAACAGAGCTGCTTCCGGTCATGGCGCCGCCATCTTATTTGTAGGCTGGAAGACTTCCGGTAGGGCGCCGCCATCTTATTTGTAGGCTGGAGGACTTCCGGTAGGGCGCCGCCATCTTATTTGTAGGCTGGAAGACTTCCGGTAGGGCGCCGCCATCTTATTTGTAGGCTGGAGGACTTCCGGTAGGGCGTCGCCATCTTATTTGTAGGCTGGAGGACTTCCGGTCATGGCGCCGCCATCTTTTGTGTGGCCCGCTGTATTTTCGGGCACAGGCGGCACCATCTTTTGTACGGCATTCCGGTCGGGGGGGCAGTGCTTTTTTTCCGGCAATGCAAATATTCCGGTCGGGTGTCACACACGCTTTCTGGCCGATTCGCCCTGTTGGGAGCGTCGCCATCTTGAGTGTGGGCTTTGAGGATCTTACGGTGAGGGCGTCGCCATCTTGAGTGTGGGCTGTGACAACTTTCGGTGAGGGCACCGCCATCTTTAGTGTGGCCTCGAGAGTTTCCGGTCACGGCGTCCTGCGGGGCAGGGAACGTTAAGGCATATTTGGCTTTTCCTCGTTCCCCCGTGCTGACCGTAATGGCACAGGCTCCGGGGAAAGCTCAAAGGGGGCATGTCCCACTCAAAGCGACTCACGGCAGGATAAGCGGGGCAAAAGTACAATAATCTGGCCAAAGCCCCGGCCCGCCGGCCCTTCCCTTGCTGCCGGCGCCAGCCGGACATGCCGCCAGGGAACGGGCGCCTGGCCAGACTCGCTGCAGCAGCGCAGTTCCACGGGGCTGCATCCGGCTCGCCTCGCGGCTTTCCCTGCAGTACCGCGCGCCGCCCGCAGGCGGCAGCAGCGATCCTCGAGAGCCCCCTGGGGAAAGGGAGAGCGGCCGGCAAAGCCACGACCCAGAGCTCTGCCTGCCGTCCTCGCACTGGCACGCGCCTTGGAGCTTCATTCGTCCTGCTTTCAAAGCCCCCCCTCCTTCTGTATCCTGCATTTCTTACATTACAAGATCCTGGATATAATAAAGTAGAGATGGAGCTCTCTTTTGAAGTCAATGTATATGTCAGTTAGTATTTCAATAGATAGAAAAAAAGAGAGATGGTAACTTTTAAATTTTCAGGCATTTTTGGGCTTAGCCTCCCTTTTCGGGGAGGACTCCATATGACCCCTCTCATCCCCCACTCACCTGCTGGGCATTGGGATGCCCCTGATGACCTCATCACCCCCGGACTCCCCCACCCCTTTTTACTCACCCCCAAAGGCAGAAATAAAGAGAGGGAGGGTGGGTACAAGATGGGGAGTTCAAGGCAGAGGGAAAACAGGGGTCAAGAAGAGGAGAGGAGGAAAGGGGTGGAG
This sequence comes from Pyrocephalus nanus, assembly GCA_038380795.1. NCBI lineage: Eukaryota > Metazoa > Chordata > Aves > Passeriformes > Tyrannidae > Pyrocephalus > Pyrocephalus nanus. The sequence continues at coordinate 46,135 of JAWZSU010000044.1, forward strand.
AAAAGAGAGGAGAAAGGATATCTGGGGGTGCACAAAGGTGGGGGGCAAAGGGGGTTTTCTGACGCACCCAAGCTTGACAGCTCCTCCCCAAATCCTCTCCCTTCTGCTAAAGAATGTCCTGCATCCACCAGCACAGGACATACACAAATCCCTCTGGGGGTCTGGAACATGACACATACCCACAGGGGTGGCTGTAGGGTTGCAAACAAGATGATAGGGAGGCTTTTTTTTATTTCAGAAAGTCAACAAATGCCTCCAAAAGAAGGGCCTTGGGGGCAGTGGCAGCTCACTGCACTATGCTGGACTCCCCTCATCCCCTTCCTCAGCTCCAGGAGGATTTGCGCCTCCTCTGAAGGTGACAATTCCCTTCAACTGGTTTTCTTTCTAGCTTTTTTTCCCCAGCACCACACTGGTCAAAACGGAGAAGAGAAAAGCAAGAAAAAGCCCCCAAAAAATCCCAGCATGCCTCCCAACCCCTCACAACGTGCAGCTCCTCACACTAAGGCACGGCTACCCCTCGGCTGCTCAACTCAGTTTGGGGTTACTCCCAGGGGAGCACCCCATCACTGCAGCCTGGGCAGCACAGCCTGAAGGCTCCCGGCTGGGCTCCAGCACCAGCTCTGCAGAGCAAACACGGTGTCCGGGCCTCACGGGAGCCTCTGAGGTTTTTCCAATGCTGCTCCCATCGTAGCGTGAGCTGAGGTTCCAGCGACCCCCTCGTGCTCTGCCTAAGCCACAGGCAAGACTGCAGGAAAAGAGGAGTCAGAATGGGAATGAGAGAGAAGAAAGACGACTTTGGGCTATCAGTCCACAGGGAGTAATTGTGCCCTTTTTAGCCCTGCTGACAAAGAGCTCAGAGGCACCACGCTGGTGTCCTGGGGCAGAGAACTTCACAGACCTGTGTTATCCTCTTGCATCCTGGCTCTCGGGAGTCCACCCACCACTCAGCTCATCCCAGTGCTGCTCTGCCTGCTCCAGGATTCTGTCCCCCAGAGAGGCCACTGGTCCCACACACAGGCCCCCCAGCCAGCCCCACCCACGTCTGGCTTGCTGCCAGCAGCCAGACCTCCCCACGTCCCCAAATGCAGAGCCCCTTCCCTAGCATGGCCCGCTGCCCTCAGCTCCCCAAAAAGAGAGGCAGGAGAGCCCCCGTCTCTGTTCATTTTCCCAGCAGGTTTTCCCTCTGTATACAGCAAGATGTAAAGACAAGACCAAGAGCTTTTACGCAAAAGAAGTAGAGAAGTCTGCTTAAGAGTCCAGCAATTAGTGCCCCAGTGGTTGAAGCCAAGAGGATAAATCCACTGGGATTTATCCACTGGAAACAGGAGTGGCTGACAGGATGATTTATGGCACACTCAGAGCTGCAAAGCTGGAGCCTTCTTTCTGGGCCATCACAGAAGTTCTGCCTCCCTCAAAGTCACAACACAGAGCAGACCCCCCCTCCCATTGCTTCTGCAGCAGCACTGCTCCTACCAGCCTGCCCAAGGGCAGGAGGGTACACTTGCCCAGGGAGCAGGGATCAGGAGGCTCGGGGCTCCCTGTCCTACTCAGGGCAGGGGCTGGCCAGTGCCACAAAGCAAAAGCAGGAGTCAGGAAGGCTTAAATGCAATCAGCACTTGTAAATAAGAGTAAGCCACCAGGGAAATCACTTTTGAAATGCAAGAAGCCCCTGAACAAGTTAGCTTCATTCCTTACAAGCTCCTCAAGTTGTCCACTGGAAGGTTTTAAATTTAACAGAAACATTTACCGTATTGTAAGGCCTTCAGTCCCCTCCTGATAAGCAAACCTAGTGAATTCTCTTGCCGAAGGGTGCTCAAAAGGAATAGGGTGTGTTTGTTGGGTTTCTGACCCTAATCTCTTTGCTGGGGATGCTCTCTGCCTGGCACAGACCTCTTTGCTGCAACACAGCGATGTTTTAATTACTATTCTAACAGTAAAGCTCTACTCTTTTTTTTTTTTTTTTTTTTTTTATGGTCATAGTTATCTGTAAGAATTTTCTATTAAAAAAAGATTAAAACAATACCTTTTGCCTCTGAGGGGAGGCAGCAGTAGCAAGTGTCCAGCACGTTCCCTTCTTTCTTACCTGCCCAGAGAACTCCAGGCACCTGCCTGGGTGGTGCTGAGGATGGCACCTGAAAAATTTTCATTCCGTTAGTTCACTGAGGTGACCTGAGCACTAATTATACCTGATGGTGCCCACCTGCTGAATGGCCCAGCAGCAGCAGCAGCAGCATTTGCATTTCGTACATCCGCAGTCAGGCTGTCTGGCTGGAAGTGACCAGGGGTACATGGCCTGTATTCATCTGACCCTGCTGCGATCCAAATCCTCACCTGTACCTTGTCGTGATCCAGATCCAAACACCTGCCCCAGAGGAGCCATCAGGAAGGATGTCCCAGTGCACAGTTTGCAGAACACGGCACAGGGAGCGTGGGCTGCGCTTCACCCCATTGCCGACACTGCGCTGACCAGACCCCAGGCAAAAACACACAGAGCCAATTCAGCAGCACTTGTTTCTCCTTCAGGAGAAGAAAAGAAGGCACAGACAGACAAGAGATTACACAACCAGGTTATAAAATGAAACACAACTCTTTAATTCCGGCAGGTCCATCCATCCCCATACATGGAGCAGGGGCTGCCCAGAAGGATGACAGGCAAAAAAATGTGATCTCAGTGCAAACAGTCATTTGTAGCACAATGACATTTGGAGAAGAGGCTCAGCCCTGCCGCTCACCCTCATTGTTGCTGCCAGACGCTGGCAGCTCAAGTCTGGAGGGGTTCTGCCCACGTGAGCCCACCTGGGCTCCTATTAAGGCTTCACCAGTGAGGTTCGACGCTACTGTTGTCTGTACGCACAGCAGCTCAGCTAAAGACTGATTACAAACTCCATAGGCACAGTGACTCCACAGAGTACATCACACAGAGAAACACTGGCAACCCGGGGAGGGGGAAACACTTCCAAAAGGACAAGCAGTTGAAACAGTATTTATTGCCACCTCACCACGCTCACTGTAAAATAAAATCCTTGATCCCCACCTCTGCAAATGTATTGTGAATGGTAAAATAAATCAGCAGCAAAAACTGTTGCAAGAAACCAGTGGGCACCCAGGGACCACAGGTGCCCCTGTCTCCAGGGAGCAGGGGTGTGGAGGGGCTCTGCCAGGCAACAGCTATGCCCCAGGACCAGGGCAGAGGTAATTTAAACACAGACATCAAATCCATACTTGGAGGGACAGAAGTAGACTCGCTCCTCCGCTTGTTCAGGGAAGAACGGGAGACACCCCAGGAGCGGAGCTGCAAACAGCTGCCCTTTCCAAGCCTGCAACCCTTAAAAAATACATACATGTGTCTATTATTGCCAACAAGGAGTTTTAATAACCACCGCCCTTGCACCACCAGGGGAGTGAATTTGCAGAGCTTGGTTTTGCTCTTTCAGGGTGGAAGGGAGGAGCTGATTTGTAGGAGAAGAGGAAGGGGCAGACCTGGATATCCGGTGTCTGAGGTAAGGTTGGAGGAAAAAGTGCAGCAAGAAAGAGATGCAAGAAAAACAAACAAAGCCGCTTGGCTCTGAGCATCTCTCGTATGAAAATGATTGTCAAAGAAGTCACTAGTGAAAACAAGGTAAAAAAATACGTTCGCTGTAGAGGTACCTTTCTGTATCTTTCGGCATCAGAACACTAACCCAAGGTCCATTCAGTGTTTTCAGTTCACCACAGGAATACTCTTTGGAAAGCCCAAGCTGTGTCATCCCAACACACACCTCTGGAGATGCCACCCGGCTCGGGCGGTGAAGAGAAGACCTGGAGATCTCCTGTGTCCATCTGGGGAGGGGGACGCAGGTGTCCCGTGGGGTCAGCCCCAAAAGCTGCCCAGTCTCTCCAGCACCGGGGTCCCCACCGTGGCACTACCCAAAGCGGAACTTCAGCCGGTACTTGATGGGGCTAGCGTTCTTCCGAGGTGGGGATGGGGCAACCTTTGGCTTCGGCAGCGGGGGCTTCTTCTCTGGGAGGGCGACGGTGAAGGTGAGCTCAGGGGGCTGCGGCTGCCAGAAGCGAGGCAGGAAGTGTGTGGAGACATGCTGGGGCCGGGCATGGGGGCTGCAGCCCCTCTTGGCTTTGCCCCGCTTGTTGAGGGCCACGTACCACTGGCACCCCGAGCGTGGGCTGCGGTGCACGGCTGAGGCGTAGGTGTTGTAGCTGTTCTCCTGGAAGCGCTCCTGGAAATGGCAGTCTGCTGGGAACCGGGCCTGTGGGGACAGTGGGGACAGCGTTAGCCAAGAGCTGCCATTCCCTGTCCTTCACTCCCACCTTTGATGCTTGCTGGGTTTGTCTGTCTCCCAAAAGTGAGTCTAAAGGGGTGGGTGGAAACACAGGACACCCATGTCAAGGGCGCTGGGTAACCAACCATTTGGAAAACCCCCAACACAGATACTTCAGGAGCTGATTGCCACCCAGTTTGGAGCTTCCTTGAAAAGAAAAGGCTTGGACCACCCCAGCAGCACCCTTCTGTCCTGTCCTGCCCCAGCAGCACCCTTCCCTTCCCTCCAAAAAAAGCATTCCAAAACACAGGACCAGAGCCTAACATTCCAGCTGTGCACCCACAGCTGCAGCTGGGACCCCGGGCTGCAGCTTCCAGCAGCCCCTCCAGAGCCCACTGCCACGCTTTAACCTGACGGTGGCCATGGCACCCGCAGCCCCAGCAGCGTCCCTAGCCTAATTCCACAGCAGCGCCTCCAAACAACTGGGATGGCATTGCTGAGCACTTTGGCTCTGAAACCACCGATGGAGTACAAAATCAAACCCCTTGTGGCACTTTGTAACCATGCAGAAGGCGTTTTAAACTCCTAATTGAGGGCCAGCTCACCTGGGACAGCACTTGCTGTTGTGTGTTTTCCTCCCTAAGGAGGAAAAATCCCTTTGCTTTCCCATGCAGGATTGAGGGAGGCTGTGGATTGCAATGCAGAGCATCTGCAGGCTCCTGGTACCTGGGGCTGTGGTGTCTGGTGTGCAAGAAATACCTCTGACTCTCTGACCCGGGGGTGGATGTGCACTTGCACACACAGAAAAGAAACCTCCAAGCTCTTCCTCCAGTCCGAGCTGCATCTTCCCTGCACCCCCACACTCCCCTACCTGTTGTCCTGCGCTGCTCCCCGGCACACGGCTCATCCCTCGGCCCCTTCCTTGAGCGATGATCCAGGTACCTCAGGTGCTTGGCCCAGCCACGGTGAGACGCCCCCACTGTCACCGCTGGAGAGACTCCTTGAAATCGACTGCTCCTCTGCAGAAAATCCCCACCGAAAGGACCCCCTCCAAAAGCCCCAGATAACCGCCCAGCAGGGCCCGCCCCTCGTCATCCTCACTGCCCACTCATGGGGCTGTCCCGCCCCTCGTCATCCTCACTGGCCACACCTGAGGCTGTCCCGCCTCTCGTCATCCTCACTGCCCACTCATGGGGCTGTCCCGCCCCTCGTCATCCTCACTGCCCACTCATGGGGCTGTCCCTCATGGGAGGGGACAGAATGGTGCTTGGCCCCTCAGGCGGGCGCGTGACTTGGGGGCGCGGGCAGAGGCGGCGCGAGCCGGGGGGCGGGGCCGATGCGAGCCGGGGGCGGGGCCGATGCGAGCCGGGGGCGGGGCCGGCGCGAGCCGGGGGCGGGGCCGGCGCGAGCCGGGGGGCGCGCGAACTGTAAGCGGCCAGGAATGATTCGTACACCCATCAAATCATTATTAATCGGAGCCCGATTCCCTCATCTCCGTCCTTGTTTATCTTGGCTGCAAAACCCGATAATCCCCACTGGCTACTGTTTAGGGTGCTTTTCTTCCACTGCTCTTTTCTCCCCGCTGAAACCTCCTGACATATTCAGAGCTAACCCTAACCCTAACCCTAACCCTAACCCTAACCCTAACCCTAACCCTAACCTTTACCCTAACCCGTACCCTAACCCGTACCCTAACCCTAACCTGTACCCTTGCCCTAACCCTAACCCGTACCCTAACCCTAACCCGTACCCTAACCCTAAACCATACCCTAACCCTAAATCTTACCCTAACCCTAACCCGTACTCTAATCCGTACCCTAACCCTAACCCTAACCCTAACCCTAACCGTAGCCCTAGCCCTTACCCTTACCCTAACCCTAACCCGTACCCTACAGTGCGGAATGGGGGAAAACCCGGACTGGTATTTTGCCGGAGTGCGGAATGGGATTTCAAAAAAAAAGGAGAAAAAAGGAAAAAGGGGGAAAAAAAGGGAAAAAAGGAAAAAAAAAAGGAAAAAGGGGGGAAAAAAGGGAGAAAAAAGGGGTAAAAAAGGGAAAAAAGGTGAAAAAAGGGGAAAAAGGAAAAGAAATGGGGGAAAAGGGAGAAAAAGGAAAAAAGAAGGGAAAAAAGGAGGGAAAAAGAAAGGAAAAAATGAGGGGGGAAAAAAAAGAAAAAAAAAAAGGGAAAAAAAAAGGAAAAACCCCCACCACAGCCCAGCAGGTTTCTGGGGGAACCCTAATTATTTCCTTAATTCTCCCTCTGTTGCGTCGAGGACTGAGGAAGCTGTACCTGTGTCTGACCAGGACACGTGCAAACCAAACGGTGGGGACTGGAACCCACACCTTGCACTCCTGCAGCTCTCACAATTCCAGTCAAGAGAAAACAGCCAATGATACCATCACCGCTCATTCCTTAATTCCAATCCCACACTTCTTTTGCAGTTGGAGCACCACTTTTATATGCACAGATAGCAAGAGTTTTCTCTGCAGGCACCTTTGATGTGGGAGGTATCTTCGTCCGTATGGAATTTTGGCCGTTGGACGGCCAGTTTCAGCCCAGCGGTCCTGCGAGCGAACTACTCAAAATCCTTCCAGCGCCCCCCAAGACACACCCAATCGTGCCCCCCAGACTCCTCAACCCTTTTAAGACCCACAGATTCCTTGCAAAATGTTTGAGGACTTTCCAGCTTTCCAGGATACCCAAGATCTCCCCTTCCAGTCTCTCCCGAGAGTCCCTAATCCTTCCAGGACCTTCACAACAAGCCTAAAATTTTCTGTGACCCCCTGAGATCCTCCCAATCACTTCCCAGATCCTCCGGTGCTTCCGATACCCCCCAACCGCCCCTCCCAGGACCCCCAAAATACTCGTTACCCTTCCCTATTTTTTTAAGATCTCTCATGACCTCCCCCCAAATTATTCCTGACACTCCCCCGACCTGTCCAAAACCCCCTCAACCCTCCTTTAAAGCCCCCCCAACCCCTCCCCCCACCATCACAGGCCACCAGGTCTGCCCCTCCCTCCTCTTAAACCACCCCCAGGCCCCTCCTTCTCCTCACACCCCGGCCAGCCAGAGCCCCAAAGACCCCCCAGAACTCCCCAGGACCCCCTAAAGATCCCCCAGGACCTCTCAACCCTCCTCCCAAACCCCCCATTGCTGCAAGTGTCCTCTGGGGCCATGGTGGCCTCTGACCTGGAACTACACCTCCTGCCACACTTTGCCCGCCTCCCAGCCAATCGCAATCCTCGGACCTTCCCCTCCCACCAATCGGCGACAGGCAACCTTCTTCCCATCTTGCTTTCCACGGCTCATCCACCAATCAGAGCCCCTCCACACAACGCCTCAGCCAATCAGAGGCCAAGGTGGCCGCTTCCATCCCGAGGGCGCCATCGTGACAGCAAGTGTGACACCGATGCACGGTTTTGGGGGGGTTTAATGTCGCCAAAGGGTCCCAGGGAGGTCCTCTGATGGTTTTCAGGGGGTCCTTGGTGGGCCCCAGCTCATCGTGGTCCTGGGGGCTCAGCAGAGACGGACACACCCACCATGTCCGGTGCAGGCTGGGGTGGGGGACAGAGAGTGACACTGGGGACACTGGGGACATTGGGGGGAATTGGGGAGATTGGGCGTACATTGGGGACATGGAGGACATTGGGGGATTGGGGACACTGGGGACACAAAGGTGACACTGGGGACACCGAGGTGACATTGAGGACACTGGGGAGGGCAGCACCCACCCTGCAGGGAGCTCCAGAAGGAGCCCAGGGTGGCACTGCCGGTGACAGCGCCGAGTCCCGCTGGGTTCCGGCGGGTGCTGGTGACGCTCAGGCACCGCCCTTTGTCCCCGATCGATGTCACCTCCACCTCCACCACGTGCCAGTCAGGGACACTGCAGGGACACTCAGAGGACAAGGAGGGGACAGGGAGAGGGTGGCATTGAGGAAGACAAAGAGGGGACATGAGGGGACAACGGGGTGGCACCGAGGGGTGGCATGGGGGCACACAGAGGGGACGGGAAGGGGACACTGCACTGACGGGACAGTCAAGGGGTGGTACCGGGGGGGTGACACTGGGGGGACACACAGGGCACAATGGGGACACTCAGGGGACAAGGAACGGACAGGGAGAGGGTGGCATTGGGGGGCACAAGGAGGGGACATGAGGGGACAAAGGGGTGGCATGGGGGGGTGACACTGGGGGAACACTGAGGGGACAGGGAAGGGACAACAGGGGCACTCAGGGGTTGGCAACGTGGTGGCACCGTGGGAGGACACAGGGAGATGACACCAATCAATAACACGGAGTGGGGAGGTGACACATGGAGGTGACAGGGGGAGGTAACACAGCTGGAGTCGGCCACCAGGCCGGTGACGATGCCATCAAAGCCCAGCTGGGTGGCACGGGGAGGTGACACAGGGAGGTGGCACCAATCAATTACACACAAGGGGAGGTGACAGAGGAGAGGTGACACGGGGGAAGGTGACACACCTGGGGTCGGCCACCAGGCAGGCAGTGACACCGTCGAAGCCCAGCCCCGGTGCTGCCACGGCCGCTGCTGCCATCGTGTTGACGTTGTTGGGGACAAGGGGACAGAGGGGCCGCAGGGGACCCTCGTACAGAACCGTCCTTGTCCCCGAGGTCATTGAGGCTGCCACCCGCTCCCGGAGCCACCCCTGCGCCCGGAAACTCTGCGGGGACTTAGTCATTGTCACCTTCAGGGCCTGAGGGAGAGTAGGGGGGACACTAAGGCCATTGTCACCTTCAGAGACAGTGGGGACAGTGGGGGAGAATAGGAGTGACACCATAGTCATTGTCACCTTCAAGGACAACTGGGACAGTGGGGGACAGTAGGGGGGACACCAAGGTCATTGTGAGTGTCCCCAGTGTCACTCACAGCCAGTGTCCCCTGCCGGTCCATCCTGGCAATGTCCTCGCAGCCCCACAAGGCCCCCCTGGGGACATACAGGGTGTGGCCCCCCTGTGTCGCTGCCTCCCGGAGCCGCCGCTCAGTCTCGGGATCTGCCAGGGCTGTGGGGGACCCAAGCTGGGGACAGGGGACAATGTCACCGCGGTCACCCCGTGGCCCCCCAATGTCTCCAAATGTCCCACCAATGTCCCAAATCTCCCCAATACCCCATTGTTCCCCCAATGTCCCAAATGCCCCCAATGTCCCCAATCTCCCTGATGTCCCCCATGTCCCCACAATGTCCCCCCAATGTCCCCACCATGAAATCCGCGTGTCCCAGGATGTCCTCGCCGTGTTCCCGGGCCACACACGGGTGGGCCACCTCCACCACCAGGTCCACCTCTCTGGGGACATTGGGAGGATTGGGGACACTGGAGGGACATTGGGGGGATTGGGGGGACATGCAGGGGTTTGGGGGGTCCTGGGGAGGTCCCAGGGTTTTGGAGGATCCCCAGGGATTTGGGGGGGTCCTGGTGATTTGGGGGGGATTGGAGAGGGAGGGGTCAAGGGATTTTGGGGTGTCTCAGAGGTTTGAGGGGGGGGTGTTGAGGGGTCCCAGGGGGTCCTGGTGGTTGGGGGGGACTTTGGGGGGTCTTGGTGGTGTAGGGGGCTCACGGCAGGGTCACTCACGTGCTGGGGAGGAGCCCCAGGTTGGGGAGGCGCAGGGCTGGGGGGAGTCCTCCTAAACTTGCCCCGTCCCGGGCCCAGACCCAGGCCAAGGTCAGGCCCAGGGTGGGCCCCTGGGCCAGGAGCTGCTGGGCCAGGAACTGCCCTGGGGGGAGGGACAGGGACGTGTCACCCACTGCCACCTCCTGCCACCTCCCCTGGGACCACCAACACACCCTCGAGATTTTGTGACACCCCCTGAGAACTCCCCAACATCCCCCTTGTAGCCCAGGACCTGCCCTGGGAGGGGGACAGGAACGTGTCACTTCCTGTCACCCCCCCAGGACTCCCCTGGTCCCCATAACCCCCCCAGTGCTCCCAATGCCCCCCCCAGCCCCTCCCAGTCCTCCCCAGTTCCCTCCAGTGCCCCTGGTGACCCAAATTCCCCTCCCAGTCCCTCCCAGTGCCCCTTCAGTAGCCCAAATAACCCTCCCAGTGCCTCCCAGTGTCCCTCAGTGCCTCCAATCCCCCTCCCAGTCCCTCCCAGTACCCAACTGGCCGTAGCCCAGGATCCCAACGCGGCGACTCTGTGGAGCCTCCATGGCCTTGGGAGGGGCGGTGGGGGTCACAGGGGATCCTAAACACGACCCCCCGATCCCTCAATTGCCCCCCAAACCCCCAGTTACCCTGCCCCCTAATTATTCCCCCAAAATCCCTCTAATTACCCCCCAAATTAACCCCCCATCTCTAATTGCTCCCAGCCCCCACAATATCCCTCTAATTAACCCCAACACCACTACTTACCCAAAATCTCCCCCCCAATTACCTCCCGGCCCCTAATTACCCCCCAAATCAGTCTAATTACCCCCCCCATTAGCCCCCGGCCCCTAATTACCCCCCAATTACACCCCACCCCGTCCCCAATTACCCCCCAATCTTTCTAATTACCCCCTGGTCCATAATAATCACCCAGCCCCCCTAATTGGCCCTCCAAATCCCTCTAATTGCCCCCCAAACCCTCCCAAAATCTCCCCCAACTACCCTGTCACTCCCTCCACCTGCCCTGCTCTCCCTGTGTGCCCTTTGCCTCCCCCCGCCTCTCCCTCCACACCCCTGACCCCCCGAGTTAATGTTCAACCTGGGGCCTTCCAGGGGAAAAAAGGGAGGGGGCACCGGGATCCCCTTTTTTTTTGGAGGGGGGGGTTATTGGGGGGTCCCTGGATCCTCTTTTTTAGGGATTTGTCATACCCCTGGGTCCTTTTTTTGGGGGGATCCCAACTCCCCTTTTTTAGGGAGGTCACACACCAGGATCCCTTGGGGGTGTCACACACCTGGGTCCCCTCTTTTTTGGGGGGGAAAGGGGTCGCACCCTTGAGACCATTTTTTGGGGGGTGGGGGACCCCAAATCCCTCTTTTTGTGGAGGGAGGGGTTGGGGAGTGGGCGGGGCTGTTACTCCAACTTCCAACCCCCCCGGTGCCATGGAAACAGTCCCCCCCCCCGCCCCGTTGCCTCGGGAACCGCATCGATACCATGGAAACAGCTCCCACCTCTCCGTTGCCCTGGAAACACTTTCCCACCTCCAGTTACCATGGAAACCACCCCGTTGCCATGGAAACAGTCCCATGGCCCTCTCCCCGTTGCCATGGAACCGCTGCCATCGCCGTTTCCATGGTAACGGGGGGAGAGGAATCTCCCCCCACACACGTTTCCATGGCAATGCCGCAGTGCCCCTCCCCCTCCCGCCGCCGCTGCCATGGCAACCGGCAGCCGCAGCACCCCCTTCCCCTCCCGGTATCCATGGGAACGGCAGGAGGGGGAGGGGGGATCCCTAGGACCCTCCCCCCCATGGCTGTGGTGTGTTTTTAGTGTGTTCTTGGCATGTTCTTGGCCCCAGGATGTGGCAGCGACAGAGACATGGCAAGGACATGCAAAGAACGTGCCAAGCACACATCAAACACGTGCCAACAATCCCACATTGCATGGACGTGCCGAGGACACACCAAGCCAGTGTCACTCACACCCCATCTCCCCACACCAAGGATATGCCAAGGATATGCCAAGCACATGCCAAGACCACGTAAAAACCACAGCAAGCACACTTCAAGCACACACCAACCCATCCCCAAACCACACGCCAAGCCCACGTCACTCACACACCAAGGACATGTCAAGCACACACCAAGCCCCTGTCAGCCCCCCCTCTCTCAGTCCCCACTGGAAACGCCCGCTGGGTTTTTTATTAAAGTAGGAAAGTTTCGGCCGCGGCGAATTTAAAAAATCCCCCCCCGGCCCCTCCCCCCCAAATCCCCCCACGTCCCCTCCCCCACCCCCGGACATCCCCCGGGACCACCCGAGGGAGGCAGGAGGGGCGGGGAGGGGTGAAAGGGGGGGGCAGGGACCCCGCGGGGGCCTCCAAGAGTCCATCGCATGAGGGTCTCACACGAGGGTCTCGCACAAGCCCCCGTATCCCATGAGGGTCCGGAACGAGGGTCTTGCACGAGCCCTTTGTGTGAGAGTCCTTTGCACAAGGGTCTTCAAGGAGTCCCTTGCACAAGGGTCTGTTGCACAAGGGTGTCTTGCACGAGTCCTTTATACAAGTCCCTGTGTCACAGCAGGGGTCTGGAATGAGTCCTTTGCACGAGGGTCTTGCACGAGTCCCTGTGTCACAACGAGTGTCTTGCATGAGGGTCTCTTGCACAAGTGCCTTGAATGAGTCCTTTGCCCGAGTCCTTGTGTCCCATGGGGTCTTGCACAAGTCCTTGGCACGAGGGTCTTCAATGAGTCCTTGGTACAAGGGTCTTGAACAAGTCCCTGTGTCACACGAGGGTGTGGAATGTCCCACAAGGGCCTTGCACCAGTCCTTTGCGGGAGTCCCTCGCAACAGTCCCTGCCACAAGGTCCCACACTGCACAAGTCCCTTGCACAAGTCCCTGTGTCACACGAGGGTCCTGAATGAGTCCTTTATGTGAGGGTCTTGCACGAGTCCCTTGCATAAGGCTGTTCCCCGAATCTCCTGCACGAGACCCCTCTCCTCGCACCCCCCGGGCCTTGCACAAGTCTGTGAGTCCTTCATGTCACCCCTCAGGTGTCACATGAGCCCCTCCTCGCACATCCACATATGGCACGGTGACACAGGTCCCTCGGGATCACCACAGCCCCTTATGCGTCACATGAACACCCCCGTTGTCCCCCCCCGTGTCACACAAGCCCCTCGTGTGTCACCTCAGCCCCCCCTTGTCCCCCCAGTGTCACTCCAGTCCCCCCCTTGTCACTCCAGTCCCCCTGTGTCACATGAGCTCCCCCATTGTCACACAAGCCCCTTGTGTGTCATTCAAGTCCTTCCTTGTCCCCCCCACTGTGTCCCACAAGCCCCTCCTTGTCACCTCCCATCTCTCCCAAGCCCCCCTTGCCTCCCGTGTCACACAAGTCCCTTGTGAACTCATCAGTCCCCCAGTGTCACACGAGCCCCCCTTGTCATGCCCCTGTGTGACACCAGTCCCTCATGACCTCATCAGCCCCTTGTGTCACACGACCCCCCCTCATTGTCACCCCCCCTGGTCACCTCAGTCCTCTCTTGTCCCCCCTCGCATCACACAAGTCCCTTCTGTCTCCTCCAAGTCCTCCCCTCGTCACCCCCTTAGTCACCCCAGCCCCCCTGTGTCACTCCAGCTCCTCTTTGTCACCTTGGTGTCAATCAAGTTCCCCCTCGTCACCCCCCACCGTGTCACCCCAGACCCCCCTTTTCACCCCTCACGTCACTCAAGCCCCTCTTGTGTGTCCCCCCCTTGTCACACAAGTCCTCCCCCCAAGTCTATGTCACAGCAAAGACTCCCCCCTCAAAATCTGCCCCCCAATTCTCCCCCTCCCCCAGAAAAAATGGGCAGGTGGGAACCACGGGGTGGGATTTTTTGGGGGGAGGGTTCTGATGCCCCCCCCTCCTCTTGGGGGGTCAGAGCTGGGTCTATGGGGTCCCCCTGTGTGCCCCCGTTTTGGGGGGGGGGTCAGATCTAAGTTTGGGGGGGGGTCCCCATACTCCTCACCCTGTTTTGAGGTGGTCAGATCCAGGTCTGTGGTTCCGGGAGGTTCCTCTGCCCCCATTTTTGGGGGGCGGGGGGGGTGTCAGATCCAGGTTCATAAGTTGGGGGGGATGTCCCCACTCCCGTTTCAGAGGAGTCAGATCCAGGTCTGTGGTGTGGGGAGGTCCCCACACTCCCCCCCACTTTGTGGGGGTCAGATTCAGGTCTGTGGTTTATGGGGGTCCCTGTTCCCTCCCTTTTTGGGGGGGTTAGATCTGAGTCTCTGGGCAGGAGAAGAGGGGCCCCACTCCTCATTTTCTTTTGGGGGAGGGGGGTCAGTTCTGGGTCTCCTGCACATTCTCCTTGGAGGGGCTCTGGAACAGGAGGGGTTTGTAGGGGGTCAGATCCAGGTTTAAGGGGGGTCCCCACTCCCCCTCTTTCCAAGGGGGTCAAGTCCAGGTTTAGGGGGGGTCCCTTTTTCCCCACAATTTCAGGGTGTCAAGTCCAGGTTGGGGAGGGGGGAACTCTCCCCTTTTTTAGGGGGTTCAGGTCCAATTCTGAGGTTTAGGGGGAGGGTCTCCATGCCCCTCATTTTGGGGGCGGGGTCACATCCCAGTCCACAGGTCAAGGGGATTGTTCCTGTTCCTCCATTTCAGGGGGTCAGGTCCAGGTCTGTGGGGTCCCCACACCGTCTCATTTCAGGGGTGGTCAAGTCCATGTTTAGGGAGTCCCCGTTCTCCCCTTCTGGGGGGGTCAGATCCAAGTCTCTGGGAAGGAGGGGGGGCCCTGTTCCCCTCATTTCAGGGGGGTCAAGTCTAGGTCTAGGGGGGGGTCCCCATTCCCCCTTTCCTGGGGGGTCAGATCCGAGTCTCTGTGCAGGAGAAGGGGGTCCCCACCCCTCACTTTTTTTGGGGGGGAGCGGTCAAATCTGGGTCTCCTGCACATTCTCCTTAGAGGGGCTCTTGAATAGCAGTGGCTCATGCACCGAGTTGAGCAGGGGGGTCTTCCCGCACCCCAGTGCCGCCGCCGGGCCCCCGTAGTGGGCAGCCAGCGCCGCGTACCTGTCCAGGTGCTCCCTCTCCAGCGCTGGCAGAGCCAGCCTGTTGTCCCCTGATGTCCCCACCCCCCCTGCCGTGCCCCCAACACCCCCCCCGCCCCCACCAGGCCCCCCCGAGAGCTCGTCCTCAACGTTGACGATCTCCACGGCACGCGCGGGGCCCCCACGGTGCTTGTGGCGCTGGTGCTGCTTGCGCAGCTTGTAGAAGGCCACCAGCATCACGGCCGCCATGAAGGTGATGGCCACGAAGCACCCGATGATGATCTTGGTGGTCTTCAGAACGTCGTCCAGGTCTTGGAGACCTCCGCCTGCCGCCCCAGCACCCGCGGCGGCGGCAGCGGTGATGGGCACCGTGAAGGGCTTCCCCGTGGCACGCGTGGCCGGTGCCACCGTGGAGCCACCAGAGGGGTCCCACCCGGGTGCCGTGGGCGCTGGCGGGGTCTGGGGGGCTTGTTCTTCACTGCCGCCCTCGGTGGTCTCCACAGTGACCGTGGTGAAGTAGGTATAGCCTGTGGCCGCCGCTGCAGCGGCAGCGGCAGCAGCAGCGGCGTCAGCAGCTGAGACGTTGAGCGTGGCCGAGGCCGTGGTGTTGCCAGCGGCATTGGTGACCATGCAGGTGTACTGGCCCGTGTCCTGCACCGTCACGTTGGTGAAGTTGAGTGTGCCGTCATGCAGCACCGAGATCCTTACCCGGTACGAGCCGTGCGTCATCAGTGTCCCGTTGGGCGTCAGCCAGTTGACCGAGGTCATGGCTGTGCCTGTGCGGCACTTGAGCTCGGCCGCCATGCCCTCGGTGACGTTGAGATCAGCCGGTGGCTCCACAATGACAGGTGCGTAGCAGGTGAAGTGGCCCGGCTCCAGCTCGCCCAGGTACCGGCCCCGCAGCGCTGGCGGTGCGTGGCACCGGGCGCAGCAGCTGGTGTTGCTGGGTACCGTCTCCCGCAGCCACCAGCTGAGCCACAGCACGTCGCAGTCGCAGCGCCACGGGTTGTGGTGGAGGTGGACGCGCTCCAGGCGGTGCAAGGGCGCGAACAGGTCGTGGGGCAGCGAGGCCAGGTCGTTGTGGGCCAAGTTGAGCTCCTCCAGGGCCTTGAGGTCGTCAAAGGCGTTCCTCTCCACCGCCGCCACCCGCGCGTGCATCAACCACAGCTTCCTCAGGCTCCCCAGACCCTGGAATGACCCTGGGCGCACCCGGCCCAGCCGGTTCCCCGAGAGCTCGAGCTCCTCCAGCCTCACCAGGGCAGTGAGGTTGGGGATCTCCTTGAGGTTGCACATGCCCAGGTTGAGGTAGCGCAGGTTCACCAGCCCCTCGAAGGCAGCCTCCGAGATGTACTCGAGACGCTTCAGCTCGCCCAAGTCGAGGCGCCGCAGCGACGGCACCCGATTGAAGGCGTAGGATGGGATGCTCTCGATGGGGTTGTTCCTCAGCCACAGCTCCCTCAGCTTGGAGAGGTACTCGAACGCCTGTGTTGGCACCGTGGTGAGCCGGTTGTCGAACAGCTCCAGGGTGTTGAGGTTGGGCAGCCCGTTGAAGGCGCCCACCTCCACCTTGCGGACCAGGTTGCGGCTGAGCTGCAGGATCTCCAGGTGCCGCAGGTGCTTGAAGGTGTCGGTGCGGATCACCTGGATGTGGTTCTCCTGCAGGTTCAGGTAGCGGGTGTTCACTGAGATGCTTGAGGGCACCTCCAGCAGCTCGCGCCGGGTGCAGATCACCCGGCTTGCCTGGTTGCTGCAGGTACAGGCGGCCGGGCAGGGTGTGGGTGCGGCCCCCGGCACCGCCGGTGCCGCCAGGAGCAGCAGCAGCAGCAGGATGGGCGCTGGTGGCGCCGGGGACGCCGCTGGCATCTTAAGGGGCGCCGGGGCCGCCATGGCCAAGGGGCATCTCTGGCTTCAGGGCCCCGGGTGGTGCTGGGAGAGATAGGAGAAGGGGGTTAGGAGGGTCCTCTGGGGGAGACTGGGGGGTCAGGAGGGGTCCAAGGGGTGCCCGGGGGGGATAAGGGGGTCTGAGGGCTTCCCAGGGGGGTCAGGAGAGTACCCAGGAGGAGACTGGGGGCTCAGGGTGCTCCCTGGAGGGTCCCCAGTGGCAGACTGGGAGGTCATGGGGGTCCCCATGGGGAACAGGAAGGGTCTGGGGGCACCTGGGGGGTCCCCAGGGGAGTCAGGAGGGGTCTGCGGGAGGTATGAGGGGTCCCCAGGGGGTATTAGTAGGTCAGGAGGGGTCTAGAGGTGGTCACAGAGGGAGATAAGGGGTTCTAGAGGGTCCCTGAGGGGTCAGGAGGGGTCTGGGGGGGATCTGGGAGGTCCCCAGGAGGAGACTGGGGGGTCCCCAGGAGGAGATTGAGGGGTCTGAGGGGTCCCTGGGGGGTCTCCAGGGGGACATGAGGGGCACCCATGTGCTCACACAGGTGTGAACACCCCACATACCAAGCACACGTGTTTGGCGTGTCCCACTGCACACCCATGTGCATTTACACACGTGTATAGCATGTCCCATAGCATGTCCATGTGCAGACACACGAGTGTAGCGTGTCCCAGATCACATTCATGTGCATTTACACGTGTGCCCCTGCTCCCCACTCACACGCGTGTACAACGCCCCCCCGCGCCCTCACACGCGTGTGCCCCCCACCCCCCCACTCGTGTGCCCCCTCACCCCATTCCAGCACCCCAACTCCCCTCCAACCCCATCTCATCTCTCCCTCCTCTCCCGCCGCAGCCGCCGCTTCCCCGTGCGCGCCCCTCCCCCCCTCCGGAAATCCCCCCGGAGACCCTCAAAACCTTCCCAGACCCCCCCCCCCAAACCTCCCCGGGCCCCCTCGACCTTACCCCGCACCCCCCCGGCCTGCGCTGAGCCCCGCTGCCTTCGGCCCCCTCCTCCTCCTCCTCCTCCTCCGCCCCCTCCCCCGCTCCTTCCTGCTCCCCCCCCTTCCTGCGCCCCCCCCTTTCCCCTTCCTGCGCCCCCCCCATCCCGGTCCATCCCCCTCCTCCATCCTTCTCCCCCCGCCGCCATCCCCTCCCCTTCTCCCCCTCGGAGCCTCCGCGTCAGCGCAGAACCGGCCTCGAACCCCTCCGGAGCCCCCAAAACCCTCCCGGTACCCTCTGGATTCCCCGGACCCCCCCAAAATACCCCCAGTACCTTCCGGAGACCCCCCCCCGGAACCCTCCGCGCCCCCTGGAGACCACC
This sequence comes from Pyrocephalus nanus, assembly GCA_038380795.1. Classification (NCBI taxonomy): domain Eukaryota; kingdom Metazoa; phylum Chordata; class Aves; order Passeriformes; family Tyrannidae; genus Pyrocephalus; species Pyrocephalus nanus. The sequence continues at coordinate 64,216 of JAWZSU010000044.1, forward strand.
CAGACCCCCCCAGCACCAGATGATGCTCCGACCCCCCCGAGAGGACACAGACACCACCCCCCGACCCCCTGGACTCCCCCCAAACCCCCCCAAAACTACACGGGGACCCCCAGAACTGCACAGGGACCCCCAAAACCACACAGAGACCGCCAGAACTGCACAAACCACACACAGGCACCCCAAAACATCAATCAGGGACCCCCCAGCTCTGCACAGACACTCTCAAAACCACACAGGGACCCCCCCAAAAAAGCACAGGGACCCGCAGAATCACACAGGGACCCCCAAAACAACAAGGGGACTCCCCAAACCAGCACAAGGACCCCCAGTAAATCACAGGGACCTCCAAACATCAATCAGGGACCCCCTAACAACACACAGAGACCCTCAAAGCCACATAGGGACCGTCAAAACCACACAGGGACCCCCAACATCATGTGAGGACCCCCTGAAACCTCATAGGGACACTAAAACATCAATGCCCCAACTCTGCACAGGGCCCCCTAAAACTGAGAGGGAACCCCCCAAAACCACACAGGGACCCCCAGAACCAGCCGGGAACCCCCAAACATCAATCAGGGACTCCCCAGTTCTAAACAGGGACCCCCCCATAACTGCCCTGTGGGAGTGCAGAGGGGTGCCCTAGGGTGTCCCAGGACACGGGAAGGTCACGTGTGAACACACACATGTGAACACATCCACACAAACACGTGTGAACACACATCCCCAGGGGTGAACATGTGTGTGAACACACACATGTGAACACGCGTGTGAACACACAGACACACATATGATACAGACACACCAGGGCACACATATCCCTCTGTGAACACAGACACACACGTGTGAACACACCTTTGCATGCACACGTGTGCAAACACACACCTGTGCACATACACGCCTGTGCATACACAAACACACACATGTGAACACACTTGAGCGCGTGCACACACGTGTGCACACACACCTGTGCATACATAGACACATATGTATGAACACACCTGTTCACACACACACCTGTGCACACAGACACATGTTCACACAGGCTCACACACGTATGCACACCCCTCCTCCACCCCTTGCCCCCCTGCGGGGCCCCCCAGATTTAAGGGGGCCTTGAGGGGACCCTGGAAATGAGGGACCTGGAGGGTCCTACAGCCCCCATGGATGAGGAGGCCCTAATTATGGGGGGGTCCCATAGCTCCTATAGATGGGAGGGCCCTCTAGCCCCCTATAGAACCTTTGGGGGTTATAGACTGGGGTCCCTATGGGGGGACCCCAAAAATGACTCCCCCCGAGGAGACCCCCAAAGCGAACCCCCTAAAACGACCCCCATAGTGGGGACCCCCAAAACTGACCCCCCCAAGACGATTCCCCCCCAGTCTGCCCCCGCCAACCCCCTCCAAACTGACCCCCTTCCAAACGACTCCCCCAAAACAGGGACCCCCAAACTGACCCCCCAAAACCGACGCCTCCCAAACCGCCCCCCCCTAAAACGGGGCCCCCCAAACTGACCCCCCCAAAGCGGCCCCCAAAACCAACACCCCCCAAACCCGACCCCTTAAGACGGGAACCCCCAAAACGACCCCACAAATTGAACTCCTTAAAACGACCCCCAAACCTGCCCCCTCAAACCGACTCTCCCCAAACGACCTCTCAAAGCGACCCCAAAAACGACACTCTCAAAAACGACACCCTCAAAAACGACACCCCCAAAAACGACCCCCTAAAACGACTCTGCAAACGACCCCGCAAGAAGGGTCCCCGGGGTGTGGGGGGAGGCCTGGAGGAGGGAGCTGGGCTGGACTGGGAGGGACTGGTCCATACTGGGAGGGCCGGAGGGAGGGACTGGTCCATACTGGGAGGGATGCGGAGCGGGGCCGGGTCTATAATGGGGGTTACTGGTCCAGACTGGGGGATACTGATCTATACTGGGGTTGGGGGTCCCACTCACAGGGCGGGGTCTATCCTGGGGGTTTCTGGTCTATACTGGGGGTTACTGGTCTATACTGGGAGGGGTCCCACTCACCGGGCCGGGTCGCAGCATCGTTCCAGTGGCCGCCGGGGCCCCTCCGGCCCCCGCCCGCGGTCGGCTTCGTTCGGCTCCGTTCGGCTCCGGTTCGGGATCGTTCGGACCGAATCGGGCCCGGTTCGGTTTCTCTTCGTCTCTGTTCGGGACCCTTCGGGTCTGGTTCGGGACCCTTCGGATCCGTGTTCGGGTCCCTTCGTCTCCTTTCGGGATCCTTCGCCTTCGTTCGGCTCCGGCTCGGAATCGTTCGGAACGAGTCGGCTCCGGTTCGGGACGGTTCAGCTCCTGTTCGGGTCCGTTCGGCTCCGGTTCGGGATCGTTCGGAATAATTCGGCTCCGTTCGCCTTCTTTCGGGAGCGGCGGCTGCGCTGGAGGGGCGGGGAGAGAGAGGGGGGCGGGGATGGAGGTGCGGACGGGGGGATATGGGGAGCTATGGGATCCGGGATATGGGATATGGGGATATGGTCCCCCCATGTCCCCCCCGTCCCCCTTGTCCCACAATGTCCTCAAAGCCCCCCCCCCATGCCCCCAAAGCCCCCCCAAGCCCTTCCATGTCCCCAAATGTCCCCCCTTTATCCCCCCATGTCCCCCAAGCCCCTCCATGTCCCCAGATGTCCCCCCGTGTCCACAATGTCCCCCTGTGTCCCTCCTGTGTACCCAAAGCCCTTCCATGTCCCCAAATGTCCCTCCATGTCCCTAAAGCCCACCCGTGTCCCTAAAACCTCCCCCCAAAGCCCCCACGTTCCAAATGTCCTCAAAGCCCCCCCGTGTCCCCAAAGCCCCCCCGTGTCCCCAAATGTCCCCCAGTGTCCCCAAATGTCCCCCAGTGTCCCTTCCATCCCCGGGAGGCTCAGGCGTTGTGGGTGGGTTTTTTTGGGTGGGGGGTTTATTGGGGGGGTTTTATGGCTTTGGGGGCCCCCCCGGCCCCACACACGGACACAAACCGGGGGAGGGAGGGGACACACGGACTGTGGGGGTCCCGGGGGGGGGTCACATGGAACTGGGGAGGCCCCCGAACCCTTCTGGGGGAGGAGGGGGACGAACACACACATTGGGGGAGGGTGGTTGGGGGTTCCCGGAGGCCTTTTGGGGGAACCCCATAGACACACAAAGGGGGACGGGGACGGGGACGGGGGTTGTTTTTTGGGCCTCCCCATAACACAAAGTGGGGATTGGACCCCCGGGGTCCTTTTGGGCCCCCTCCCCCCCTACAAACACTTGACACAAGGAGGGGTGGGGGTCCTCAGGTCCCTTTCGGGGGCCTCCCGAAACACAAAGGGGGGCGTCGGACCCCAGGGGTCCTTTCAGGGGCCCCCCATAACACACAAAGAGGATTGGGGGGGTCCCCAGGTCCCTTCTTTTTGGGCCCCTTCCCCACACAAACACATGGCGGGGGGAAGGGGCCAGACCCGGATTTCGGGGAGTTCACAGTGGGGGGGGGCAGGGCCCCCCCTTGTCGTGCAGGTCGGGGGGCCCCGGGGGGGGTCCCGGGGGTCCCTTTATGGCTTCGGTGTCAGGGCCTCCCCGGGCCAGGCCGGACCCTCCAGCCCCGGAGCCTGTGGAGAGAGGGGGCAATGGGCTCCCAATATGGACCAGTGACTCCCAGCATGAGAAAGGGGGTTCCCAGTATGAGAAAGAGAGCTCCCAGTATGGCAAAGTGGCCTCCCACTATGAAAAAATGGACTCCCAGTATGATAACGTGAACCCCCAGTATGGTAAAGTGGCTTCCTAGTATGAAAAAGAACTCCCAGTATGGCCCTGTGGCTTCCCAGAATGAGACGGTGACCCCCACTATGAAAAAGTGGCCTCCCAGTATGGCCCAATGCCCCTCCATTCCCTCCCATTCCCTCCCATTCCCTCCCAGTACCCTCCCAGTGCCCTTAGTAACTCCCCCAGTGCCCCCAATAACTCCCCCACTCCCCTCCCAATGTGTTCCCACTCCCTCCCAGTGTCCCCAGTAACTTTCCCAGTCCCTCCCAGTCCCCTCCCAGTTCCTCCCAACCCCCTCCCAGTCCCTCCCAGTGTGTTCCTAGTTCCCTTCAGTCCCTCCCAGTCCCCTCTCAGTTCCTCCCCCAATCCCCTCCCAATCCCCCCTAGTCTCCTCCATTTCCCCCCCGCTCCCTCCCAATCTCCCCCAGTGCTCCCAGTCAGGCTCTCACGGGCTCACTGGGGGCCCAGGGGCTCCCCCAGGGCTGGTTTGTCCCGCGACGTCCCTTTGGCCACCAGAGCCTTTTCCTGGGGACATTTGGGGACATTGGGAGACATTGGGGACATTGAGGGGATTGGGGGCATTGGGAACATTAGGGGGATACTGGGGGGGTTGGGGATGTTGGGGCTTCTTGGGGGTCCTGTGGGTTTTGTGGGATCCTGTGGGGTGCCCGTAGGTTCCTTATGGGTTCAGGGGGTCCCAATGGGTTGTGGGGGGTTGTGAGGGTCCCCACAAGTACTAGGAGTCTCAAGGGGTCCCGAGTGGGGGGGTCTCACCTCGACGAGTGTGTGCCAATGCTCGATGGGCTTGCGGGGGTTCGCCAACATCTGCGCCCAGTGCTCCCGCCCCGGACCCTCGGCATCGCTGCCCACCCGGCACAGCCCAATCACCTCATTGTGCCCAATGCTGGGGGGACACCGGGGGGTCAGGGGGACACCCCCAGAGCCCCAAAAACCACCACAGATCCCCAGACCCACTATGGACCCCAAAAACCCACCACAACTCCCCAGATCCCAGACCCTCGTTTTTGCTCCCTTGTGCAACCCCACTCACAAGAGGGGTCTCCAACGGCTCCAAGAGAACCCCAAACCCCTCCCTGGACCCCCCAGAGACCCCCAGGACTCCAAAACCCTCCCAGGATCCCCAAAGTCCATCCAGGACCCCCAAAGGACCCCCCAGAGCCCCCCTAGTACTGGCCAGTCCAAGGCAACGTCGGGGGTCCTCAAAGACCTCTCAAACGAGGGGGTCTCCCATCACTCCAGAACCCCCCCAAACCCCTCCAGAACCCCACAAAGACCCCCCAAGACCCCCAAAGTCCATCTGGGACCCCCCAAAGCCCCCCCGGCACTGACCAGTCCTAGCCAATGGGGTGACATGGGCAGTGCTCTCATGGGGGACGTCAAACGAGGGGGTCTCCCATCGCTCCAGGAGGACCCCAAACACCTCGAGGACCCCCCAAGCCCCCCCCGCAGGACCCCCACAGGCCCCCCCCCGGGCTGACCAGTCATAGTCCACGACAGCAATGGTGAGGCTGACGTGGTTGACACTCTCGTGGGGGACGTCGAACACCAGGGCCTCGTTGTAGCTCGGGTTCAACGTGTTCTTCTTGATGGATGTCTTGCGCTTCTTGAGCCGCCGGCCCTCGGCCATGAGCGAGGCCTTCACATAGGGGTCTGTTCGGGGAGCCCCAGAAACCCATCAGCAACCCCAAAAACCCCTCAGGGAACCCACAGTGACCCCACAGTGACCTCACAGGGACCCTCGGCCACGAGCGAGGCCTTCACGTAGAGGTTTGCTCGGGGGCCCCAGAAACCCCTCAGCGACCCCACTGGGACCCCAAAAACCCCACAGGAACCCACAGAGACCCTACACACCTGAGCACACCTGTGACACACCTGGGCACACCCATGATGCACCTGGGCACACCTGTCCTACACACCTGTGACGCACCTGAGCACACCCGGGCACACCTGTGACGCACCTGAGTAGCCGGTGAGGTCCATGGCACGCAGGTTGGACGCCCGGATGACGGTCACCGTGAGCCGCCCAGCCGTGGGCAGGTAACACAGAGAGAAGTTCACCTCGCCCAGGTCCGGCTTTTCCTGGGGGGACACGGGCAGATGAGGGGACAGGTGAGAGAGGACAGGTGAGGGGATTCAAGGACAGGTGAGGGACAGGTGAGAGAGGACACAGGGACAGGTGAGGGACGGGTGAGGGGACACAGGGACAGGTGACAGGAGACAGGTGAGCAGACAGGTGAGGGGACAGGTGAGAGGGGACAGGGGGTTATGTGACCATGAATCACTAATTAAATCAGAAATTAAATCACAAATTAAGTTATGGGTTAATTAATAAATCAACTCATCAATTAAATCCCAAATGGAATTATAAATTCAATTCCCAATTAATCACAAATTAAATCCCAAATAAACCCAAATTTGAGTCAGAAATTAAATCATGAATTATGAGTTAATCAATAAATTAATTCATTAATTAAATGTCAAATGGAGTTATAAGTTCAATACCCAATTAAATCAAATCCCAAATTAAAATCTTAAGTTAAATCCCCAAACAAATCAAACATGAAACCAAAAATTAAACCAGGAATTAAATCATTTGAGACATTTATTATAATAATAATTAATTTCAGTGTTGTAAATAATAAACTTAAATCATATATTAAATCCTAAAATAATTAAATAATAAATCACATCACAGATTAAACCTTAATTTAAATAAATCACAAATTAAAATATAATCCCAAATTAAATCCCAAATTGTATCACAAATTAAACCTTCAATTACATAATAAATCATAAATTTAACAATAAATTAAACCCCAAATCAAAGCCCTAATCAAGGTGTGAAATCAAATTAAAATGCAAATCAAAACGCAAATTAAACCACAAACTCCACTGCAAAACGAATGCAAACCATATACAAATGAGATGCAAAATAAACTTAAAAATACAAATGAGATGGAAAATAAATACAAATGGCATGTATTTACAAGACATAAGATCGGGTGCAAATGAGATGTGAATGAGATTCAAAATAAATACAGAGATATAAAAAAAATACAAAATACAAATGAGATGCAAATGAGATGCAAAGTAAATACAGATCTCATGCAAATACATTCAAATCTTATGTAAATGATATCCATAATAAATGCAACTCCTTCAGATGAGATGCACAATAAATATTAATTATATGCAGAATAAATACAAATCAGACGCAAATCGGAGGGTAGATAAATACAAACTAGATGCCTAATACAAACAAGATGCAAATGAGATGCAAATTCAATGCACATCAGAGGCAAATGAGCCCATCCATTGAATCGCAGCCACCACCCCCTCACCTGCCCCTACATCTGCCCCAAGGGCCCATTTTGGGGGGATTTTGGGGGTCCCAACACCCTTCCCAGGGGGTGCCTGTTCCCTGCCCTGATTTTAGGACCCCATTCACTCCTCTCCCCTCCTGGTCACATCCAGCAGGTTCTCCAGCATTTCCTGCTCCCCTCACCTGTCCCGCCTCCAGCATCACCTACTCCAGGCACCTTTTCAGGGTTCCCCTGCTCGTCCCAATTTCGGGATCCCACTCACCCCCATCCCCTCCTGGATGTGTCCCCACATGGGACCTCCTTGGTCACCTCCAGCAGGTCCTCCAGCACCACCTGTGCCCTCACCTGTCCCATGACTCTTTTGAGGATCTTTAGGGGGTCTCCCCTCCCTCCCCAGTTCCCCTCCGATTTCAGGACTCCCCTTACCCCCGTGCCCTCCTGGATGTCCCTCCAGATGGGCACCTCAGGCCGCCCCTCAGCCGCCTCCAGCAGGTTCTCCAGCACCACCTGCCCGATGAGGTCGTGCCGGGAGAAGCGGTCAAAGTCATAGACGCTGAAGTGGAGGCGCCGCGAAGGCAGCTCAGCGAAGGGCACCCCAAAGCTGAAGGTCTCGTCCCACTCTGGGTTCAGCGTCTTCCTCAGCACCTTTGTCTGGAACTTCTTCTTGCGGTCAGGCAGGAGGTAAATCTTCACGTAGGGGTCAGAGAAGCCGTTGGAATCCTTGGCCGGGAGGTCACGGGCACGCAGCACGCGGACCACCAGCTGCTGGGAGCCGTAGGAGTAGCGCAGGGACACACTGAGGCGGCCACAGGGAGGGGGGGCCCCCCCCCCGGCGCCCCCCCGGGCACCGCCAGGTTCAGTGGTGTCACCGGGGCCGTAGAGCTCAGGCTGGATCTGGCCAAGGTGGGTCGGGTTCTGCTCAGCCTTGTCTTCTGGCACAGGGGGCAACGGGGTGCTGAGGGGGGGCAAAAATGAGGGGCTGGAGGTTAAAGGGGCTGTAGGGACCCACCCTGTGGGGTGGAGGGTGGGGAGATCCCCTATGTCCTGTCGTGGTGAGGGGTTGAGGAGGGGGCACCCGTGTGACCTTCCCAGTTGATGGGTGGGTGGAGGGGACACCCAGAGACCCCTCCCCAGGGCATGCGGTGACAGGAGGGGCAGCCCTGGGTATCATGGGGGCACCCAGAGACCACCTCAAAGGACAAGGGGACATGGGACACACACAGAGACTCCCCCTAGGGCATGTGGGGACATGGCGGGGGGGGTCCCATGTGCCCCCCTTCCCCAGTTCCCAACACTGGGGGCTCCCCGTGTCTCAACCTTAACCCCCATGTCCCCTCCATCCCCAAATTCCCCCCCCCTTGTCCCCATGTCACCTGTGGAACCCGCTTTTGTCCCCCATGCTCCTGCCTTGTCCCCACATCCCGCCTCGGCCCCCCTTGCCCCCAAAGTGCCCCCCCTTGTCCCCCCCATCCCCCCTCTTGTCCCCATGCTCCCCCTGCCCCCCTCTTACCTGCTGCCCACCAGCTGCTGGGAGGGGGCGCTGGGCAGGACCCCCCCTCCTCCCCCATCCCCCCCAAACTCAGGGAGGCCCTGGGGGGGTCCTGGGGGGAGTCCCTGCCCCACGGGGGAGGGTCCCAGCACCCGTCCCCCCCCACTGCCCCCTCCCCCTCCTCCCTCGGGGCATGGCCCCATGTCCAGGTAACAGCGCTCATGGGGGGGAGGAGGGGGCTCAGGATCCCCCCTCTCGGGCAGGGGGTCCCCGAAAGGGCCCCCCCCAGGCTGGGGGGGCTCCTTGCGGGGGGGAGCCCCGCCCGGCCCCCCCTTGTGGCGCCAGGGGACCCAGCAGAGCTTCCAAGACACGAAGAGAGAGACCCCCAGGAGCACGAGGCCGCAGAAGGTGACGATGACGGACAGGAGGCTCACGGACACCTCTGGGGAGGGACATGGGACAAGGCGGGGGGTCTAGGGGGGTCCCCGAATAGGGGGAGCCCCAAAACCCACCCAAAATGTTCTGAAAGGGTGGCAAAACTCCCTTAGACCATGAAAAAGGGGCATGACATCCACTTAAAAACCAGATAAAGTGGCCCAAACCCACCCCAAACCCAAAACAAACCTGGAGTCCCAAATTCCACTTAAATCCTCCTAAAGGGTCTCAAAATCCATTTAAACCCTCCTAAAGTGTCCCAAAACACACCTGGGACTCCCCAGGTATGTCCCTGTCCCCAAGGGCCCCCCAGGTGTGTCCCTGTTCCCAGGTGTGTCCCTGTCCCCAGGTGCCCCCCCACGTGTGTCCCTGTCCCCAGGTCCCCCCCCAGGTGCCCCCCCAGGTGTATCCCTGTCCCCAGGTGCCCCCTAGGTGTGCACTCCCCGTACCTGTGTCGGCAGGCCGGGGGTGGCCGCGGTGCCGGAGCAGGTCGGTGAACTCGAGGCACCGGGCGTGGGGGGGTCGGGCCCGGGGGGCGAAGCAAAGCTCGTGAACCAGGCGCAAAGCGCTGCGGCAAACGTCCTCCTCATAGTCCCCGGACATGCCTGGAACACACCTGGCACATGGGAACAACAAGGGACACCAAACATGGGACAAACGTCCGCCTCGTAGTCCCTGGACATGTCTCGCACATGGGACACATGGGACACGTGTGGGACAAATGTGTTACACCCCTCAGCATGCCTGTCACACCTGGACACACCTGGATGCACCTGGACACACCTGTATAGACCTGGACACACCCAGAATACTCCTAGACACACCTGTATAGACCTGGACACACCCAGAATACTCCTAGACACACCTGAACACACCTGTATAGACGTGGATATACCCAGACAAACCTGTACCTATGGTCACACACCTTTACACACCTGCACAGGTGGTTACGCACCTGAACATGCCTGGCCACGTATGCAGAGACCCAGACATACCTGAACACACCTGTACATATGGTCACACAACTGGACACACCTGGACACACCTGTATAGATCTGAACACACCTGGATATACCTGGAAAAACCTGTACCTGTGGTCACACACCTTTACACACCTGTACATGTGGTTACGCACCTGAACACGCCTGGCCATGTATGCAGAGACCCAGACATACCTGAACACACCTGTACGTATGGTCACACAACTTGACACACCTAGACACACCTGTATAGACCTGAACACACCCGGATATACTCAGACACACCTGTACATGCAGTCACACACCTGGGCACACCTGAACACGTAATTGCACACCTGGACACACGTGAACACACCTGGACAAAGCTTGAACACACCTGGATATACCTGGATATACCTGGACACGTGTTGACACATCTGTCACACTTGGACACACCTAGGAAGGGTCCTAGCGAGGTCTCACCTGGATTCCAAAGTCCCCCCAGGCACTGTCCCTCCCTAAACCCCTCCCCTTTCCCAAGCCCCGCCCCCTCACCTGTGGGGTCACCTGTCGAGGGGTCAGTGGGGGCCGGGGGGGACGAGGGGGGGGCTGGGCCGGGCCATGCGTGGGGGGTGGTCCCAGTGAGGTGGGGGAGGGGGACCTGCGGTGGGGAAGGAGGGGTCAGGGGTGTTTTGGGGGGGTTTGAACCCCAAACTGCCCTCCCGCGGCACAGAAACCCCCCTAGATGTGACCCCTCCCCACACACATTGTGAAGTCCACCAAAATCAGACCGACCCCCCCCAAAACCTGCCCCACCAAACAGGGAATCCCCCCTCAAAACTGCCTCCCCAGTGTGACCCCAAATCTGACCCCTAGGGGCACACCTCAAAGGCGGAACTCCCCTAAAGTGTGACCCCACAACTGACCCCCAAAACCTGCTCCCCCTAAACCAGCCCCCCAACACCTGCCCCACACCTGAACCCCCCAAAATCACCCCAAAACCTTCCCCTCCACACTTGAACCCCAAAATCACCCCCAAAACCTGCCCCACACCTGAACCTCCCCAAAATCATCCCTCAAAACCTTCCCCCCCACACCTGCCCCACACCTGAGCCCCCCAAATCACCCCCCAAACCTTCCCCCCTAACACCAGCCCCCCCACACGTGTCCTCCATTTAGCCCCTCCGCAAATCCCTCCCGCGACCTCCCCCCAAAAATCGCTGCCCCCCCTCCCGGACCCCGCGGTCCCTCCGGCCGGGCCCCGCTCACCTGCGGCCCGAGCGGAGCCGAACGAAGCCGAACGGGGACGAACGGAGCCGAACTGGGCCGAACGGAGCCGAACGGAGTCGAACCGGAGTCGAATGGGACCGAATGGAGCCGAACGGGCCCGGAGGTCTCCGAATGGAGCCGAACCGGCCCGAAGGTCTCCGAACGTCCCCGAAGATCCCCTAGCGGAGCCGAACTGGTGCCGAAGGTGACCGAAGATGCCCGAGAGGGGTGGACGAGGGCGCGCGGAGACACGAGGGGGGGGAACCCCCGCATTAGAACTCCCACAGAATTCCCCCATAGACCCCCCCACAGATCCCCTCTAGGCCCCTCGTACACCTCCCTCATACACTCCCATAGAGCCCCCCAGAGACCACCCCAGAGGCACCCAGGGACCCCAATAGATCCCCCTATAGGTCGAGACACAAGTGAAGATGGATTTGCGGGTCTCCTCTCTCAGGGGGTCCCAGGACTTACCTGGGGGGGATTTTGAGGGTCTCTTCCCCCTAAACTCTGTATCGGTGGGTCTCTGCTTAAACCTCAGGTCTCCCTGGTGGTCTAGTGGTTAGGATTCGGCGCTCTCACCGCCGCGGCCCGGGTTCGATTCCCGGTCAGGGAAGGGGAATTTTCCTCTTTTCGTTTCCATTTTTCTCTCCTTTTTATTTCCATTTTCCCCTCTTCCTCTTTCCCTACCCTCCAAACTCCTTTTCTATAATAATTAATAATTTTTTTACAATAAATATGTTACATAGTATATATATGTCATGTACTATATAAGGTAAAATATATAATATAATATAATATAATATAATATAATAAAACACACGATAAAATACGTCACTTGCACTATAATAATAATTAAACATTCATGGTTCTTATAATATTAAGATATTTATAATATATATTATTATTTATAACAAAAACATTAAAATTCATACCGCTCTATAAAAATACATAAAACCGCCTCAAATCCCCATAAAAGCACGTACGAAAAACAACAGATTGGCAGCAGAGGCACCGCTGGGATTCGAACCCAGGATCTCCTGTTTACTAGACAGGCGCTTTAACCAACTAAGCCACGGCGCCGGCGGTCCACGACCGCCGATCAGGGATAATCGGACTTCCCCTCGCCCGCTTCCACTTCTATCTCTTGCCCCATCCACTCGAGATTCGGAACCCCCTGAGAGGGGAGATACCCCCCAAAAAATCTATTTCCCTCTCTCGCGGGGCAGTCAGGAGCCCCTGAGTGAAGAGATCCCCCAAAAAAACCCATTTACGTCAGTCACAAAGGACTCCCAAAACCCGCCCCTTGAAGTCCCCCTCCACGAGTCATTTGAGACTCCCCGAGAGGGGAGACACCCAAAATCCCCACACACACGTGTCCCGGCAACCCCACGAGAGAGGACATCTTCCAAAAAAAAAACCCTTCCCACTCCCCTCCTTGTCTTGGGACCTTCCCAAACCCCGCCACGACTGTTCCAGGACCCCACGCGGGTGGACACCCTCCAAAAAAGCACTTTACAAGCCCAGGAAAGGGGGTGAAATGAGGAGGGGGAAAGGAAAATAAGAAAAATTAGTGAGGGGGAAAAAAGGAAAATTAGAGGGAAATAGGGTGAAAAAAGAAAACTAAGGAAAATTAGTTGGGCAGAAGGGAAAATGAGGGAGAAAAGAAAAGTACCTAGCAGAGGATGGTTTCGATCCATCGACCTCTGGGTTATGGGCCCAGCACGCTCCCGCTGCGCCACTCTGCTACCCTCCATAGGCCCGTTCATTTCTCCTTAATAACCACAATTAACTAGAGTGGGGCTCAACTGTGGGGAAACTGAGAGCAATTTAAAAAAGAATGCAACTTATTGCATTTTATTATACATGTATGTGTTTAATTCATGTTTTTATTTAGATTTATTTATTTACTTTTATTTAATTTATCATATTTTAAATTTATTTAATTCATTAACTTTATTCATTTAATAATTTAATATTTTAATTATTTTATTTAATTTATTTACTTCTTTATTACATTCACTTAATTTATTTATTTTAATTTATTTATGTTTTTCCTTTAATTTATTCGTTTATTGTTATTCATTTAATGTATTTATTGATTTTGTAAAAATACGTTTAAAACCCTCCCCCCCACCGCCCGGGTTGGCCCCGCCGGGATTCGAATTCCGTACTTCCCAGATGGATAAACCACGCCCAGAGGGCGACCCCGATCAGAGACCACGCCTCTAACCACGCCCTTTTGCTTGAAGCCACGGCTTGCAAAAAGGCAGATCGGCGCGGGGAAAATATGCGCAGCCGCGGACGAGGTGGCCGAGTGGTTAAGGCGATGGACTGCTAATCCATTGTGCTCTGCACGCGTGGGTTCGAATCCCACCCTCGTCGGGTCTTGTCTTTTAGAGGGACCCCCCTCAAAATCGTCTCCCTTCCGTTCAAGTTCGGTTTTGGGGGGAATCCACAGCAAATCCCAACATTTTCTTCCTCCTTTTACACCGTTTTTTCCATCCTTTTTTGTCCTTTCCCCTACCTTTTGAAATCTTTTTCCTGCCTTTTTTCCTGCCTTTTCCCGCGGTTTTCGACAATTTCTCTGCTTTTTCCCACCCTTTTCCACCTTTTTCCTACTCTTACTCATCCTTTTCTACTGTTTTCCCATCTTTTTTTCCCACTATTTCCATCATTTTCCACCCTTCTCCCTCTCTTTCTATACCGTTTTCCCTCCCTTTCCCCCCTTTTCCCACCCTCTTCCCACCTTTTTCCACCTGGAAGCCCCAGATAAAAACAGGTTAAAAAAAAAAAAGGCAAAAAACAGGGAATTTTATTCAACTCCCCTTTTTGGGGGGTCCCCGGATATTCCCAGCTCATTTCCAGGTGATTCCCTCCCATTCCCAAGTGTTCCCATCCCATTTCCAGGTGTTACTATCCCACTTCCAGGAGTTCCATCCCATTCCCAGGTATTTCCATCCCATTTCCAAGTGTTTCATTCCCACTTCCAGATGCTTTTATCCCATTTCCAGGTGTTTCCAGCTAATGTTTGGGTATTTCTGTCCCATCCCCATGTGTGTCTAACCCATCCCCAGGTACTTCCAACCCACTTCCAGGTGTTCCAGACCCATCTCCAGATGTTTCTGACCCATTCCCAGGAGTTTCTGACCCATCCCCAGGTGTTTCTATCCCATCCTCAGGTGCTTCCAGTTCATTCCCAGTTGTTCCTTTGCCCTCCCCAGATGTGTCTGACCCATATCCAGGTGTGTCCAACCCACTCCCAGGTACTTCCAACACATCCCCAGATGTTCCAGACCCATATCCAGGTGTGTCTATCTCATCCCCAGGCGTGTCTGATCCATCCCCAGGTCTGTCCGACCCACTCCCAGGTACTTCCAGTCCACTCCCAGGTGTGTCCAACCCATCCCCAGGTGTTTCTTTCCCATTCCCAGGTGTGTCCGCCCCATCCCCAGGTGTGCCCGCCCCATCCCTAGGTGTGCCCTCCCCACTCCCACCCCCGTCAGGCCCCTCTGCCCCCTCTCCCCAGCACCTGTGCAGGTACCTGTTCACCTCCCCGGCGTGGCTCCGCCGGTCGGGCTCCAGCCGGAGGAGCCTCCGGAGCATCTCCAGCGCCGCCTCCCCCAACCCCCTCCAGGCATGCGGTACCTCCCCCCCGCCACAGGTGAGCCCACCTGGCTGCCAGGTGTGGCCCTGCCACACCTGGAACTCCCCAAACTGGGGATCCTGGGGCGCGGCAGCCCCCCAGGGGAAGGTGCCGGTGAGAAGGGCAAAGAGGAGGATGCCAAAGGCCCAGGTGTCCAGGCTGGGCTCCAGGCGCAGCGTCTCCGCTGCATGCAGGTGGCACAGCTCAGGTGCAGCATAGGGGGCGTGGCCCGAGCCACAGGTGGGCCCCACCTGCCAGCCCATGACGCGGGTGAGGCCAAAGTCGCCCAGTTTGACCAGTCGGCACTGGGGGTCGAAGGCCAGCACGTTGTCCAGCTTCACGTCGCGGTGCACCAGGGCGTGGCCATGCAGGTAATCCAGGGCCGCCCCCACCTGGGTGGCCACACGCTTCACCTGCGGCTCAGGCAGGCCCACCTGGTGACGGGGGGGGACACGCCTAGTGGGACACAGGGTCACCCAATGCCACCTGTGGTCACCCGCTGTCACCTGGGGTCACGCACAGTCACCTGGAGTCATTGTTTGGGTCACCTGTGGGGTCACCTGTGAGAGCAGGGATTCACCTGGGACTCAGGGAGACTCACCTGGGGATGGGGGGGGGACACACCTGGGGTCACCCGGAGACACCTGAGGTCCCCTGGTGTCACCTGCGGTCACCTGGAGTAACCTATTGGCACCTGGGGTCATCTGTGGGGTCACCTGTGAGTGCAGGGGTTCACCTGGGGCTCGGGGAACCCGCAAAGGTCCCTGGCAAGTGCATCCACACCCTCCCCCGCACACCTGTCCCCCTCCCAAACATACTTGTGTCTACCCCAGACACACCTGAGCACTCACCCAGGTGTGAGCAGCCCACACAGGTGAGTCCCTCACACCTGAGCACTCACCCCAGGTGTGAGCAGCCCGCACAGGTCCCCGGCAGGTGCGTGTTCCTGCGCAAAGCCAAAGTGGGTGGGGGTCTCGAAGGCCAGGGGCAGCACCTGCAGGCAGGTGAGCTGCCCCCTCAGGCACAGGTGGGTGCAGAACTCCCGCAGGAAGCCCCACCTGCCCGTCCGGTCCTTCTGCAGCAGCTTCAGCACCACTGGCGCACCTGGGTAAGGAGGGGGACACATCTGGGCATGACTGGGAGCACCTGGGGACAGGTTATACCCCCACAGACCCACCTGGGCACACCTGAGAGCACCTGGGCACACCTGGGGATGGATTATACCCTCATAGACACACCTGGGCACAGGTTATCCCACCCCAGAAACCCCGCCACCCTGAGCCCCTTGGATCTCCCACGTGTGTTCAGGGGCGGAGCCTCAGCTGTGATAGGTGCTCACCTGGTGCACAGGTAATCCCAAATCTCCCCTCCCCAGCCCCCCCTTATGCCCCACCAGCCCCTCACCCCCATCCCGGGGTTGTGCCAGCACCACGCGCCCATAGGAGCCACTGCCCAGTTCTCCCAGTATGTCCCAGTCCCGCTCCAGGTGGCACTGGGGGAGGTCTCGTCCCGTCTGAACCATCAGCTGCTGCAGGAGCCGCTCCTGGGCCTCCCCCTCCTCCTCCTCCTCCTCCTCATCTTCCTCCTCAGCCACTGATTCCATGGGCCCTGGGAACCAGTATGCACCAGTTCACTCCAATACAGCCCAGCCCAGTTCAATCCTCATCCTCCCCGTCTTCATCTTCATCCCCCTCCTCCTCCTCTGGGGCAGCCCAATAGAGACCAATGTACACCAGTACAGTCAATCTCAGCCCAGCTCAGCCCACTCCATCCCAATCCAGCCCAGTCCAGCCCAGTTCAACCCAGTGCAGCCCAGCTCATCCTAGTCCATCCCAATCCAGTTCATTCCAGTATAACCCAGTCCATTCCAGTCCATCCCAGCCCAGCTCAATCCATCCCACTCCATCCCAGTATAACCCAGTCCATCCCAGTCCAGCCCAATCCATCCCAGTATAACCCAGTCCAACCCAGTCCATCTCATTCCATCCCAGTATAACCCAGTCCAACCCAGTCCTTCCCAACATCCAGGTCTCCCCCCCTCACCTGCCCCCAGGTGCCCCTCCCAAATACCTGTCCTCCCCAGCCTACCTGTCACCACCCCCTTCGCCCCCCTCCCACTGCAGTGCCACCAAGGCCACGTGTCCCCTGCGGTGGCCCGGGTGTTCCCAGGGGTGGCCCAGGTGTCTCACCTGTGTGCCCTGGCAGGTCAGGGGGTGTCAGTGACCCCCCAGGTGCCCCCGCAGGTGCCCCTCCAGGTGCCCCCTCGGCGGCCCCCGTGGTTGTGACTCAGAGTTTCCCGTGCCTGTGGTGCCACCCGGGCCCCGCTAATCTCTGTCACCTGCGTGTGGGGACACGTGTGTGTCACCCACGGCCAAAGATGGGCACGGGGGGGGGGAAGGGGGACAGGCGGGGCTGGGGGGACAATGGGACATGGCGGGGCTTTGGGGACATGCGGGAACAGGGGACAGGGGCTGGGGGACATTGGGGACACTGGAGACATGATGGGGACACAGGGGGACATGGAAGGGCTTTGGGGACATGGGGGGACAGAGGGACAAGGAGGGGACATGGGGACATGGCAGGGACAGAGGGGACAGAGGGACAAGAGGAACATCAGGTGGACATGGGGGGACATGGAGGAGGCATGGGGGGACAAGGAGGAGACAGAGGACAGGTTGGGGGACAGTCTCCCCAGTGTACCCCCAGTGCCCCCAGTGTGAAGGGGTTTCAGTGCACTGGGAGGGGGCTTGGGGGCACTGGGATGGACTGGGACGCACTGGGAAGGGACTGGGATAGACTGGGAGGGGAGGTTTGGGGACAACGGGAAGGGATTTGGGGACACTGAGATGGGGCCTGGGTGGCACTGGGATATACTGGGGGGCACTGGGAAGGGCCCAGCCCCCCACAGCCCATCCCAGTCCCTCCCAGTGCATTGAAACTCCCCCCCAGTGCCTCCCAGTATACCCCAGTTTACCCAAGTCCCCTCCCAGTTCCTTTCAGTCTTTCCCAGTCCCCTCCCAGTGCCTCCCAGTCCAAATTCAGTGCCTCCCAGTATAACCCAGTATACCCCAGTCCTTCCCAGTGCTCCTGGTCCCTCCCAGTGCCCCCGGTGATGGTGCCACTGGTGCCACCTGGCCCTGCTCCCCTCGGCTATTTCGGGTCCCCCCGCACCTGTCCCTGCTCCTCCCCCACCCGGGCCCCCTGCCAGACCCTCCCCCACCCCGGGGGGGCACTGGTGGGGGCTCAGGGCACTGGGAGGCATTGGGAGAGACTGGGAGGTACTGGGAGGTACTAGGAGGGGACTGGGAGATACTGGGGGGCACTGGAAGAGACTGGGAGGGACTGGGAGGGGACTGAGAGGGAGTCTGAATGCACTGGGAGGCTCTTCGAGAGGACTGGAAGATACTGGGAGGGAGTTAATGCACTGGGAAGGGACTGGGATGGGCTGAGGGGGACTGGGGGGAGCTGGAAAGGGATTTGGGGACACCAGGAGGGACTGGGGGGGGAGAGTAAGGGACACTGGGCAGGGGTTGCAGTGGACTGGGAGGGAACTGGGATGGTCTGGGAAGGGGTTTCAATGCACTGGGCTGTACTGGGAAGGCACTGGAAAGGGGTCTCAGTGCACTGGGCTCTACTGGGCCATACTGGGAGGTGCCGGGGTCGGGCCAGGTGTTGCTGGAGGGGGGAATTTGGGGGGTCGTGACCCCCCCCCCGGGAGCAGCTGTTCACTAACGAGCTGACGGGGGTTAATTACTGGCCGGGAATGATTAATTGCCCTGGGCGGGTGATTAATGAGCCCCTGGCAGTGATTAATCGCCCTCAGTGGGGGGTATTAATTACCCACGGGGGGGAGGGAGGGGATTAATGAGCCCTCGCAGGGTCACGGCCCTGACAGGTGACACCAACAGGTGGGGAGGGGGAGGGGACACAGAGGGAGGGGGAGGGGAGGCACTGGGGGCACTGGAAGGGGGGTTAGAGACACTGGGAAGGGGTTGGGAGGGACAAGGATATACTGGGAGGCACTGGGATGGACTTTCAAAGCACTGGGGGACACTGGGAGGGACTGGGGCCATACTGAGGGGAACTGGGGGGATACTGGTGGTCAGTTGGGCCATACTGGGAACCACTGGGCCTACCGGGAGTCAGCTGGGCTGTACTGAGGGCATACTGGGACCACAGTGAGGGGGTACTGGGGCCCATACTGGGTGGAAGTTGGGCTGTACTGGTGCCATACTGGGAACCACTGGGGGTCAACTGGGCCATAATGGGGGGTTACTGGGGCCATACTGGAAGTCAGCTGGGGTGTACTTGGGGCCATCCTGGGACTCAGTGGGGCCATACTTCGGCCATACTGGGAACCACTGGGGCCACACCAGGAGTCACTTGGGCCATATTGGGGGATACTGGGACCATACTGGTCATGCCCCATAACCTCCATAACCCCCACCCCTCCAACATAACCATGCCTCCTCAAGGCCCCGCCCCCCAAGGATGAGACAAATTTTGGGGACTGGAGGGGCACTTTTATTGCCAGGAGGACACAGATAACACCACTTCCCCCCAGATACTCCCAGGTATCCCATCACCTGGGGCAGGTGCCCCCCCAGGATCCCCCTCACCTGCTCACCTGGGGCAGTGCCCCCACAGGAGCCCACAGGTACCCCCTTACCTGCTCACCTCTAGGCACAGGTAGGTAGATGCCCCACCCAGCACCTCCAAGGTCTCCAGGTGGGCACCAGGCACCTCCTCTGTGGGTTCCAGGTGCACAGGGGGCACCTCCAAAGTCTCCAGGTGGGCATTTGTCACCTCTTCCATGGGCTCCAGGTGGACACTGGGCACCTCCATCACCTCCAGGTGGGCACCGGGCACCTCTGAGGTCTCCAGGTGCACAGGGGGCACCTCCAAGGTTTCCAGGTGAGCACAGGGGACTTCCTCGGGGGGTTCCACGTGGGCACTGGGCACCTCTGTGGGCTCCAGGTGTGCACAGGGCACCTCCTCAGGGGGTTCCAGGTGGGCACTGGGCATCTCTGATGTCTCCAGGTGAGCACTGGGCACCTCCAAGGTTTCCAGGTGGATGTTTGGCACCTCCATCGCTTCCAGGTGGGCACTGGGCACCTCCGTGGTGAGTTCCAGGGTCATAGGGGGCACCTCCAGGTGGGCACTAGGCATCTCTGAGGTCTCCAGGTGAGCGCTGGGCACCTCCAAGGTTTCCAGGTGGACACTGGGCACCTCCTCTGTGGGCTCCAGGTGGACAGGGGGCACCTCAGGCAGTGTTGGCAGCACCTGGAGGTGGCCATTGGTCGCCTGAGAGGGCGGTGGCATTGCTTGGAGCTGGACACTGGTCACCTCAGGTGGTGGTGGCAGCACCTGCAGCCGGACGTTGGTCACCTGGGAGGGCGGTGGCAGCTGGACATTGGTGACATCTGAGGGCCGTAGCGGCACTTGGAGCTGGACATCGGTCACCTCCCTTGCTTGAAGCTGACCACTGGTGACATCCAGGGGTGGTGGCAGCGTGTGGAGCTGGACATTGGTCACCTGGGAGGGTGGTGGCAGCACCTGGGGCTGGACACTCATCACCTCAGTGGTCTGGAGATGAACACCGGCCACCTCAGGTGGTGGTGGCAGCACCTGGACTTGGACACTGGCCACCTCACCTGCTCGGAGCTGGACACAGGTGACGCCTGAGGGCGGTGGCTGTGCCTGGAGCTGGACATTGGTCACCTCAGGGGGCGGTGGCAACACCTGGAGCTGGACATTGGCCACCTCACCTGCCTGGAGCTGGACACAGGTGACATCCAGGGGTGGTGGCAGCACCTGGAGCTGGACTTTGGTGACCTCAGGTGGAGGTGGCAGCACCTGGAGCTGCACTCTGGTGACACCTGAGGGCGGTGGCAGCGGTTGGAGCCGGATATTGGTCACCTCAGGTGGTGGCGGCAACACCTGGAGCTGGACTTTGGTCACCTCAGAGGGCGCCTGCAGCACCTGGAGCTGCAGCCCTGTCACACCTGCAACACCTGTGACACCTGTCACCCCTGTCACACCTGTGACGCCTGTGACATCTGGCACCCCTGGCACCCCTGTCACACCTGTGACACCTGGCATTCCTGTCACACCTGGCACCCCTGTCACCTCAGTGGCCTGAAGCTGCACCCCTGCAACACCTGAAACACCTGTCACACCTGTGACACCGGTCACACCTGTCACACTTCTCACCCCCATGACACCTGTGGTACCTGTCATCCCTGCCACACCTGTCACACCTCTCACTCCTGTCACCTCTCTGCCCTGCATCTGGATATTGGTGACCTCCTGGGCCGCCGGCAACACCTGGAGCTGCACACCTGGCACCTCGGTGGCCTGGAGCTGCACACCTGGCACTCCTGTCACATCTGCCACACCTGGAACAGCTGTTACCCCTGCCACACCTGTCCCCTCCCCAGCCTGCACCTGGACGTTGGTGACCTCTGGCAGCACCTGGAGCTGCACACCTGGGACACCTGCCACACCTGTCCCACCTGTGACCCCTGCCACACCTGTCACACCTGCCACACCTGTGACCGCTGACACACCTGTGACACCCACCACACCTGTCATCTCAGCAGCCTGGAGGAGCTGCACACCTGCCCCCCCTGCCCCACCTGTCACACCTGTGACCCCTACCACACCTGTCACACCTCTTGCTACCCCTGCCACACCTGTCGCTACCCCTGCCCCCTCAGCCACCTGCACCTGCACACTTGCAGGCCCCATCCCGCCCCTCAGCACAATCACACTCGTCCCTGCCCCCTCCTGCCCTGCCCCAGGTGGCGCCACCAGGACGCTCTGCCAGGTGTGTGGCCCCTTCCCCACCTGTGCCAGGTGAGCCCGGGCGGGCACCTGGGCAGGCTTGGTGGGGCCGGGCAGCAGCAGCACCTTGTGGGGGGTGGTGGGCGGTGGGGCCAGCCCCTCCCGCAGCAGTAGGCAGGTCGGAGGGCGCGGCTCAGGTGTGCGGTGGGTGCGCAGGTGGCGCTGCAGGTAGGCGGCCACAACGAAGGCCTTGGGGCAGGTGGGGCAGCGGAAGGGCCGTGCAGCCGAGTGGGTGCGGCGGTGCAGGTGCAGGTTGGAGGAGTGGGTGAAGCTCTTGCCGCAGGTGCCGCAGGTGTAGGGCCGCTCTCCCGTGTGCACCCGCAGGTGCTGCCGCAAGTTGGCCGCCTGTGCGAAGCCCTTCCCGCAGGTGCTGCAGGTGTGGGGCCGCTCCCCCGTGTGGGTGTGGCGGTGCCGCCGCAGGCTTGAGGAGTTCTTGAAGGCCTTGGGGCAGGCAGGGCAGCGGTAGGGCCGCTCCCCCGTGTGCGCCCGCAGGTGGTACTGGTAGTGTGATGCCCACTTGAAGGTGAGGCCGCACTGGGCGCACTCGAAGGCTCTGATGCCTGTGTGCACCCTCAGGTGAGTCTGCAGCAGAGAGGAGCGCTTGAAGGCCTTGCCGCAGGTGGCGCAGGTGTAGGGCCGCTCGCCCGTGTGGTCCCGCAGGTGGTAGCGCAGCCCTGAGGAGCCCTTGAAGGCTTTGCCGCACTCACCGCACCGGTATGGCCGCTCGGGGGGTGGTGGAGGCTCCTCGGGGGCAGGCGTGGCGGCCTCAGCCACCTCCTCCGGGGCGTGGCCCAGCAGCCCCGCCAGGTGAGCGCAGGGCTTGGCGCAGGGGCTGCCCCGGGGCCGCTCAGGCAGGTGAGGCCGCATCGAAGGGCTCTTGGGGCTCTTCCCGCATGCGAGGCAGCGCTGGGGTGGCGCTGGGGGTGGCCCGGCCGCCTCCCGCCCCACACAGGTGAGGCCCCTCCATGGCGGCTCCTCGGGGGCGTCGGGGCCGCGTTCCGGCGGGGCCCTCTGCGGGCAGGTGAGCGAGGCCAAGAAAGTGTGTCCTGGTGGATGGGCGGGGCCGTGAGTGCGGCGGTGCAGGTGCAGGTTGGAGGAGTGGGTGAAGCTCTTGCCGCAGGTGCCGCAGGTGTAGGGCCGCTCTCCCGTGTGCACCCGCAGGTGCTGCCGCAAGTTGGCCGCCTGTGCGAAGCCCTTCCCGCAGGTGCTGCAGGTGTGGGGCCGCTCCCCCGTGTGGGTGTGGCGGTGCCGCCGCAGGCTTGAGGAGTTCTTGAAGGCCTTGGGGCAGGCAGGGCAGCGGTAGGGCCGCTCCCCCGTGTGCGCCCGCAGGTGGTACTGGTAGTGTGATGCCCACTTGAAGGTGAGGCCGCACTGGGCGCACTCAAAGGCTCTGATGCCTGTGTGCACCCTCAGGTGAGTCTGCAGCAGCGAGGAGCGCTTGAAGGCCTTGCCGCAGGTGGCGCAGGTGTAGGGCCGCTCGCCCGTGTGGCCCCGCAGGTGGTAGAGGAGGGCGGAGGAGCCCTTGAAGGCCTTGGGGCACTCGGGGCACTTGTAGGGCCGCTCACCAGTGTGGCTGCGCAGGTGGTGGGACAGGCGGGATGACCAGCGGAACGACTTCCCGCACTCCCGGCAGGTGAAGGGATGCTCAGGGGTGCCTGGAGCGGGGGCAGCGCCCGCCATGGTCTCACCTGGGAGGGGACACGAGGGGCAAGTGAGCCCTCAGACCCAGCATGGAAGGAAGGGGGACACAGAAACAGAGCGGAGGGGGAGTGGTCAACAAAGGGGGACGTGACCAGAAACCCTCCGTCCCCGCCCCCTTCGTCCCCTCAGACCACGCCCCCGCTCGCGCGAGCCTACTCAAGCCCCGCCCCCTCCTCGTCAGGCCCCGCCGCGCGAGAGCCCCACCAGGTCACGCCCTGTTCCCCCCTCAGGCCCCGCCCCGTCCTCCCCTCCGTGTCTCCTCCCCGCGCAAGCGCCGCCGCCGCTGACCCGCCGCTTCCTCCTCCTCCTCCTCCTCCTCCTCTTACTCCTCCTCCTCCTCTTCCTCCTCCTCCTCCTCCTCACCCGGTTCTCGCTCAGCCGCCGGCGCCGCGTCGGGATCTCGGAGGCTCCTCCAGGGCCCGAACCAGGGCACGGCTGGACCCGCCGCCGCCGCGCAACAACCGGGCCGCCCCGCCTCACGAGGCCACACCCCCTCCTTCATGAGGTCACGCCCCATCTCTTAACGCACAGCGGCGGAGGCCACGCCCCCTCCAGACCGGTCACGCCCCCTCCAGACGAGTCACACCCCTAGGTCGCATTCTCGCACGTTTTACTGGTTTTTACCGGTTTTTACTGGGCTTTAATGGAAGTTACGAGTATTTTAGGGGCTTTACAGGTATTTTAGGGGGGTTACAGATCCTGTGTGTGGCTCTGGTGGTCCCCCCAGTATTGCCCCCGGTATGGCCCCAGTGTCCTCCCAGTACAGCCACAGAATCCCCCAGTAAAGACCAACAGACACCTAGAACAGCTCACAGGTATCTTTGGGGGAAGTCCCAGGTCATTTTAGGGGGGTCCCAGGTATTTTAGGGGGTCCCAAACGATTTGGAGGGGTTCACAGGTATTTTGGGGAAGTTTCTGGTGGTTTTGGGGGTGCTGCTATGGCTCAGATGAGGTCCCGGCTTCCTGTGGCACCTGGAGCAGGGGCTTGTCTGCAAAATTTGGGAGGGTCAGAGGGGTCCTGGGGGGCTTGGGAGGGATCTGAGGGAGGTTTGGGGCGATGGGGAGGGATTTTGGGGAGGTCCTGGTGGTCTTGGAAGGGGTTTGGGGGAGGTTTGGCAGGGGGTTGGGGGCACTGGGAGGGATTTTGGGGAGGTTTGGGGGTTCTTGGAGGGTTCTGGAGTCCTTGGTTTTTGAGGGGGGGTTTTGAGGTCCTTGGGAGGGGTTGGAGGGTCCCTGGGGTGTCCTGGAGGGTCTTGAGGGGTTTGGGGGCACTCTGGAGGGGCTTGGGAAGGGTTTTTGGGGGGATTGAGGGGTCCAGGGGAGCTTTGGGGGTCTTGGGAGGGGGCTGGGGGGAGGTTTGGGGGTCTTCACAAGGGTTTGGAAGGGGTTTGGGGAGGGGTTAGGGGTCCTGGGGGTCTTGTGAGGGATTTTGAGGGCTTCTGGGGACTCTGGAGGCTTTTGAGGGGTCTTGGGGGATTCGTGGAGGGTCCCTGCCCTTCCCCTCAGCCTTACCTGTGAAGCGCCGGCCCCACCTTGCACACCTGGCCCACAGGTAGAGCCCCAGGAGGGCTCCACAGAGCCCCCCGCCCACCCCCAGCAGCCCCTCCAGCACTGAACAGGAGCCCAGCGGGTCTGCAGGTGAGACAGGTGAGATGGGGCAGGTGAGACTGAGATAGCTGAGACAGGTGAGCACAGGTGACAGATGATGACATACAGGTGAGGACAGGTGAGAACAGGTACCTAGAGATGCCTCACCTTCCACCTCCTTGCAGGCCACTCGGGCAGCCCCACCTGCATGGCAGGTACCTGGCCCCGCCCCCTCCTTCAGGCACTCCAGGAGCAGCATCTCAGAGCCCCGACAGGTGAGACCCTCCAGCACCGTCCCTGGGGCCGGGTGAGCCCCGACAGGTGCGCTGAGGGCAGGCCCGCAGCCCAGCTCCCTGCACACCACCTGTGCCTCCAGCAAGCTCCAGGTGTGGCCGCACACGCCCAGCCAGGTGTGGTTGTGCAGCACCTGCACCTGCCCCGCGCAGGGCCCAGGGCCGTCCTGCAGCCGCACCTGCAGGGGGGTGGGACCTGCGAGGGAGGGGCACACACCTGAGCACACCTGGGCAACCTACAGCCCCCCACCTGTGTTACCTGAGCACACCTGAGATTCCTCCCTGGGCCCACCCGAGTCCCAGCCCCAGGACCCACCTGGGTACCCAAACCCTCCTGCTCCCACCCAGCCCCCCTGAATCCCCCCCATGCCCCCCACCCGCCTCTTCTGCACCCACCTGAAAACACCCCCACAATCCCCCAGACCTCCTTCAGCCCCACACCTGAGCCCACCGCCCCTCCTGCTCCCCCTTAACCCTCCCCAGACCCTCCCCCCAGCCTCACCTATGCTCACCCACGCCTCACCTGTGCACACCACGCCCGCGTCCTCGCCATGGCCACAGTCGTGCTCGCCCCAGGTGTGCAGCTGGCACTGCACCAGCTCCTGCTCCCTACCTGTGCAGTGGGCACCGTCCAGCCAGATGGGATCCGCCCCCTGGCCAAAGTGGGCATGGCCGGGCGCGGCCAGGGCGTGGCCGCAGCCCAGCTGGTGGCAGATGACCTGCGCGTCCTGCAGGTCCCAGGTGTCGTCGCAGACCGTACCCCACTTGTGCTCGTGGAACAGCTCCACCCGGCCCGCGCAGGTGCTGGAGCCGTTGGCCAGGCGCACCTGCAGCCGCGGCACCGCCTCTGCACCTGCGGGGGGGAGGTAGGACAGGTGTGGCGCATCTGGGGCGGGGCTCCAGGTACAGCTGGGGCGCAGCTTTGGGTGGGAAAAGGAGTTCTGGGGCTGGCAGGTGAGTGCTGGGAGGGGTTTGGGGGGTCAGCGGGTGGCTCCGAGCAGGTCTTGGCCGCAGGTGTGGGTCCAGGTGGGTTTGGGTCGGTGGTGGGGTGGAGGAAGGTGTTGTGGGGCCAACAGGTAAGGCTGGGAGGGTCCTGGGGCCAAGAGGTGACTGTGAGATGGTTTGGGAGTCAACAGGTGAATCTGGGGCTGTCCTGGTGCTGACAGGTGAGTCTGTGATGGTTTTGGGGTCAACAGGTGAGTCTGGCAGGGTCCTGGGCTCGGATGTGGCCACAGGTAGGTCTAACCAGATAACTCTCCCCCCCACCTCCCTGAGACCCCCACCCACCCCTGAGCCCCACCTGCCTCACCTGCGCAGACCACGCCCACGTCGGCGCTGTGCTCACACCTGGCCTCTCCCCAGCGCCCCACCTGGCATTCGCCCAGGTGGCCCTCGGTGCCTGTGCAGGTGACCCGGTCCAGCCACACTGGCCCCTCCCCCTGCCCGAAATGGGCCCCGCCCAGCGCCGACAGGGCAGGGCCACAGCCCACCTGGCGGCAGACCACCTCAGCCTCGGCCAGGCCCCAGGTGTGGCCACAGAGTGTCCCCCACCTGCTCAGGTAAAGCACCTCCACGCGCCCCGCGCAGGGCCCAGGGCTGCCCGCCAGGCGCAGCGGGACAGGTGAGGGCGGGGCCAAGGCGAGACCTGCATGGGCGAAGAGGGAACAAAGGCAGAATCAGGACAGGTATGTGGGGAGGGGCAGATGTATTTCAGGTGTGATCCTGAAGTCCAGGTGTGACCCCAATGTCCAGGTGTTCCCCATGTCCAGGTGTGTCCCCACATCACCTGTCCCTACCCCACCTGTCCCACCCCAGGTGTGTCCCCCCTACTCACCACTCAGGGACAGGTAGAGAAGCAGGCCCAGGTGGCTGTGCAGGTAAAGGAGCCTCATGTCGGGCATGCACACCTGGGCACAGGTGAGGTCCCAGTGGGGGCTGGGGTGGGCACAGGTGTGGCCTGCACGGGTGAGAAGGTGTGTCCTCCACAGGTGAGAATGCGTGTCCTGCCTGGGTGAGAAGGCGTGTCCTGGACAGATGAGTGTCCCCCCAACACCTGAGACCCCCCAGCCACACCCGGGGACTCCCAGACCTGAGGCCCTCCCCACCCCCAGCAGTTTAGGGACCCCCCAGACCCACCTGAGACCCCCCAGACACACCTGAGCCCCACCCCAGCGGTTTCAGGGACCCCCAGACATACCTGAGCCTCCCTAGGTGGGATTTACCTGCCCCCCTGAAGCAGGTGCAGCCCCCTCAGGTGCCCCCTCCGTGTGCTGTGGGTGGGGGAGGGGGAACCTCTGAACCCTCCTGGACTGGTGCTGGGGTTTTTTTCCCGGAAAAAGTCGCTGATGCAACCACGGGGTCACTGAAGGGAGGGGAGGGAGGAGGGGTCACCTGGACACCTGGCGCAGGTCCAGGTGGGGAGGGGCCATCCCAGTTGGATGCCGGGACTCCTCCCCTCCCCCCCCGCCCAGGATCGGCTCACCTGGGCCAGGATGGGGGGCTCAGGTGGGCATCGGACCCTCCCTAGGGGACAGGCCCTCACCTGGAGAGGGGGAGCACTGCGGACTCTCCTGGCCATGACGTACCTGTGCGGTGAGTGACATCATGGGGGTCGGGGGTGGGGAACAAAATTGCGGAGGTTTGGCCCAAAATTGAAAGATTTTGACCTAAAATTGAAGGACTCTGACCTAAAATGGAAGGGTTTGACCAAAAATCAACGGATTTTACGTCAAAATTGACATATTTTGACCCAAAATTGACATTTTGCCTCATGTGAAAGAATTCTGCTCCAAAATTTGCATCTTTTGCCCCAAATCAATGAATTTTACCTACAAAACAAGATATTTTGACCCCAAATCAATGGATTTTGCCACAAAAACAAACTCTTTTGCACAAAAGTTGGTGGATTTTGCCCTCAAATCATCTCTTTTCCCCCCAAATCATTTTTCCCCCAAATTTGGCTTCTTTTGCCCCAAAATCGAGGGGGTGTACCCCGAAATCAACATATTTTACCACCAAACCAACTTTTCTTGCCCTGAATTTGCTGAATGTTCCCCCCAAATCAACATTCCTCCCATTTCCTGCGGTATAAAACCTGCAAAAACTGGGATTTTCCACCATTTCTTCCCATTTTTTTTTCTTCCCAGGAATTTCTGGGCTCACGGCCAAATTCTCCCTTTTGGGCCCCACATTGATTTTTTGGGGGCAAAAGTCACAATTTTTGGAGGGTTTCAGTTTGAGGACCCAGCTGAAATCATGTGATTTCCCAGCCCTGGGACCTTCAACTGCAGCAGTTTTTCCCGATTTTCCCAAGTCTTCCCAAGTTTTCCACATTAGTCTTTGCTTCCCCTTACTTGTCCCAGATGTGTCCCCCTCCCCCAGGGGGTTTCCCTTCATCTCCCAGGGGTTCCCAAGCTCACCTGTTCCCTTCACCTATCCCAGGTGTGTCCCCATCCCCCGCAGAGGTCTCGGTGCGGCTCCAGGGGGGTCCCGACAGCTGCTCGGGGCGAGTGGAGGTGCTGCACAACCTCACCTGGGGCACAGTGTGCGACGACGGCTGGGGCGTGGCCGAGGGCGAGGTCACCTGCGCCCAGGTGGGCTGCGGGCGGCTGCGGGCACTGGCCCCCAGTGCCAGGTACGGCGAGGGCGAGGGGCCCATCTGGCTGGACGAGGTGAAGTGCGTGGGGCACGAGCGGCACCTGGAGCAGTGCCGGGCACGGCCCTGGGGACACCACAACTGTGGCCATGGAGAGGATGTGGGTGTTGAGTGCACAGGTGAGAGGCTGCCCGCCCGCGCTGCCTGGCCTCTTCCCAGCCTTTTCTTCGCTTTTCCCCATTTTCCCCCAATTTTCTTGGATTTCCCCTCATTTTTCCCCAATTTTCCCTGATTTTTTCTCGATTTTCCCCCATTTCCCCCCATTTTTCTCCAATTTTCCCCTTCCCCATTTTTCCAAATTTTCCCATTTTTTTCCGATTTTTCCCTAGTTTTCCCTGATTCCCCCTGATTTTCCTCAGTTTCCCTCCTGCCTCACCTGTCTTACCTGTTCCACTTGTCTTCCTCGTCCAGGACATTTCTCCCCCATTTCTACCCTTTTATTCCCCCATTTCTCCCCTTTTCCCGCCAAATTTTCCCCCCTCACCTGTCCCACCTGTCCCCCTCAGACTCAATGACGTCATCACTGGGCTCACTGCAGCTGCGGGAGGGCCCTGATCGTTGCTCAGGGCGGGTGGAGCTGCTGCACCTGCACAGGTGGGGCACGGTCTGCGACGATGGCTGGGACCTGCGGGATGCGCAGGTGATCTGCCGCCACCTGGGCTGCGGCCACGCCCTGGCCGCGCCCGGCCACGCCCACTTCGGGCGGGGCCACGACATCATCTGGCTGGACGAGGTGAACTGCACCGGGACAGAGAATTCCATCCTGGAATGTCCCGCCAAGCCCTGGGGGGACAACAACTGCTTCCATGGGGAGGATGCTGGCGTCATCTGCTCAGGTGAGCTCACCTGGGGACAGCTGGGACACTTGGGGACGCACCTGGGGACACACCTGGGACACCTGGGGATACCTGGGAATATCTGGAGACACCTGGGCACACCTGGGAACACACCTGGGGATTTCTGGGACACGCTTGGGGCACACCTGGCTCAGGTGTGCAACCACAGAACCGCATCCCACTGGGGTTGGGGACTTACCTGTGATCACACCTGGTTGCCCTCCCCCACCCCCTGCCTCCCCCAGCCCCTCCAGGTGAGAACACCTGTGTCATTGCAGCCTCCGGGATGGCGGTGCCCACTCAGGTGCGCTTGGCCAACAGCTCCGCCCGCTGCCAGGGGCAGGTGCAGGTGTCCTATGGGGGCACCTGGGTGGCCCTGTGTGACCACGGGTGGGGCCTGGCCGAGGCCCAGGTGGTCTGCAGGCAGGTGGGCTGCGGCCACGCCCTCTCTGCACCTGGAGGCTCCTGGTTTGGGCAGGGGCAGGTGAAGGTGTGGCCGGGGAGTATCACCTGCACTGGGACAGAGCAGGAGCTCCTGGACTGCCAGGTGAAGCCCTGGGAGAACCGCACCTGCCACCTGGGCAGGGCGGCAGGCGTGATCTGTGCAGGTGAGTGGCACGTTGGGGGGGTCACACCTGGAGGGGCTCACCTGGGGTTTCCACCTGGTTTTGGGGGATGGGAGGGGGTTAGGGCACTCACTTGGAGCACCTAAGGTGGCCACATGAGGGCAAGGTGGGGGCTGAGAGTGGAGTCTAGGTGGGTTTGGGGTGGTTGGAGGCACCTGAAGCACCTGAAGAGGTGCCAGGGAAGTACCTGAGAAGGTGCTGAGGAACACACCTCGTCAAGACTCAGAGTCTGAGAAGGTGCCAGGGCAGCACCTGGACAAGTACCAGGGTGCTCCAGGTGTGTCTCCACCCTCTCCCTTCCCCACTTGTCTGTCCCTCCCCCCCTCCCCGCAGGTAACCCCGAGGCTGACCAGGTGCGCCTGGTGAGCTCTGGCAGTCGCTGCGCTGGGAGGGTCGAGGTGTTCCACAATGGCAGGTGGGGCACGGTCTGCGACGACACATGGGATCTGGCGGATGCCCAGGTGAGTCCTGGGGAGGGGCAGGTGAGGCTGGGGAGCCTCATGTGGGTCATGGGGAGGCTCAGGTGGATCCTGAGGATACTCAGGTGTGTTCTGGTGGTCTCTGGGGACACTCAGGTGTGTCCTGGGCCCGCCCAGGTGGTCTGTCGCCAGGTGGGCTGCGGGAAGGCCCTGTCAGCACCTGGGAGGGCTCAATTTGGGCGGGGCAGTGGCTTCATCTGGTTGGACGAGACCAACTGCACAGGGGCGGAGCCTCACCTGTCCGCCTGCCCCGCCCGGCCCTGGGGCCGCAATGACTGCTACCACGGTGAGGATGCAGGTGTGGTGTGCTCAGGTGAGCTCTGGCATAGGTGAGGGGGGTGGCAGGACTCCCAGGTAACTCTCTATGTCCTTCCCACCCCACCTGTGCCAGGTGAGCTCAGGGGACAGGTGATGGGGGGTATTGGGACCCCTGGGTAACTCTGTGGCCAGTGAAGGTTACCTGGAGCTCACTTGTGCCAAGTGGTCCCATCCAAGGGGAGTCTTCCCAGCCCCAGGTTTTGGAAAATGTTCCTAGAGGTGTTCCCAGCATCCCACCCCACCTGGATACTCTATGTGCTCCTGGGAGTTTCTTTCAGGTGTTCCCAAAATCCCACCTCACCTGAACCTTCCAGGTGCTGCAGGTAGGGGGGTTTTGGGCCTCACCCAGGTGTTCCCCCCCACCTTCCCCAGGTAGAAGAGGGGATGGGGACAACACAGAGCTCACCTGTGTAGGGGGGGTTACCCGAGCTCCCTCCTCACTCAGGTGTCTTTCCAGACTCCCTGATTGCGGAGGTGCCTCACCTGCGCTTGGCCAATGGCTCCCACCGCTGTGCCGGGCGGGTGGAGCTGCTGCACCTGGACAAGTGGGGCGGGGTCTGCGCCAGGGGCTGGTCCCAAGAGGCCGCCCAGGTTATCTGTCGGTACCTGGGCTGTGGCACTGCCCTGCGAGAGGCAGAGTTTGGCACACCTGGGCAGGTGTGGCTCGACCAGGTGAGGTGCCGAGGGACAGAGAAGAACCTCGGGGAGTGTCAGACAAGCCCGTGGGCCCAGACCACATGTGAGGGCGGGAGAGTCGCAGGTGTGGTGTGCTCAGGTGAGGCTCGAGGTGCCCAGGCAGGTAAGACAGGTGATTCCCCCTGCCAGGTACTGCCCTCCCCTTGCAGGTAACTCAGGTGTGCCCTCCCTGCCTCCCCTACCGCAGGTTGGGAGCCGGCGGGCAGTGCTCAGGTGCGCCTGGTGGGCGGACCAGGTGAGTGCACAGGACGGGTCGAGGTGCTCCATGCCGGTGCCTGGGGGACGGTCTGCGACGACACCTGGGACTTCGCCGCCGCCACCGTTGTGTGCCGCTACCTGGGCTGCGGGCAGGTGATCTCGGCCCCACCCCAGGCACGCTTCGGGGAGGGGCAGGGCCCCATCTGGCTGGACGGGCTCACCTGCCAGGGCCACGAGGGGCACCTGGGTGAGTGTCACCACAAGGGCTGGGGCACCCACAGCTGCGAGCACAGTGAGGACGCCAGCGTGGTGTGCGCAGGTGAGGGAGAGGTGGGGGCAGGCAAGGGGCAGGTGGGCGCCAGTTGGGTGCAGGTGAGCGTCAGGTGCCCCAACCCCCCTCACCTGTCCCCAACCCCCCTCACCTGCAGGCTCTCACCTGGCCGACCTGACCCACTTGCGTTTGGCTGATGGCGCTGACAGGTGTGCGGGGCGGGTGCAGGTGCTCCACGCCGGGCGCTGGGGTGGGGTCTGCGCCCACACCTGGCACCTGGCAGCCGCCCGTGTGGTCTGCGCCCAGATGGGCTGTGGGGGGGCGGCTGCCGTGGCCCAGGTGAGACCAGGCGAGGGTGAGCCCACCTGGCTGGAGGCCGTTACCTGCCGGGGTGACGAGGGGGCCCTCCTGGAGTGCCAGGTGAAAGGCTGGGGGGGCCCCCGCACCTGTGGCCATGGGGGACACGCCCACGTCACCTGTACAGGTGAGTTTGTTGGGGGGCCACAAACACCTGCCACAGAGACCCAAAGACACCCCAGAATCCTCCAGAGACCCCAAATGTCCCCCAATGTCCCCAAACCTCCCCAGTGACTTCCCCAGAGACTCCCCAGCACCCCAAAAACACCTCAAAAATGCCAGGTAACCACAGAGGCAGTGAACACCTTGGAAGGGGACACCATTGGGGCCAGGTAAGCACACGTGGCTGTATCTCCTGTTTTCCAGGTGTGACCCAGGGGCACTCCGGTAAGCCTGGAAGCTCAGGTGAGCCAGGTGAGCCTGGAAGCTCAGGTGAGCCTGGTCACTCAGGTGAGCCAGGTCACACACGAGAGCCAGGTCTCGCAGGTGAGCCAGGTGAACCTGGAAACTCAGGTGAGCTCCGCCTGGCCGACGGCCCCCACCACTGCTCAGGGCGTGTCGAGGTTCTCCACAACCACACCTGGGGCACCGTCTGTGGCCACACCTGGAGCCTGGAGGCTGCCCAGGTGGTCTGCCGTCACTTGGGCTGTGGCCACGCCCTCAGCACACCTGAGGCTGCCCGTTTCGGGGCAGGGCCCGGCCCCGTCTGGCTGGACGGGCTCAGGTGCATTGGCAACGAAACCAACATCGCGCAGTGCCCAGGCATCACCTGGGGGCCGCATACCTGTGACCACCTGGAGCGCGCTGGGGTCGTGTGCTCAGGTAACCCCCCCAAGTGACTCCCACGTTCTACTTGGGTAGGTGAGAGTGGGGCGGCATGGGGGCAACCACAGGTGATTTGGCCTCAGGGGCACAAGGGAATGTCTCAGCTGGGCTCACCTGGGACCGCCCTCAGGTGCACCTGAGAAGCACCTTTGTGGGCCCGATTCGGGGGCAAATCCCACCTGGATGAGCTGGGTGGGCACAGGTGAGGGAGATCCCAAGGGAATATTGGGAAAGACCCTTTAGCACCTGCCCACAGGTGAGCACAGGTGTGGCCTCACCTGGACCACCTGTGTTGGAAGAGGGAGGCAGAAGAAGCATCCAGGTGTGTGCAGGTCCCCTCTAACCCCCCTTCCCACCTGTGCAGGTGCTCCCCCAGCAGGTAACTCCAGCTCAGGTGAGGTGAGGTTGGTGGAGGGGCCTCACCTGTGCATGGGACGTGTCGAGGTGCTCCATGACGGCCAATGGGGGACGGTCTGTGATGACAGCTGGGACCTGAGGGAGGCTCAGGTGTGTCCTGGCCATGTCCAGGTGTCTTGGGTGACACTCAGGTGTGCCCAGGTGTGCCATGGGTGACACTCAGGTGTATCCCTGGGTGTGCCCAGGTGGTCTGTCGCCAGTTGGGCTGTGGGGAGGCCCAGGCCGCCCACGGCCATGCCCACTTTGGGCAGGGGGCGGGGCCCATCTGGCTGGATGATGTCACCTGCATGGGAGACGAGACGCACTTGGCGCAGTGCCACGCCCGGCCCTGGGGGAAGAACAACTGCCACCACGGCGAGGACGCAAGCGTGGTGTGCTCAGGTGAGCCCAGGTGTGCTCAGGTAACCTCCACACCAACCCTACCTTCCCACCCCACCTCTTACATTCTCCCCAGGTAACCCCCTCCCTGCCTCACCTTTCCCTTCACCTTCCCGTTACCTGCCCAGGTGCCAACGTGACAGAGGAGCAGCCCCAGGTGCGCCTGGCGGGCAGCCCCACCCCCTGCGCAGGGCGGGTGGAGGTGCTGCACAACCACAGGTGGGGCACGGTCTGTGACGACACTTGGGACCTACGGGACGCGCGGGTCACCTGCCGACAGGTGGGCTGCGGGGATGCTGTGGCTGCCCCCGGCCATGCCCACTTTGGGGAAGGGGCAGGGCCCATCCTGCTGGACCAGGTGGGCTGCACAGGTGAGGAAGACACCTTGGCCGAGTGCGACCTTGGCACCTGGGGGGTTCACAACTGCAACCACGAGGAGGACGCAGGTGTGGTGTGCACAGGTGAGGGGCTGGGCTGGGAGGGGGGTGCTCAAGTGGAGCTGGGGAGGCTTAAGTGGGTTTGGTGGGGCTCAGTTGTGCTCAGGTGTGTGCCCCTCCCTCGCAGGTCCCACCCCCCTGCAGGTGCGGCTGCAGGACGGCCCTGGGCCTTGTGCAGGGCAGGTGCAGGTACTGCACAACCACACCTGGCTGGGCGTGTGCGGCCACACCTGGAGCTTGCTGGAGGCACAGGTGGTGTGCAGGGAGCTGGGCTGTGGCCCCGCCCTCAGTGCACCTGTCGGGGCTCACCTAGCCCCGGGGGCGGCGCTGGAGGGTCTCACCTGTCGGGGCTCTGAGACGCTGCTCCTGGAGTGCCTGAGGGAGGGGGCAGGGCCGGGCACCTGCCATGCAGGTGGGGCCGCAGGTGTGGTGTGCACCATGCCCAAAGGTGAGGTACGGGGCGGGGTGGGGGGAGGGGGGAAGGTGTCAAGGTGTGGGGGGATGGGTGTGACAGGTAGAACCGGGAGAGGTATGAAGAGGTGGGACAGGTGGGACAAGTAGAGGTGTGACAGGTGAGAAGGGTGGTGCCAGAACAGGTGTGACAGGCAAAGGGGGGACAGGTAACACACCTACACAAGTAACTGGACTTGAATCCCCCAAACACCCCCTTCCCCTCCCCCTTAATTCACCCCTCCCACAACTGGCACAGGTAAGGCCAGGTTTGGGGGGTTCTCACCAGTCAACCCCTGCCAGGTGCGCCCCCAACCTGTGCACCCCTGGTGGCCCTGCTGGGGCTGATGACGTCACTCAGCGGGGTCCTGCTTTGGCTCACCTTGAGGACCAGGTGTCTGGGAGCAGCCCCAGGTAAAGATGAGTCCCACCCCCCCAGGTGTGTCCCAGGTGTCCCAGGTGTGACCAGGTGTTTCCCTTTCCCCCCACAGGTCACCTGGGGGCCATTTACCTGCCCAGAAGGGTCCCCTCCGAGGAGATGGAGACACTGCAGCTCATCAAGGACGATGCCCCCTGACCTCACCTGTCACCTGCTACCCCCCGAAACACAGCTGGGGGAGCTCAGGTGTCCCCACACACATGAGGCAGGTGGGGGGGAAAAAGCAAGTGGGAAAATGAGGTGGAAATTAATAAAATTGGGGGTTTCAACCATCCCAGTGAGACAGGTGTGAATTTTGGAGGGAGGGGGTTGAACTTCCAGGTGTGAATTTTGGGGGGGTCCTCACTTCCAGTGTGAAATCAGGTGAGACCATCAATGATGTCATTAATTAACCATCATTTAATTAATATATGCCCAGCCCAGGTGCACCTAGACTCCACCCCCAGTGCTACAGGTACCACCCAGGTGAGACAGGTGAGCCCCAAGTTCCTACAGGGGAGCACAGGTGAGACTCAGGGGTCCACAGGGGAGTCCAGGTGCCCACAGGTGAGTTGTCCCATCCAAAGGGGGATAAATCCAGGAATCCGGGAAGGAGAATCCAGGTCAGCACATACCCAGTCCCAGGTGCACCCGGGGCACCAGCTGTGGCTGTTCCACCCCAAAAATCCAGGTGTGCACACCTGGCCTCAGGTGTGTTGGGGGTTCCACAGGTCCAGGGAGCATGTCCAGTGTCGGTGACATCATGGCTCAGGTGTTATGGTTCAGGTGCTGCAGGTTTGGGGGATCACACCTGTCCAAGTGTGCAGGTCCAGGATGCCCTCACCTGGAGCTCAGGTGTCACAGTTCAGGTGTTGCTGCTGCAGCTTTTTGGGGTCCACAGAAGGTTCTTGGGGTGCACACCTGTCCTGGAGCATATCTACGAGGTCCCTTCACCTGGAGCTCAGGTATCCTGGTTCAGGTGTTGCTGCTGAGGGGTTTTGGGGTCCACAGCAGGTTCTCGGGGCGCAGACCTGTCCCAGCTCCCCTCACCTATACCTCAGGTGTCCTTAACACAGGTCCATCAGCTTTTCTGGGGTCCACAGCAGGTTTTTGGGGCCCACACCCATCCCAGCAGCTCTGCCCCCTCAGGTGTCCCTGTGCACACGCTGGTGCTGCAGCAGGTTGGAGGGGTGGGCGAAGCCCTTGGCACACACCCCGCACTTGTAGGGCGTCTCCCCGGTGTGCACCTTCTCGTGCACGCCCAGGTACGCTAGGTCCTTGAAGAACTTGTGGCAGAAGCTGCACTCATAGGGCCGGGCCTGGCTGTGAACGCGCCGGTGCTGCAGCAGCAGCGAGGGCCGGGCGAAAGCCTTGCCGCAGGCCTCGCAGCCGTAGGGCCGCTCGCCTGTGTGCGCCCGCTGGTGGATGGCCAGGTAGGACGACTGCTTGAAGGCCTTGCCGCAGGTGTGGCAGGCGAAGGGCCGCTCGCCTGTGTGCACCCGCTCGTGCGATGCCAGCGCGTTGCTCTGCTTGAAGCCCTTCCCGCAGAGGCCGCAGGTGAAGGGCCGGTCGCCGGTGTGCACTCGCTCATGCACCTTCAGCGAGTGCCCGTAAGTGAACCTCTTGCCGCAGACGCCGCAGGCGTGCGGCTTGTCCTCGCAGTGCTGCCGCCGGTGCAGCTGCAGCGCCGCGCCCGTTGCCAGCTCCTTGCCACAGTCGCCACAGCGGAAGGGCCGCTCGGCGCCCAGGTGGGTCAGGGCATGCCGCTGGCGCTCGTAGGGCGTCTTGAAGCCCTTGGGGCAGCGCGGGCAGGCGAACGGGCGCTCCCCGCTGTGGATGCGCCGGTGCTCCTGCAGGTTGGAGGAGCGCTTGAAGCGCTTGCCGCACAGGTCGCAGCGGTGCGGCCGCTCCTCCGTGTGCACCAGCCCGTGGCTCTTGAAGTCCGAGTGGCGCTTGAAGGTGGCCCCGCAGGCCTGGCAGGTGAAGGGCCGCGCCTCAGTGTGCACGACCTCGTGGCTCAGCAGCTCCCACGCCCGCTTGAAGCCCTTGTGGCACACGGGGCACTGGAAGGGCTTCTCGGCCACAATCACCCGTCGGATCTCCAGCGGCGCTAGCGCCTCGCCTGGCGGCTCCGCCTGCTCCATCTCACCCGTGGGGGTTCCGGCACCAGCGCCACCGCGGCCGCCCAGCACCAGTTTGGCTGTGGAGTAGACGCCGCGCTCATCGATGAGCTGCACAAAGGCCTGGCTGGGCTCGCCTGGGCTCAGCTCGCCTGGGCCCAGCTCGCCTGGGATCAGCTCGTCTGGGCTCAGCTCGCCTGCGTGGCCCAGCTCGTTGGGGCTCAGCTCACCTGGGCTCACCTGGTGGCCCAGCTCACCCGGGCGGCCCCACAGCATCTGCAAGTGGTTCCTGTGGGAAGGTCCGGGTTCTTCAGGGCTCTCCAGGTGATCCTGGCTGGGGCGGGGCTGCCGGGGGTTCAGGTACAGGCGGGGCTTCTGCTGGCGCAGGGGAGGGGCTGAGGCCTCACCTGGAGGCCTCACCTGGACGCAGGAGGCTCTTCCTGGTGCCACCTGTGTGGCCTCCTGGTCTTCGTCACCTGGTTCTTCTTCCTCACCTGGGACCTCATCAAGCTCTTCCTCACCATGTTCTTCATCACCTGGTTCTTCAAGTTCTTCCTCGCCTGGTTCTTCCTCACCTGGTTCATCATCAGGTTCTTCCTCTCCTGGTTCTTCCTCCTCTCCTGGTTCTTCACCAAGTTCTTCCTCACCTGGTTCTTCACCAGTTTCTTCCTCCTCCCCTTGTTCTTCACCAAATTCTTCCTCCCCTGATTCTTCCTCCTCCCCTGGAGGCTCCTCTGGGATCCGCCGGGAAAAGTTGGGGTCGTGGCCCCTCCCCTGCAACCCCTCCATGGCCACACCTGGAACCCAGGCAGGTGAGAGGGTGAGAGAAGACACTGGAGAGGGGACAGGCCTGAGATCCTCCTGAGTTGGACTTGGGGACCCTCAAAGCTGGGCTTAGGGATCCTTTTGGGACCCCCCCCCCGAGATGGGCTTGGGGATCCTGTAAGCCAGGTTTAGGGATCCCCTTGGGCATCCTCTATGCTGGGCTTGGGTTCCTCCCAAGCTGGGTTTGGGGACCCTCTGAGCTGAGGCTCCTCCCAGTATGTCCCAGTCCCCTCCCCGCGTGTCCCAGTCCCTCCCAGTCCTCTTTCAGTCCCCTCCAGTCCATCCCAGTCCCCCCAATCTCCTCCAGCCCCTCCTAGTCCCTCTAATCTCCTCCCAGTCCCTCCCAGCCCCCCTAAATCGCATCCCAGTCCCCCCTAGTCCAACCAAGTTTCATCCCAGTCCCTCTCAGTTCCCCTCCAGTCTCTCCCTGTCCCCTCCAATCCCCTCTCAGTCTCTCCCAGTTCCCCCCAATCCCATCCCAGTCCCTCCCAGTCTCTTCCAGTTTCTCACCCGGCGCCGCCGCAACGCCCGCAGTCGCTTCCGGCCGCGCTCGCGCGCGCTGACGTCACTTCCGGAGGAGAGCCCTGGGGCGGGACTGGGAGGGATTAGGGGGACTGGGGCCACTGGGATGGCACTGGGAGGCACTGAGAGGGGAATGGGTCACATTGGTCTGAACTGGGTCGTACTGGTCTGAATCCCAGAAAACTCCCATCCTCCGAAGGCCCCTTTACTCTTCTTTTTCCTCATCCCGGAGGATTTCTCCCCAAATCCCACAAATTTCCGCCCCGTTCCCATTTCTATTCCCTTCCACCCTCCTCCCTGGTGACCTTTGGAAAACCGGCAATCACTTCACTGCTGGAATTTCCGCCCTTTCTGGCTCCAAAAGGTCCTGGGAGCCTCCGGCCGGTTTCAATCCCGAGCGATTTTCGGGAGACCCAGCGGGCGCTGCTGGAAAACCAGGTTGGTTTTCCCTTTTTCCACGCGATTTCCCAC
The DNA here is from genome assembly GCA_038380795.1 of Pyrocephalus nanus. NCBI lineage: Eukaryota > Metazoa > Chordata > Aves > Passeriformes > Tyrannidae > Pyrocephalus > Pyrocephalus nanus. Next base: position 103,823 of record JAWZSU010000044.1, read on the forward strand.
CTTTTTTTTCCAGGGAATTTTATCCCATTTCGGTTTTATATTTCCCATAAAATCCAGATTTCTGTTTCTTTAGAGGCGGAGCTCCCAAGTTTTTCTTCTCCCTCCTTTTCCCGCGGGATTTCCCGTCGCTTTCCCTTCCTTCACTTCGGTTTTCCAACGTTTCGGGATTTGCCCTGAAATATTTGGGAATTCTCTGTTATCCCCTCGGGAAACTGAAAGGAATTTTGACACCGTGACGTCATGGGGGGGGGAGGCTGAAAAGGGGCCGAAACGGGGATAAAAACATCCCAAAAAAACTGCGGATAAAAAACCACCAAAGTTTCCAGAACGGGTTCGTTTTCCTGGGAGTTGCCACTGAGGAAAAAGACGCCCTGGAAAAAGGGAATTCCGGGAGTTTTCCCTGTTTTCTCTTTTTTTTCCCCTTTCTCATAAATCCAGGAAAGGAACCCACGGAACAAATTCCAGAAACTGGGAACAAGTTGTTGGAGCAGATACAGCTGCTCCAGAGCTCAGGAGCAGGACCGTTCGTTTTCCTGGGAGTTGCCACTGAGGAAAAAGACGCCCTGGAAAAAGGGAATTCCGGGAGTTTTCCCTGTTTTCTCTTTTTTTTCCCCTTTCTCATAAATCCAGGAAAGGAACCCACGGAACAAATTCCAGAAACTGGGAACAAGTTGTTGGAGCAGATACAGCTGCTCCAGAGCTCAGGAGCAGGACCCAATCCCATGGATTTCCCATTCCCACCTGGGATTTTTCCTTCCCCTGCAGAAATGGGGCCCCGGATCTGGATCCTTGCCTTCATCCCATTACTATCCAGACTCCACCTCACAATGGGTAATTTTATGGGATTTCATGGATTTATTGAGCTTGGAAAAGACCCTGAGGATCCCCGGAGAGCTTCTGTAATTCTTTGGGATTCGAGCTTCCAAATTATTCCATTGGGGGAACTCAGGGAAGTTAATTTGGGATTTGGGGGGGGAGGGGGGAGAGGGAATTTTTGGCTCCCAATGAATTCCTTGGTTCATTTTATTTTATTCCAACATGGCAGGAATTATCCCAATAATTCCAGATACCTTGGAGAGGGAGGGAAATTGGGATATTCTTCTGGAGCTCCTGTGTCCTGCTCATCCATAGGGAGCTTCCATGGCCCGCTGCTCGTCCTAGACGGGTTGGAAGATTCTGGAATCCGCCTCAAGTGCCTCTCGGAGCGGCTCTTCTCTGAAGTCCAGGTGTTGTGGATGGATGGGAAAGGCAGGAATATCACTGGGAATCCCCTGAATACGGACACAGCTGGGAATGCTGAGAGCTCCATCGTCCTCACACCGGGATCTGGGAATGCCGTGTCCTGCAGGATCATCGACAGCCTCGGGAAAACATCCACGGAATCCTCCATCATCATTGCGGGTGAGGGGGAAAACAGGGATCTGGTGCCATTTTTCCTGGGAATCCCAGTTTTCACTGGGATAATCAATCAATTTCCAGTTTTATAGTGGAATTTCCTGCTTTTCCAGCTGGGGAAGCTTCCCGAATCATTCCAAGGTTGGTGGTGCTTTAAGGGAGAGACTGGGGATGGAATTCCCGGTTTTAGGGAAGGGGGTTTAGAAGAAGGTCCCTCCCAGCCCAACCATTCTGCTCTTCCATGGTCAGGGTGATATTCTAAGGGAGTAACGGAGCCCCTGGATTGTTTTCCAGACAGTTTCTTCCCAGCCATCTCCCCCTGGCTCCCAGCTTTTTTGATGATCCTGCTCTTTGGAATATTCCTGGTCCTGGCAGCTGTTTATAAACTCCGGGGTAAGTTCCTTAATTCCCTTCCCTTCCCAAACCTTCCCAAACTTTCCCTTTCTCTTCTTTTTCCCCCTTTTCCCCCTTCCCTTTTTTCCCTTTCTTTACCTTCCCTCCCTTTTTTCCTCATTTTTTCCCATTTTCCTCTTTTTTCCCCCTTTTCCCCTCCTTTTTCCCCCTTCCCAGGAAAACCTTCCTTGGAAAAAATCCCAAATTAACCAACATTTACCTTTCCTCGTTTTCCCACAGTCAATAAAAAGGCGATGGATCGGGAAAGTGAGTGAAACCATTCATTTAATTAATTAACTTAATTAAACCTCAGGTTAGCGCTCAGTTCCATTGTGAGTGTCGGGAAAATGGGAATATTTTTTGCCATTGGGATCAACCACAGGGGGAAGTAGTCCCATTTTTCAGGATGTTTTCAGCAAAGACTCCACAAAATTGGGATTTTCTGACCTACTTTTGTGGCAGTTTCTCCCGAAAATCCCTAAAAAAAACCCAAGGAAAACCTGAATGCTGGGAATTTTAAAATTAATTAATTAAATTTATAATTAAATTAAATTTTAAAATTATTTTTTTTTGTCCTCTAAAATCTTCCTCTTTTCCCAGAAAATGCCCAGAAGCAAATTCAGGAGGGTGAGTGGAAAAAAGTTATTTTTTCCTCAACAATTTCTCTCTTCAAATTTTTTTAACTAATTAACAAAAAACAGAATACTTGGACCCGGAAAATCAGCTCTGTTAAAAAAATTCCTGTGGAAGTGTTGAGAAAATGGGGGAAATTCAGTGTATTTTGCGGGGGAAAAGGGGTAAAAAATGTAATTTTTAATATTTTAACCCTTTCAGACATCGAGGACCTCAAGATGGAGCTGGGTAAGGGCTGAGCTCGGGACTAAGGGTTTGTTAGACTCAGCCTAAGTCTTCGTTAGGCTGAGACAATTTATTGGAGGCATTCTAATGATTTCTTAGACCTGGAGGGGGGTGTCCTGAATTTTCCTCTATTTTCCTCATTTTCTCCCTTTGTTTTCCAGAGGAAGTGCAGGAAAAATTCCAGAAGGGTAAAAAATCCTTTCCATCCCCTAATTCCTGGAATTCCCCTCCTTTCCCATTCCCAAATCCCAATTTCCCTTTCTTTCCCCATAGAAAACCAGGAGATGGAGTCGAAAATTGGTGAGAGAATTCCACAGCTTGGGGAATTTGGGGAATTTCAGGGTTTTGGGGCTCAGGGTTAAAAAAAAAAAAAAACCAAAACACTTTGGGGGGAAAAAATGGGGCCACTTTGAGGGCTGGGGCAGGTGACACAGCTGGGACAGGGGACACAGGTGACACAGGTACCTCACCTGGCCCAGGTGCCCCTTTTCCAGCAGGACAGTGACGAAACTTCTCTTCTTCCAGAAAAAATCCAGGCCCAGCTGGGTGAGTTGGGCCCAACTCCGAATCCCCTAACCCTGCCCCCAGTTATGCAAAAATCATGCAAATGAGCTGTTGTCACAGTAATTAATTAATTAGCATTAATTAATCGCTCATTTCCCTGCAGAGTTCAGACGTGCTCAGAGCAATGCAGGTGAGTCAGGGCCTTCCTCTTCCCTCTTCCCTCTTCCTTCCTCTTCCTCTTCTCCTCTTCTCCTCTTCCTCTCTCCTCCTCCATTGTCACATTAAATTATACACACCCCCCCAAATTTTATATAATTTTATATCCTTTTATATAATTTCTCCCATTTTCTCCCATTTCCCATTGCTTTCCATAATTACTTCCATAATTCCCCGTAAATCCTCGGCTTTCCCCCCTTTCCCAGTCCCGCTGACCCTGGACGAGCTCTGCAAACATCCCGAACTCTCCCTCCGAGATCAATCCCGGGTCGTTTCCTCCTCTGCTGCCGCCGAGCAGCTCCACCCCAAACCCGTCATCGTGTCCAAGGAATCCTTTTCCCAAGGGAAGCACTACTGGGAAGTGGAGGTCGGGGCCGGATCCGGCTGGGAGCTGGGGGTGCTGGCCGAGGAGATCCGGGATTCCCTGCAGAACGGCGGGATGGTGCTGCCGCAGGAGCAGGAGCAGGTGCTCAGCCTTGGCTATTCCCGGGGGGAATTCAGCATTCCCGGGGGCTGGAATTGCAGGCCCTGCCCAGTGCTTGGGGTTTTTCTGGATCAGGAATCCCACAACCTCTCCTTCTTCGACGTGGAAGGGAAAAGCCTTCTCGCATCGCTTCCCTTGAAGTTTTCTGGAAACCTCTTCCCATTTTTCAGCCCTGGCTCCAATGAGAAAGGGTTGGGAATTCGCTGTGTGGGAGGTTGAGTCACATGACCCTGTTTGATAGGGCCAGGGGGATGATTAATGGGTTAATAATTAGCATTAATTAATAAACTTGTAAAAAGGTTGTGATATCGTGAACTTATTTATTTAACCCTCCTGTTCCTTCCCATTCCCTTTTCCATTATTTTCTCCCCACTTCCCCACCCTTTACCCAATCCCCACTCAAAGTCCCTTCAGCGGGAGCGGGATTGGCACCGGGCGGATCCTGATCCCTTCTCCCTGGGACACAAATGGGAAGAACATTCCCTGTGGATCCCCCCCAGTGCTCAGATCCAGCCTCTCCAGGAGCTCTGTGGTCTCCACATTGTAGAATTCCAGGCGCTCCCAATCCAGGTCCAGGAAGACACCGAGGGTGGAGCCATTCCCATGGAGCTTCCCGAGCCCGCGGGATCCACTGCTGGAGAAGAGCTCTCCCTGGGATCTACGCAGAGCCCAGGAATCCCGCCCGGGAATGGGCCTGGCCCCGCATCCCGCATTGTCCTGCAGCACTCCCAGCACCCAGTCCTGCTCCTCGTCCAGCTCCAGCTCCCAGTAGCACTTCCCACTTCTAAAGCCTTCCCGCCCCACATGCACCGGGAATGTGGGTGCAGACACTTCGCTCTCCCCGCTTGGGAACTCCAGGATCTGCTCTAGGGCATTCCAGGCCACGGGAACTGCGGGACAGGAGGAGGAGGAGCCACAGAATCCATGAATCCCTGAATTCTCAAGTCCCTGAATCCCCAAATCCCAGATTCCCAGAACCCACAAATCCTTGAACCTCTGAATCCCCAAATCTCAGAATCCTCAAATCCCTGAATTCCTGAATCCCAGAATTCACAGATCCCCAAGTCCCTGGATTCCCAAGTGGCTGAGGTTGGAAAGGACCCAAGGCCCCTCTGGATCTCTCCCATCCCAGGATTTCCCAGGACACAAATGCCTTTCCCACTTCCCATCTATCCTCTTGGGAATTGCATCCCAATCCCACCCTGGCCTTTGACACCTTCCAGGACTCCCTTTTCCCACCATTCCCACCATCCCCATCCCTTCTCCATTCCCGTTATCCAAGGCACATTCCCATTTTTCCAGCTCACCTGCGTGGCTCCGGGCTTCCCAGAAATCTATGGAAAAACAACAGACATTGCTGCATTCCAGGTTTTTTGGTGGCATTTGATCCTCCTAGGACTGGGAAAACCCTTTGGATCTCCCAGAAATCCCATTTAACACCCAAATCCCAGGAATTTTCACAGTCCCTTAGTTCTTACTCACCCAGCTCTGTTTTCAGTCGACCTGCAAGGAAAAGATATTCCAGGTGTTTTGGTTTGGTTTTCCTATTTTTCCCCAATTTTCCCAATTTTCCCCCAGTTTTCCCCATTTTTCCAATTTTTTCCCTATTTTTCCTATTTTTTTCCCATTTTCCCCAACTTGAACAACACCCAAGAGTCCCTTTTTTCCCAGTTTTTCCCAGTTTTTCCCAGTTTTTCCCAGTTTTTCCCATTGTTTCCATTCTTTCCCAATTATCCCAATGGGAACAGCTCCCAGGAGTGGAAAACAAGGATATTCCTCCCCATAAATTGATAATTTACCACATTCATTAACTTTACATCCACGAATAACATGGATATATTCATGAATTTTCATCCTATTGTTTCTAGCAATGACACAGAGACAAAAAAATATGCAAATTTATGCAAATTTATGCAAACACGGTCCCTTACCAAAGCGTTTCTTGAAGTGGATCTTGGCTGGAAAAAGAAAAGGGCAGAAACTGAGGGAGGGGGAAATTCCAGGGAAAACAAGGAAAATATCCATGGGAAAGGATTTGGATGGTGGAAGATTTGGCCTTGGATTCCGGGATTTCAGGGGTATTTTCCAGCCTAAGTGATTCCATGAAATCCCAAGGAAGAGGAAGGGGAAAGCTGTGGCTGGATCACCCCTGGGGATTAATTAATCACTTTCAATTAAGAGGAAGTTGATTAAACTAAGGATTGTTTTTCCAAGGGAATGTTTCATGGAAATGGGATTTACCTGCTCGTTTCTTGGCTTTCTCTCCATCTGGAGATTCCAGACATGGAATTGAAGGAATAATTTGGAATAATGTTAATATTTAATAATAGATATTGTTAATAATTATTAATATTTATTGTTAATGTTGTTCTGGAGGTGCCTCCCAGAGTTAGAGGGAAAGGGAAAAGGGGGAAAAAGGGAAAAGGGAAGGGGAAAGGGAATCTCTTACCCAACACTGACTTCACCTTCTTTTTTTCTGGAAAAGAGAGGACAGGGAATTTTGGCTCCCAAAAATCCCAGTTTGGGAACTTCCTAATATTTGACATCAAATGTTTCCCATTTCCTGGAGGATTTTTTACCTTCTTCCCTTTCCAGCTTCACTTTCACTGAAAAACAAGGGAAATTCATTCAAATGGGAATTTTTTCATGGAATTTTTCCTTCTCCTGCCACGGTGAGATTTGCAAAATGAGCTTAGACCTCTGATTTAATTAAAATTTAATTGATTTGAATTAAATTAAACTCAACTTTGTTTAACTTAATTTAATTTAATTTCATGTTTCAGATTAATTTAATTTTAATTTCTTTTAGTTGAATTTAATTTTAAAATAATTTTAAAAAACATAAAAATAAAACAAAAATTAAATTAAATTAAATTAAATTAAATTAAATTAAATTAAATTAAATTAAAGGCCTCAAAACCTTTGGATGCAACTGCTCCAGGATTTAATTGAAATAAAACTAAATAATTTAAATATGGGTAATATCAATCTATAAATAGAATCAAAATAGTTTTATTAAATATAAATAATATAATTAATATAAATAATTAACCTTAATTCCTCATCACTCACCTGCACTGGCATTTTCCTTGTGGCTCCCTGGTTAAAGAAAGCAGGAAAAAGTCCTTTTATCCCATGTTTTTTTGCACTAAAATGAGCTCCGAATCATCATCCGGGATTTAATCCCACCAAGAACACCCTTGGATTGGCTTCCCAAGGAATTCTGTGAAACAGAGTCAGGAATTCCCCACCTTTTTCGGGCTCCAATTCTGGAATTTGGTCACTCTGTTAATTTCTTAATTTGATTTGTTGTTATTGTTGTTGTTTTTATTTTACCCAGATTTCCCTCGGGAATTTTTGTTTATTCCAGGGGATTTTCCCCAGCACTTACTCCTCAGGAGGCAAAACACGGCGGAAATCAGGAGCAGGTTGAGGCCTAAAAGTGCCAGGAAAAGGCTCAGCCAGGAGGAGATGGAGGGGAGGAAAATATCTGTGAAAAGGTGGGAAAAGGAGCAACATTCCATTAATTATTTTATGTTAATGATTTTAAAATAATATTAATATAATAATTAAGGAGATGGCTGCTGGAATTTGGAGAAGGGAAAGGAAGAGCCTCGATCCCACTTTTTAAGAGGGAAAACCGATGTATCCAACGCATTCCCAATCCCTACTTTAATTCAGCTCCAACATCTTGGAGAAAGGACCAGGAAAAGCCTCAATCCTCAATTTTTATGGACTTCCTGGAACACCAAAACAACCAGGAATGAGGTGGAAGAGGATCAGAGCATTTCTCCCAGCACGGATCTGGGAATGGAGCCGATCCTGGGGGTGATTCCAGACCCACCTGAAATGCGGATCCGGGATTCCCTGGTGACATTGAGCCGGGGGTTGGTGATCCTGCAGGAAACTTCCAGGTCGGATCCTGGCGGAAGGGTCATAGAAGCATCGATGCGGAACAGTCCCAATGGCTCCAGCGTCGTCCTAGGGCTGGAAAATTCCTTCCGGATCTTTCCTTGGCTGTCCAGCCAAAGAATTTCGGGATTTGGGAACCAGCCTGAGGCTCGACAGGAGAGATCAAGGTCGCTTTTCCGGGATTTCAGGACAATGGTGGGAATGTCACCGATGGCTGTGGAAAATATATAAAATACAAAAAACACAGAGCATAAAAATATAAAGCATAAAAAATTATTTTAAATACTTAAAAATGCACCAAAAAAAACCCATAAAAATTATGGGCCATTTTTTTTTAAAAAGGACTGGAAGGATCCCAGAATTCCCACCTGCCACTTCCAGCTCCACTGACACCTCCTGGGACATGTCCTGGAAGGACACGTGGCACGTGTAGGACCCTTGGTCGGAGATCCTGACATTCCTCAGTCCCAGGGACACATTCCCGGCCCGGAATTCCCTGGGGAAGAAGTCCACCCGGCCCTGGAACCTCCCGTCCCCCTCCTCCTCCTCCTGGCTCTTCCCATCGAAACTGCCCACGAGGATCCTTCGGGAATCATTGTGGAATATCCAGCGGACGGAGAAAACCTCAGGAATGGGGTCCTGGCTCAGCTGGCAGGGCAGCACAACTCGCTCCCCCACAATCCCAACGATGGGAATCCCGGGAGAACTCACCCACCAACCTGTTTAGGGACAAAATAGGTATTCGTTCCTGGTTATCCGCCTCAGGTTTTCATGGAATTACATTGGGCAACTAACAGAACCAGGTCAGTGGGAGAGGAATCCAAAGGAAATCCAGGGAAAATAGCATGGAATGCTTGTGGAATTTGAGATCCCTGAATTCATCCTTCGGTGTTTTGAACCTTTGGGCATCTCGGTTGGAAAAATCGTGGAAAAATGGGGGGGAAAAACGATACCCTGGGCTCCAGTCCCGAGCACCCTCTGAATAAAGAAGCTTTTCCAAGGTTTTTGAGGGAATTTCAGCAGAAATCAGGTGTTTTAGGGAAATATGTCCCAAATGCATCCTAAATGTATCCCAAATTGAATTATCTTCACCTGCAGCCAGGTGGGATCCACGTTGGAATGTCAGGATTGGGAGCAACATCAACCACCAGACCCAGGAATCCATCGATGTCCCAGAATCTCCCAGAATTCCTTTGGCCCTTTGCACATTCCATGGGAAATAACAAGAGAATCGAGGGATGAAGTAACAGGGGAAAATATCTGGGAATTTATGGATGGATGGATTGGGGTTCTCAAGGAAAAGAAGGTTCCAGGTGTTTTTCTTCCCTGATTCCCCGTGGAATTTAAATACATGAAGGGGTATTGAAGGGAATTCCAGGATTTCATGGATGAGTCTCTTTCCAAGGACTTTTCCCACCAATCCACGCTCCCAGGGAAGATAAACAAGGAGTGATCTGGGTTAAAATTGGGATTTAATCCTGATTTCAACCTGATTTCCTGGGAACTCTTGTGCTTTTTCCCACATCTCCAATCCCTGATAAAATCAGGAGGTGCCAGCGACTGCAATTCCCATTGGAAAGTGGGAGTTACAGCCTCACCTTCATTCCTGACCATTCAAAAAATGAATTTATTCCAGTTAAATCAGTTTATTCCAATTAAATTCATTTATTCCAGTTAAAAAAATCAATTTATTCCCATTAAAAAATCAACTTGTTCCAGATAAATCAAGTTCTAGAAGTGAATTCATGGATTTTCCCTGCCGGGAATTTCTTACCAGAGCAGGAAGGACCTGAAGGTTCCTCTGGCACCGTGTTGGGAAGAACTTTGTCCCCAGATTTTATATTTTTATGGCCCCTGAAAGTCCTGATTTGCGTTTTCCAAAGAGGTTGGACCTGGAAAAAGGGAAATGGGAATTCTATAATAGTTTAGGGTTATATTTGATATGTTATGTATTGTGTTAGGGTATATATTGTATTAGAGTATATATTAAACTATAAATTATATATAACATCTAATATAATTATATATTAAATACATGTGTATTTTATTATCATTATAATAATAAATTAATATATAAAATATATTTGGGTTATATTTGATATAATACATATTATGTATATTATGTTATATATATTATGTATTATACTATAAATTATATATAATATCGAATATAATCACATATATGACTATGATATAATGACGATACAATATTTTTCATTATTATTCATTATAATAATACACAATTGTATTTTGCAAGAAGCCCCGAAATCCCACCCCCGGCACAATCCCAGAGGAGTCGTTCCCCTGAGAATGATTTCTGCCCAAAACACTGTGATTTCTCCCAAAGCATCGTGATCTTTCCCAAATCCTCGAGAATTTAGCTCAAATTGCCCCCGGCGAGCCAGCCTGGCAGGAGCCCGGATAGCTCAGTCGGTAGAGCATCAGACTTTTAATCTGAGGGTCCAGGGTTCAAGTCCCTGTTCGGGCGCTTCCGTTTTTCCTGCTCGTGGGGCATCCCGGGGGTCTTTTCCCTGTTTTTTGCCGGTCCTGTCCCGCAGGGAGGGTCGCGGGGTTTCTTTTTTGTGGAGGAGGGAACGGCGCGGAGGGGTCTGGGACGGGCGGCGGGGGCGGCGCGAGGCGGTCCCATGGTGTAATGGTGAGCACTCTGGACTCTGAATCCAGCGATCCGAGTTCGAATCTCGGTGGGACCTGTGTCTGTTTTTGGACTTCCCCCGCCGTGTCCCGTTGCAGAGGCGGGGGGGGGCAGGAGGGGGGCCCGGCCTCCTGTGGCGTTTGGGAAGCACAGGGGACACTCACCTGGGGACTCCGTCCCCCCAATGCTTTACGCGAGTGGGTGTGACCGCTTCTCTTCCCTCTTTTGCTATCGAGGTGAGACGCCTCAAAAGGGACCTCGCGTGACCCTACTCTGGCGTCTGTGTGTGACACTCCACGTGTGACACCTCCCGGGGGACTCCGTGTGACCCCACAGACACTTTGCGGACAGTGTGTGACATCCCACATGTGACTGCCCGAACCCTGAGCAGAGAGACCCGAGTGGCCAGGACGGGCTGACTGAGGGACAGACAGAGGGACAGAGGGACAGGAGGGGACAGAGGGACAGTTATGGAGACAGAGGGGACAGCGGGACAGACCCCCGGGGCCCCAGGTAGGGGAGCCACACCCCGGGGCCGGGAGCGCGAAAACTGAGAGGGAGAGAGAGGGGAAAAAAAAAAAAAAAACCCAACACAATAACAAGCCCCGGCACAAAAGAGGAAGGAGGCAGCGCAAAGCAAAGCAAAGCAAACAAATCCCGAGGGAGCAACGAACTCCCGGCCCCGCCGGGGCCAAAGGTGCACCCGGCCCGGCCCCGCGGACCTTTGGCCACCTCTGGCCACCCCTCAGTGGCCATGGCCGTGCTGCTGGGGCTGCTGACGGCCGCGCTGGCCGGGCTGGCCCTGCTGGCCCTGCTGCTCGCCCCCCCGTTTCTCTGGGACGATCTGGTGGCCTTTGTCAGCATGGCCAGGTCGGCGCTGCGCTGCCGTCGTCGCTTCGCCCGCAGCCCCCCCGAGACTCTCCTGGACGTGTTCCTGCTCCACGCGCGGCGGCAGCCGCAGCAGCCCCTGCTCCGCTTCCAGGACGAGCTTTACACCTACAGGGACGTAGATCTCAGGAGCAACCGGGCGGCCTGGGTGTTGCAGAGGCACCTGCGGCTCAGCCCCGGCGTCACGGTGGCCGTGTTCCTGCCCAACTTGCCCACCTACGTGTGGACGTGGCTGGCGCTGGCCAAGCTGGGCTGTGTCATGGCCTGCGTGAACACCAACGCGCGGGGACAGGCGCTGCGGCATGCGTTGGAGGCTGCCGGGGCCACCCTGCTGCTCACCAGTCACGGTGAGAAGGGGTGGAGGGGGCGTTCGGGGGGCTGCGGGGACACGGGAGGATGTGACCCCCAAGGTTATCCTGGTCCTTGCCAGCCCTGGTGGTCAGGGGGCCTGGGGGGACACAGGGTTATGGCCACCAAGGTCTCAGTCATCCTTGCCAGCCCTGGTGAGAGGGGATGGAGTGGACATTCGGGGTCTACGGGGACACGGGGGGATGTGGCCACCAAGATCACTCTGGTCCTCGCCAGCCCTGATCTCAGCCATCCTCGCCAGACCTGGTGTCCACATATGTCAGAGTCTGCACGTGTCTACATGTGTGTCAGTGTCTGCACATATGGCTGTGTGTCTGTGCACGGGTTTGTCTGTGTGCCCATTTTGGGGTCCCTCAGTCCCCATTTGGAGTCCCTTCGTTACCCATTTGGGGGTCCCTTTACTGCCCATTTGGGGTCCCTATCGTCCCCTACCCTATTCCCTCCTGTCCCCCCAGACCCTGCCCTCCTGTGACCCACCGTGTCCCCCCATGACTCCCCATGTCCCCCCAGAGCTCCAGGGGGCTGTGGAGGAGGTTCTCCCAGGCCTGCACAGTTCCGGGGTCCGTGTGTTCTACCTGAGCCCCTGCTCGCCCACCTCGGGGGTCCCGGCCCTGCTCCCCGACATCGAGGCAGCCCCTGCAGACCCTGTTCCCGCCCAGTACCGCGCCGGCATCACCGCCACCTCCAAGGCCATGTACATCTACACCTCCGGCACCACCGGTGAGAGGGAGCTGGGAACTGCTGGGAACTGCCAGGAGACGGAGCTGGGGGGACACGGGGGAGCAGGGTCTGGGAAGGTTGAAGGGGTCTCTTGTGGGGTCTTTCTCCAGCCACGAGTGTGGTGGGTCCACCTGGGGCAGGAACATCCCTTTGGGATGTTTGGGGTCAGTTGGATGTGTTTGGGGTCAGTTGATGGTATTTGGGATTAATCCGGGATTTTTGGGTCCCCAGGGCTGCCCAAGGCTGCAGTGGTGACAGAGCTGAAGCTGATGATGGCCGCCAGCCTGGCCCACATGTGTGGGCTGCGCCGTGACGACATCGTGTACACGACACTGCCCCTCTACCACTCAGCCGGGCTGCTCGTGGGCATTGGAGGCTGCCTCGATGTCGGTACGGGAGAGCCCAGCCCCGCAGCACCAGGGAGGGGAGGGAGGGAGGGAGGGAGGGGGAAGGGAAGGAGGGGGGGATAGAGGGAGGGATGATGGATGGATGAGGGATGGAGGGATGGGTGGAGGGAAGGATGGATGGGAGATCGGTGGAGGGATAAAGGGAGGGATGGTGGAAGGATGGATGGATGGATGGATAGACGGATGAGCAGACAGATGGAGGGAGGATAAAGGATGGATGGATGGAGGGACGGACAGAAGGATGGGCGGGTGGATGAAGGGAAAAGCGAGGAGGGCCAGGCTCACCTCATCCCTGGCTGTGCCCTCCCAGGAGCCACGTGTGTCCTGAGGAGCAAGTTCTCGGCCTCACAGTTCTGGGCTGACTGTCGGAAGTACAACATCACCGTCATCCAGTACGTGGGAGAGCTCATGCGCTACCTGTGCAACACACCCCCGGTGAGCCCCAAAAACTGCCCCCAGAACTACCCCAAAAACTGCCCCCAAAACTGCCCCCAAACTGCCCGCAAAACTGCCACAAAACCGACCCCAGATCCACCCCAAAACTGCCCCAAAAAATGACCCCAAAACCCACCCCAAACCCACCCAAAACCTCCCCAAACCCACTCAAACCACCTCAAACCCATCCCAACCTCCCCGTCCCTGCCAGCGCCCCGATGACCAGGAGCATGGGGTGCGCCTGGCCCTGGGCAATGGAATGAAGGCAGAGGTGTGGAAGGAATTCCTGCGGCGCTTCGGGCCCGTGGCCATCTGGGAATTCTATGGGGCCACTGAGGGCAATGCTGGCTTCATCAACTACACCGGCAAGATTGGGGCCGTGGGCAGGTCCAACATTTTCCTCAAGGTGAGAATGCATGGTTTTGGGGTCAGCTGGGGGTTTTTGGGGTCATTTGGGGTGTTTGGGGTCAGTCGGAGAGGTTTGGGGTCACTTGGGGATGTTTGGGGTAAATCGGAGATGTGTGGGGCTTATTTAAACAGATTTAAATAAGATTTAGACTTAATTTAGACCTAAAGATTTGGAATTACAGGTTTAGACTTGAAAAGCTGGACTTGAAGGTTTTAAAGATTTAGACTTACAGACTTAAAGATTCGGACTTCTAGACTCGAAGACTTAGACTGACTGAAAGATTTAGACTGACTCAGAGACTTGGACTCAAAGAGATTGACTCAAAGAACTAAACTGACTCAAAGGCTTAGACCAACTCAAAGATTCAGACTTAGACATTTGCAATCTGGGCCGATCGAACTCAAGTGGTTTTTAACCCCCAGGACATTGGGACTGGGGGGGATGAGAGGGGAAAGGCCCAATCCCAGCAGGCCCGACCTGGCCCCTCCCACCCCTGGCCCAGGTTTTAATCCCAGGTTTACCGCCCTGTACCCCCCCAGCCCTTCGCGCCCTTCGAGCTGATCAAGTACGATGTGGCCGCGGACGAGCCCGTGCGGGACGAACGCGGGCTCTGCATCCCTGTCGGGCCTGGTAAGAGCCGGGCCTTGGACGGGGGGGGCACCAAAACCACCTTCTTGTGGCCACCAAAACGCCCTTCAGGCAGACTAAATTCCCCCTGGCCCCCTCCCAGGTGAGACGGGGCTACTGGTGGTGAAGATCACGCAGAACACGCCGTTCCACGGCTACGCCGGTGACGCCGCCAAGACGGAGAAGAAGGTCCTGCGGGACGTCCTGGCCAAGGGCGACGCCTTCTTCAACAGCGGCGACCTCCTGCTGATGGACCGCCAGCGCTTCCTCTACTTCCAGGACCGCGTCGGGGACACCTTCCGGTAATTCCGGCCCGTGCATCGCTGGCAGTGGGCGCCAGGCCCCGAGCGCCCGGCTCATAGAGCTGCCCCTTCCTCCTCCTCCTCCTCCTCCTCTCCAGGTGGAAAGGGGAGAACGTGGCCACGACAGAGGTGGAGGCCACGCTGGCTGCAGTGGGGTTCATCCAGGAGGTCAACGTCTACGGCGTGGCCGTGCCTGGTGAGTCCGGCCCGCGGCTGCCCGGGCAGGTCAGGGAGGACACTGGGGAGGGTGAAACGGGGCCTGGTGGCCCAATTTGGGCGTCCAGGGTTGTTTCGGGGCGCAAAACAACCCCCCCAAGGATCCTCCAGGAGTGGTAAAACGGGGCTTGGTGGCCCAGTTTGAAGGACGTGGTTGCCCCAGGTGACCACGGTGGCCCTAGATGACCCAGATGGCCCCTGGTGGCCCCAGGTGACTCAGGTGGCCCCCGGTGCCATCCGCAGGGTGCGAGGGCCGCTGTGGCATGGCCGCTGTGCGCCTCAAGGACGGGGCCACCTTCGATGGGGACACCCTGTTCGCCTTCACGCAGGACACGCTGCCCACCTACGCCGCCCCCCGCTTCATCAGGGTCCAGGTCAGCACAGGGGGCTCTGGGGGCTAGGGACTTGGGGGGGGGCACTCAGACATGGCCCTGGGACCCTCTGTTTCCGATGTCCCTCATCCCCAGGATGCCCTGGAGATCACAGGCACCTTCAAGCAGTGTAAGAGCAACCTGGTCCGGGAGGGCTTCGACCCGCAGCTGGTCCAGGATCCACTGTTCTTCCGCGACAATGCCCGGCGATCCTACGTCCCACTGACCCAGGCCACCTTTGATGCCATCCAGGCCATGAGGCTCAGCCTGTAGCAGCCTTGGGCTAATTAACAAGGCTAATTAGGGGTTAATCAGGCACCGTGAGCTGGCTTGGGGGGGTTATCCCGGCCCACCGTGTCCACGACGTGGAAATTAAACCGTTAATTCCCACTTTTTTTGGGTGCTGGGCTGGTCCACCCGTTTTCACTCCTGGAAGGGTCAGAGATGTCCCAGATCTTCCTGGATCTGGAACCACCAAACCTGCTCCTGTCCCCACCTTGGGCTCCTTGAACCACCTGAGTTCATCAATCGGGAACAAATACCGGTTATTCCTCCCCAAACCATCCCAGGGAAGGTGGGCAGGGCCCCCCCACACCTTGGAAACCAGGGAATGGTTTGAGTTGGAAGGGACCTTAGAGCCCATCCCATTCCACACAATTCCATGGGCAGGGACACCTTCCACTATCCCAGGTTGATCCAACCTGACCTGGGACACTTCCAGGGATGGGGCAGCCGCAACTTCCTTGGGAATTCTATCCCAGCCCTCGCAGGGTGGGATTTCTTTCCCCTATCCCACCTAAACCTCCCCATTTCCATCAGGAAGCCCTTCCCTGTCCCAGCTCCTGCTGGCACCAGGAATTCCACTCACCACCCTCACCGGGAAGACTTTCCACCTGAAATTCCTCCCGGAAACTCCTGAAAACTTCCAGAAACTCCCATAAATCCGTGCAAATCCCCATAAATCCACAACAAATCCCCAGAAATCCCCACAAACTCCATGCGGAAAAGGTGAAATCTTTATTTACAGCCTTCCTCCTGGTGCCCAGGACTCACCTGCCCCCATCCCCCAATGGCTTTACCTCCCTCTCAGCCAGGGGGTCCCTGGGGCTCCTCTGGGGCTCCGTGACCCCCCATGTGTCCCTCTGGAGCTCTGGGACCCCCTGTGTGTCCATCTGGAACTCTGGGATATTCCGTGTGTTCCTCTGAAGCTCTGGTGTACCCCGCGTGTCCCTCCGGAGCTCCGGGATATCCTGCATGTCCCTCTGGAGCTCTGGAATCCCCCGTGTGTCCCCCTGGGTCTCCAGGACCCCCCGCGTGTCCTTCTGGAGCTCGGCCAGGCGTTGCCGGAGCCGCTGCTCCCGCCGCTTCCCCGCCTGGAGCTGCCTCTGGGCCTTGCCGAGGGCGTCGAGCGCGGTCTCGGCGCGGCGCTTCCAGAGCAGGGCTGAGCCCACCTGGTAGCTGTGCTCGCTCTGGATGTAGGAGCCGGCGCGGGGCGGCAGCCGCGCCATGAACAGCGACGGCGATGGCGGCCCAGGGGGTCCTGGGGGTCCTGCGGGTGCCGGGGGGGCCCCCTCGGGCAGGGCTGGCGCCGCGGCGGCTTTGGCGTCACCCGTGGCCACCAGAAGGGTCTCCGGCGGCGGCACCGGGACCCCACCCTGGGTGGCGGCCGGGGGGGCTTTTGAGTCCGGGGGGAAGCAGGAGAGGGAGGGGGGGAATGGGGGGGCCGGAGGGGGTGGGGGGGGGTCCTGCCTGTGGGGAGAGGAGAGGAGAGAGAGAAAGGGATGGGGGGATACGTTATCCTGGGATACGGCCCCAGGAGTGCCCAGAGATGGGGGCAGTCCTGGGGGGTGAGGGAGGTCGGGAAGGGGTCCCCTTCTCCGGGGAAGGAGAGGGGTCGTGGGGGAAGGAGGAGGGTCCTGGGGGGTGGGAGAGGTGCGTTGGGAAGGAGGAGGGTCCCATCTATGCTGAGAATAAACAGAGTAGTCCCATCACCCTCCAACTGCCCCCCCCCTCCCCAAAGCTCCCCCCAGACTCACTTCCATTTCCGAGGGGTCCGCAGGGGCTTCGGGGGGTCGCTGTTGGGTGGGGCAGGCTTCGGCCTGGGGGGCCTGGGGGTCCGGGGGGGGCCTGGGGCAAACACGGTGGGCACAGCCCCCTCCTTGAGCCGGTGATAACCACTGCGGGGGGAAAAGAAAGAGGGGGTCGGGGGGGTCCTCGAGGCCTGTAGCCCACCCACCACCTTGGGCAGCGGCTCTCAAAGTGCCAGGAGCAGCCCCCACACTCACCTGTACCCCCCTCGACTCACCTGTAGTCCCTCCCAGACTCACCTGTATCCCACTACCTCGAAGCAGTGGCTCTCGAAGTGCTGGGAGCAGAAGTAGATGTATTTGGAGGAGGGGTCCCAGCGCCCCCCCCCCGCGGGGTCCCGGCGCCGGCTGTTCTCCAGCCACTGCACGCGGCGGGGGTCGTCCCTGCGTGGCAACCTGGGGGACACGGGGACGGGGGGGCATCAGGGGGGGACATGGGGGGGGTCACAGGTCATGGGGGGAACCTCAAATTGCCCCCCCTGCTCATTTTGTGCTGAAGGGCTGACCCCCCCCCCCCCCCCAAGTCCTAGCAATAGAACAGTCTCTCTGCCCCCCGGGGGGTCCCGGGGGTGTCACCCACCGGTGGAAGGAGATGCCCCTGCCGCGGGTGTCGCGGGTGTCGCGAGTGCAGCAGCCGGAGGCGGAGCAGTGCCGGGGCATCTAGGGGGGCGATGAGGGCGGGGACAGGTCTGAGACACCCCCAAAATACCAGCACCCCCTCCCGCCACCCAGCACATCCCCCCTGAATCCCCCACCCACCCAGACACCCCCCAAGCCCCCGGGGTTTAACCCAGAGCCCACCCAGGGACCCCACAAGACTCCCAACACAGGGGTGTCTCCCCTCCCCCGAGAGGTCACTGGGAGTTATAGATGTCGACAGGCACCTTATAGAGGGCCCACCCCCCACCTTATAGCGCCCTACAGACCCTTATAGCCCACTCCACTGGACCCCACAGAGCCCTACAGGCACCCTATAGCCACCCCAATGGACTCTATAGACCTCTACGGGCACCTTATGGACCCTACAGACTCCCAGAGGCACCCTACAGGGTCTTCCAAGGACCCCTATAGACCCTCTTGGGCACCTCATAGGCCCCTCATGGACCCTATAGACCCCTATAGACCCCAAATCCCCCTCCCCGGTCCCACCTCGGCGCTCCCATCCCGCCGCCGCTGCCGCCGAACTCTCGCGAGAACCACCGCTCTCGCGAAAACAACACACCCCGCCTCCACCCAGCAACACCTCCCTGGGCCCCGCCTCCCGCTTCGCTGATTGGTTGGTGCTTAGCAACGAGCCGCGCCCCCTCGTGTCTTCGTTTGCATGCCGCGTTTTGATTGGACAGATGGGACGCGCCCCCCGCCCTGTTAGAATGTACGCCACGCCCTTCCCGGCTTATTACCCATGTGGGCCACGCCCCTTTATGTTTATTACTCATTCAGGCCACGTCCCTCTTGCGAGTTTGGGGAGGTTTGGAGGCTTTGGACGAATTTGAGCAGTCTTGGGGGGGGGAGGTTGGGGGTGTTTTAACGCCCCCAACTGGGTAAGGAGGGTTTTGGGGTCTCCCCAGCTGGTTTTGGTTGGGAGGGGATTTAACACCCCCCGATTGGGCTAAAGAAGATTTTGGGGTCTGTCCCCCTTCCCCCGTGGATTTTGAGGTACTTCAAACCCCTCTCCCCCCCCATGACTCTACTCCCAATCAGGACCGAGACCCCTGTGAAGGCACTTTAATGAATTTGGGGACACCTCTCCAAAAAAAATCAAGGGCAGGTGCTCTGGAGCAGCTTTTGGGGTCCCCTTGAGGGGGTGTTATGGGAGGGGTCAAGGGAGGTTCAAAAGGGGATCAAGACAGGGGGTCAAGGAGGGCTTTTCAGGGGGGATAAGGGGGGTTCAAGCAGGGGGGTTAAAGAGGGGTCAAGGGGGGATTCAAGGGGTTTTCAAGGGGGAGGTTGAGGGGCTCCCACAGGGCTGGGGGCGGGTCCAAGCCCTCCCCAGGGCCCGGAGTTGTGCGGGGGTGTGCTGGGGGTGGCGGGGGAGGTGTCGCTGTCCCCGCTGTCGCCACTGTCACCGCTGTCATCACTGTCACCCCCCCGCAGCATCCGCCGCACCGTGTGGGACACGGTCATGGGGTCGCATCTGGAGGGAGGGAGGAGTGGGGGAGTGACACCCCCCTGTCCTGGAGACCCTCCCGACCACCCAGAACCTCCCCCAGAGTCCCCCCAGTCCCCCAAAACCCCTCATAAACCCCCCATAGAGACCCCCAGGTCAGGCAGACAATATCCTGTAACCCCCCTGGAGCGCCCATAAACCCTACAGAGCCCCCCAACGTCCCATAACCCCTCATAGACCCCCCATAACCCCATAGAGACCCCCAATATCCCACAACCCCACCTCATAACCCCATAGACCCCCCTGAGCTCCCCATCCTATAGCTCCCCATAGACCCTCCATAGGCCCACAGACCCCCAAGGTCTCTAAGCTCCCCTCCAGTGTCCATGGGTGTCTATAGGGGCCCATGGGTGTCCATAGGAGCCCACAGGGTCTGCGTGTCCCTACCTGAGCCGGGCCCTGAGTACAGCCACACTCCGTGCCGTGGCCGCGGCACCGTCGCCGACGTGGTCGAGCTGCCGGCGCAGGACGTGGCCCTGGGCCAGCACCCGCGCTGTACCCGCCGCCACCGCCGCCACCTGCGCCGCCACCAGCCCTGCTGCCACCTCACTGGCACGGGCCTGGGGACACAGGGACATCGCTGGGGAGATCGAGGGCGTCGGAGACATTGGGGACATTGGGACATGGAGACACGGAGTCTGGGGACACGGGGATATGGGGTGTGGGGACGAGGGGATGTGGTGGCATTTAGCGTCGGGATGTGGGGATGCAGTGACACAGGACCTGGGGGCACGGGGGGACACCGAGGGACAGGACATGGGAACACTGGGGACACTGGGGACATGGGGACACTCAGGAACAGGGACGACATGGGTGGGCACAGAGCCTGTGGGGTCACAGGGTGACAGAGAGTGCCCCAGCTGACAAGGTGACAGGTGACACAGGTGCCACAGGTGCCAGGTGCCCCCCACCTGCAGACGATATCTCTCTCCCCGCAACCGCTGCTCCTCCACCTCAGCCACCAGAGCACGCAGGCGCCGGCTGGTGACACGCGCGGCCCGCAACAGGGACAGACGGGTCCTGGGGACACACAGGGACACCCAATGTCATGCAGTGTCACCCCCAGACCCAGAGCCAGTGACACTCACCCTGGGACTGCCTGGGGACCCCCCTGGGACCCCCCAGGACCACCCAAACACACTTTGGAGACACCCTGAGGCCATGTGGGTGCTCCCCGAGCCCCCCCTCACCCCTCCTCCCTGCGCAGCAGCTCCTGCAGGTGGAGGCAGCGGCTCCTCAGGGTGGCCTCGGGGGGCGCAGGGGGCACCGGCGGCCGCAGGAGTCTCTCCCGCAGCTCCCGCTGCTCCCGCGCCAGCCGGGCCTGGGCGTCCTGGGCCTCCTTCGCCCGCTGCCCCACGAGGGACAGCTCCTGACGCAGCTCCTGCACCTGGGCAGGTGAGATGGGGGGCACAGGTGAGAGCACAGCACCCTTAGGTGAGTTCAGCACCCACATATCCCATATCCTATATCCCCCATATCCCACATCCCCACATCCCATATTCCCCATATCCCCTCATAGCCCCCCCATGTCCCCACAGGTGCCCCACAGGTGTCCCACAGGTGCCCACCTGTCCCAGCCGCTGTCCCAGGTGGTCTCGCAGCCCCTGGTTGTGCTCCCTCAGCTCCTCCAGCGCTGCCTGCAGCCCCCCGGGGTCAGTGGGGGGGAGGCTATGGGGGGGTACACACAGGGGAGGTGTGGGGGGTATAGGGGATGGATGGGGGATGGAAGGGATACGGGATGTGGGGGACACACTGGGGGCTGGAAGGGACACATGGAGGGGCCGTAGAGGACACACAGTGGGCGTGTCCAGGGAAGGGGTGTGTCCAGGGAGGGGCATGTTCTCGCTCACCTGTGCCGGGGGCCCTGTCCCACCTGAGCCGCCACTCGGTCCCGCTCCTGCTCCGCCAGGTGCCGGCACTGCCGGGCCTCCTCCACGGCCTGGGGGTGGGACTGGCATGGGGTGCCCACCAGGGACTCGCCCACAACCCCAGCAGTGCCCAGAGGCTGATACAGCCCCGTCCATTGGTCCTTAGCCCTGCCCGTTGGGTCTTGGCCCCACCCATTTGTCCATAGCCCCACCCATTGGACCTTAGCCACGCCCCACCACCCTTTAGCCCTGCCCATTGCTTTATAGTCCTGCCCCTTTGCCGTTTAGCCCCACCCATTGGTCCATAGCCCCACCCCTGACTGTAACAGCCCCACCCCATTTACCATTAGTCCCACCCTTTCCTCTTGGCCCCACCCACCTCTCTCAGGCGCTGAAGCTCCAGGCCCCGTTCGCGGCACTGTGACTCCGCCTCCTGCGCCCGAAGCTCCGCCCCTCTGAGGGCAGTGCGGGCAGCCTGGAGCTCCGCCCACAGCAGCTGCCCCGCCTCCTGCAGGTGGAGCCAGGTCAGGGATAGGTTACACTCCGTCTGACCACTCCCCATTTTAGCCCAGCCACAGCCACGCCTCCACCCTCTCAGAGGCTCCTCCCCTCCCAGGCCCAGCCCATTTAGCCCTAATTCAGCCATGCCCTTCCAGAGGCTCCACCCCCTTAGGCCCCTTCCCCTGGACACACCCACCTTGCATAAAGCCCCACCTACTTTTCTAAGTCCCATCCCATTTCACAAGCAACCCTCAGACCACGCCCTTTTAGCCCCACCCCCAGCCACACCTGTCGTAGGCCCCACCCCCTCCCCGTCCTTGCTCACCTGCTGCAGCCGTAGTCTCTCATTGGCCCGATCCCTGGCCCTGCAGGCCCCACTCATCCGGGCTTGGGCCCCGCCCACTGCAATCTCCAGTGCACGCAGGGCTCCACCCTCTGCCAGGCCACGCCCCCTCTCTGCTGCCAGGCTCCGCCCCAGCACCGCCACCTGATTGGGGAAAGCCATGATTGACAGTTCACATGGGACAGGCCACGCCCCTATATGGGTGATGGACAGTCCCTTGTCCCACCCCCAGGGTGATTGACAGCTCATTGCCCCACCCATCAGGGGTGATTGACAACCCCAAGCCCTTCCCATTGATGTGATTGACAGTCCCAAGCCCCTCCCACCTGGTTGCTGAGGTCCCGCAGCTCCTCCTCCAGGTCCCGCCGGTGCTGGGGAAAGTATGGGGGGACGTTGGGGAGGGAACCACAATTTGAGGGGTCCCAAAGTCCAGGGGGGTGCCAGGGTTTTGGGGGGTCCAGGAATCCAGGGAGTCCCAGGTGTTGGGGGGTCCCAGGGATTTGGGGATTCCCAGGGGTTCACGGGGGGCCAAAATCTGAAGGGGTCCCAGGTGCCTCGGGGGGGTGGTCCCAGGACCCCCGGCGGTCCCTCCCAGGGTGGGCAGGGGGCTCAAACCTTGAGGAGGGTGGGAGGTCACTCCTGGGTACCCGAGAGGGGTCCGAGGGGGTCAGGAGGGATGGGCCAGTTCCCACGGGGTGGAGGAGGGGCGCCCAGGGCCCCGTTTCGCTGTCCCCGCCCTGTGTCCCAATTCCAGCCCGGGGCTGGCGGGGGGCCAGGGGGGCCCCGAGGGGGACGGAGGGGGCTCCGGCCAAGGGAGGGGGCGGTGGGGAGACCCCAAATGCTTGGAATCCCACCCCTCCTCCACCCCCTGGGACCCCCGGGGTACCAGAGGGTCACCCATCACTTGGGGGCTCTCCCCCATCCCTGTGCCCCACCACCTGGGATGCAACCCCATAACCTGGGGGTCCTCCCCATTCCCTGAGGGTCTCTCCATCCCTCTGTCCCCCCACTCATTAACTGGGGGTACTCCCCCTCCCCTGGAGGTCACCCCATTTCCCCGTGTCCCCCCCATCTCTGTGTCCCCACTTCTGGGGGTCCCCCCCATCTCCTGAGGGTCCCCCCATCCCTGTATCCCTCCCTTTCCCCGTGTCCCCCTCCATCCCCCCCTCTCCCCCACACCCCTCGAGGGTCCCCCCACTCACCTGTGCCAGCCGGGGGGGACTGCGCCGCCCCCTGTCCCCCGTGTCCACCATGGCGGGGGGAGGCTCTGGAACAACACAGACCCCGGGGAGACCCTACAATAACATCACACAAACACACACACAAAGCAGCCGCAGCTCGGGGCGGGGACCCCCGACAGCTCTGGAGTTCCTTTTGGGGCTGGGGGCAGGTGGGGAAGGTCCGGCTCCCTGGGGACCCCCTGACCACCCTAGGGTGTCCCAGCCCCTCTGTTTTTGGGGTCCCCTGCCCACCCTGGGGGGAGTCCCAGCCCCCCTATCCCCCCTCACCTGTCCCGGTCCGGGTTCTGCCTGTGCCGCCCCCGCCGCGGGCACGGGACGGACCCGCGAGTGGCACCTCCGCCTTCCCCCAGGGCCGGTCCCACGGGGGGGGGACAAGGGGACACAGAGCCCGGCCCCCCAACCCCCAACCCCCGCCCGCCCCCTCGGGCATCTCCCGGGCGGGGCCCTTCGGCTCCAGCGGCTCCCGGGGCCACCCCCGCCCTGCCCGGGGGGCACCGGGATACCCCAGGGTGTCACCTCTGTCCTCACCCGGGGGGCACCGGAGGCTCGGGGCACCCTGGATTTGGGTGGCACCTCCTGTGTCACCCATGTCCTCACCTGGGGGGCACAGTTGTCCTAGGACACCCTGGAATTCGGGTGTCACCCCTGGGCGTCACCCCCGCCTCAGGGGACACAGGTTTCAGGGCATCCCGGAATTTGGGTGTCATCTCCCGCCCTCGCCCAGGGGTGGGAGCAGTGTTGACCTCACGGTGTGGGAGTGACGTCATGGGGAGGGGAGGGCACGGGGGAGGGGTCAGAGGGGATGGGGGTCGGGAGGGAACTGGGGGGGGTCACACCAGGGACTGTACCCGGTGGGGGCAACATGAGAGACATGGGTGACACGGGGTGACACGGGGTGACGTGGGGTGACATGGAGGGACATGGGGCGGCCTACAAGGGTTGACATGGAGCAGAGCAGAGTCACAGGGACCAATGTGGGTCAACACGCATCAGCACCGATTGACATGAGCCAACATGGGCCAACATGGGTCAGCATGGGTTAGCATGGATTGACATGAGCCAACACAGGTCAGCATAAGTCAGCATAAGTCAACACGGGTCAGCATGGATTGGCATGGGCCAACATGGATGGATGAATATGGGTCAACATGGATCAACGATGGTCAGCATGGGTCAGTTTGGCCCTAGGGGGTGTATGGGGGGTGTATGGGGGTTTATGGCCGTTCCTGTTGGGGTCTATGGGGGTCTCCAGCCCTGTGAGGGTCCCCGGGGGGTCCTGGTCCTGGGGGTCTCCGTGGATGCCGCGGAATCCTCCTGCCCGCCAGGGGGTGCTGCTTGGGTCCTGCGGCCGCTCCCGTCCCCTCTCTGTGGTCGGCACTCACTTCCGGTCCGGTCCGGCATAAGTGACGTCAAGGTGCGGCGGCGCCGGGAGTGCGGTGAGCGGGGGGGGGAAGGGGCCGGTTTAGGGGGTCCCGGGTAGCTCCCGGTAGTTCCTGGAAGGTCCTAGAGGGTTTCTGTGTCGCGACAGGTCGGTGACATCGCGCGCGGTGCTCTCGGCCACCCCGTGACGTCATCGGCGCTGTCTGCGGCAGCCGGTGACGTCACACGGGATGTCCCTAGTGACCCCCTGGAGAATGTCCCCAACCTCTGTATCTCCTTCCCCAGGTACCGCCAGCCTCGTCACTGTCCCCGTGTCCCCACTGTTCCCTCCATCCCTGTGTCCCCTCCATCAGTGTTTCCCTTGTCCCCTTGTTCCCCCCGGGGTGCCCGCGGAAATGCCGGAGGCCGTTCACTACATCCACCTGCAGAACTTCAGCCGCTCGCTGCTGGAGACGCTCAACGGGCAGCGGGTGGCGGGGCAGTTCTGCGACGTCACCGTGCGCATCCGCGAGGCCTCACTGCGCGCCCACCGCTGCGTGCTGGCCGCGGGCAGCCCCTTCTTCCACGACAAGCTGCTGCTGGGCCACTCGGCCATTGAGGTGCCGCCCGTGGTGCCCTCGGCGGCCGTGCGGCAGCTGGTGGAGTTCCTGTACAGCGGCAGCCTGGTGGTGGCACAGTCGGAGGCGCTGCACATCCTCACCGCCGCCTCGGTGCTGCAGATCAAGACGGTCATCGATGAGTGCACCCAGATCATCTCGCAGAGCCGTGGCCCTGCCACGATGCCACCGGCCCAGAAACCGCCGCTGGGGCCGCCGCTGGAGCCAGACAACCTCTTGGAGCCGGTGCCGAGCGGCCACAGCCGGAAGCAGCGGCAGCCGCTGCGCCTCGCGCCAGCGCTCAAGGAGGAGGAGGAGGCGGAGGAGGAAGAGGGAGATGAAGATGGCGGCACCCAGGAGGGCATTGCTCCTCCCACTTCGGCCCTCCCGGCTTTTCCGGCGCCAGACCCGCCATTTTTCGGTGCCCCCGAGGCATTCCCGGACGCGTTCCTGGCGCCCTGGGCCGGAGATGACGGCAGCGGCGCATTTGGGGCTGAGCATGGGCGGGATGCACCGGGCAGGGATGGGTTTGGGTTTGGGGCACCCCCAGCATTGCCGCCACCCTACGAGGGCGGGGCAGAGGTGGGGGGAGCCCCCCCAGTGCCCACTGTGCTCCCAGTGGGGCCCCCTCGTGGCCCCCAGCCCCCCTACCAGTGCGGACACTGCCAGAAGAGCTTCAGCTCCCGCAAGAACTACACCAAGCACATGTTCATCCACTCGGGTGAGAGCAGGGGGACGTGGGGGGATGTGGGGGGGACACAATGGGGACAGGGAGTGTAAGGCGGAGGGGGTGGTGCCCTTGGAGGATCCGTGTTGACTCGTGGCGATCTGTGGTTGACGTGTGGACGCACATTGCTCTTGACCCACAATGGCCTGTGCTGACCAGCGTTGGACTGTGTTGACCCGTGTTGACCCATGTTGACCCGTGCTGATCCACGTTGACCTGAGCTGACTCACGTTGACCTGTGTTGACCCATGTTGACCTGTGTTGACCTGTGTTGATCCGTGTTGACTCATGTTGACCCTGCGGTGACTCATGCAGGCCTGTGTTGACCCGTGTTGACTCATGTTGACCCCACGTTGACCCCGTGCTGAGCCGCGTTGACCTATGCTGACCCATGTTGACCTGTGCTGACCCACACTGACTCATGCTGACCCGTGCTAAGCCATGGTGACCCATGTTGTTTCACTGACCCATGTTCACTCACGTAGACCTGCCCCATATTGACCCACGTTGCCCCTTCTCACCTTTTGGCAGGTGAGAAGCCCCACCAGTGCTCCATCTGCTGGCGCTCCTTCTCGCTCCGTGACTACCTGCTGAAGCACATGGTGACCCACACGGGTGTCCGCGCCTTCCAGTGTGGCGTCTGCTGCAAACGCTTCACCCAGAAGAGCTCCCTCAACGTCCACATGCGAACCCACCGCCCCGAGCGCTTCCAGTGCCGCCTCTGCACCAAGGGCTTCTCCCACCGCACCCTCCTGGAGCGCCACGCTGCCACCTCCCACCCTGGGCCCCCACCAGGGCCCCCGCCGGGGCCACCACCGCTGCCACCGGAAGCCGGAATGGCCACGTGGCCGGGGACTGATGCCGCGGGCGCCGGCCCCACTCACACGGCGTGAGGGGGCACCAGGGGGGTCTCTGCCCCCTAAACTCCTCGAGGGTGGGTTTTGGGGCTCCAGACCTGTTTGGGGTGAAACCTGGAGGAAGTTGAGCCACGGGGACGCTCCCAGGGACAGGAGAAGGGGAACAGAACAGGGGCATCAGGAACACTCGGACGGATCACGGAGCAAATCCTCCTGGAAACTGGGCAGGTGGAACACCAGGAGGTTGTTGGTGACAGCCTCGCTGGAGCTCAGGGTCTCTTTGGGTGTTGATGGTGTCATCAACCTGGACTTGTGCAAAGTCCACTTGAGGTGGATCCCAAGAAAATCCCAGAGCTGAGCTGGAGAGACAGGGATTGGATGGGCCATGCCCTGAGGCCAGAGGAGGCCACAAAGATGCTCCAGGGGCTGGAGAGAGTTGGGGTGTCCCACCTGGAGAAGGAAAGGATCCAGGGACACCTCAAAGCCCCTTCCAGGGCCTGAAGAGGCTCCAAGAGCTGAAGAAGAGTTTCGGACAAGATGTGGAGTTCCAGGACACAGGGAATGGCTTCCAGCTGGAAAAGGGGACAGTTGGGTGGGATATGGGGGAGAAACCCCTCCCTGTGAGGGCAGGGAGGGGATGGCATGGGATTCCCAGAAAAGCTGTGGTTGCTCCATCCTGTGAGTGTCTGTGCAATGTCCTTTCCCCCTCCAAAGCTTTCCCTGGTTCTGTCACTGTGACCCCACCCTGGCTTGGGATGGACACAGGGTCCCCCCCTCGTCCTCTCCCGCTAGGTGGCAGAGGGTGGGTCAAATGGCCTTGGTGGCCTCAGAGGGTGGCAATGAACATGGGGGGACACTGGGGACAGGGGAGACATAAGGGGGACTCTGGGGACACAGTGGGGGGACATGGGGAAATGGGAGGGAACTTGGGAGAATGGAGGGGACACCAGAGGGGACTTGGAGGAACACTGGGGACACTTAGGGGGACACTGGAGTCACTGGGGAGACATAATGGGGGACACTGGGACATAAAGAGGGGACACTGTCCCGGGGTCACCGGAGCCCAGGGCCCCTCAGCCACTGGTCCCAGTGTCACGTGGGGCCCTCCCAGTAACACCCCCAGTACCCCCGGCATTCTCAGTAAAGTTCAGTGGCCCCAGAAATCCCAGTGCTCCCAGTACCGTCCAGTGACCCCCAGTGCTCCCAATATTCCCAGTCCCTCCCCGATCCTGCAGAGCTGAGTCCCCGCCGCTTCCCTGCAGAGCCCGGAAGCCGATTGGACAAGCGCGACGTCCATCTCTATAATCCCCGCCCTCCCCGCGGTGGTTCCGCAGCTGATTGGCCCGCTTCCCTTCCCGCCCTTTCTTTCTCTGGCCTGCTTCTCTCCTATTGGCCTCTCACCCCGTCAATCTCTCTTCCCCAGCCTCCCTCCTCTCTCTCTCGGTAGACCCCGCATTGTCCATCAGGCTAGGCGGGTGCTGATTGGCCGAGGCGGGGCGGGGGGCGGCAGTGGAAGCCGTGAGGAGGCTGAAAGGAGACGGGGCTGCCATGTCGGAGCCTGAGGCGGCGGCGGCCGGGACGGGCCCGGGAACGGCCAGGAAGGGCCCGGAAGCGGAGCCCTTGGGGCCCCTGGACCTGCTGGATCACTGCGGGCGCTGCCGGAAGCGCCTGAGCCCCCAGCGGGACCCGCGGCTCCTGCCCTGCCTGCACTCGGTGTGCGGGACCTGCCTCGGTGGAGATGGAGCGGGTGAGGGGGCACTGGGAGCAATGCGGCTGTTGGGTATAACAGGGACTACTGGGATCGGTAGGATCAGTGGGGGTCACTAGGAGCTCAGGGAGCACTTTGGGGTGACCCTGGTACTCCCTGTGCCCCCTGACCCCGTGTCCCCGCTGTCCCTGCAGTGTTCGAGTGCCCTGTGTGCCACCATCAGTGTCCCCTGGGAGACATCCTGGACAACTTTTTCCTGCAGGACAGCGGGGCTGGAGCCACCGCAGGGCCTGAGCCCCTTCAGGTAGAGCCTCGTTAGCGTTAATTAGTGCTAATTAACGGGGGGGGTGTTGGTGGCCCAGCCTGTCCTTTGTCCCCAGAGCTGCACCAGCTGCGAGGACAACGCGGCGGCCACGAGGTTCTGCAACGACTGCTCCGAGCCCCTGTGTGACACCTGTGTGCAGGCCCATCTCAGGGTCAGGTACACCCGAGGCCACTCCGTCAGGGACATCAGTGAGTCACTGTCACCCCCTGTCTCTGTGTGACACCTGCAGGCAGGCCTATCTCAGGGTCCCACTCCCATTCCCGGTGCTATCCTGGTGCCATTCCCATTCCCGGTGCCATTCCCACTCCCATTCCTAGTGCTATCTTGGTGTCATTCCCAGTCCCGTTCCTGTGTCATTCATGCAGGCAGAGGTGCTCTCCGGGACAGTCCCATCCCAGTCCATCCCCATCCATCCCAGTCCTATCCCAGTCCATTCCCACAGGTTCAGTCCTATCTCAGCTCCATCCCAGTCCGTTCCCACAGGCTCTGCCCTGCCCTGTTCTATTCCCTCTCTGGGGCCATGCCCAGAGCACCCGGAGGAGCCCCGGGATCACTTCTGTTCCACCTGTGCCACCCTCATGTGCCGCCTGTGCCAGCTCAGTGCCCACCAGGGCCACCGGTGAGTTTGTTAGCGCTCATTTGCGTATTAATCAAGCGTGTTAATTAGCATTGGGACCCATCATCCTGCTCCTTAGCCCAGGAAAAACAGGGATCTGGGGCAAAGAGGGAATGCAAATGGGAGTTATGGACTGAAAGGGCACCTGGAAGGGGGATTAGTTAATTAGTTGGTGAAGAAGAGCTAGAAAAAGTTTGCATGTTAATTATTGTCATTAATTGCATTTTAGCTTAGTAAACAAAGGTCGTTAGCTGGGCAGGTAACGAACACTTGTTGAGCTAATGAGAAACTTACCAGTTTTTTTGGTTTTGTCCCTTTTTTCCCTCGTTTTTCCTCTTTTCCTCCTTTTCCCATTTTTCCTTTTCTCTTTTTTCTCTTTTTCTTTATGCTTATACCTTTTTACAATTTTCCCCTTTTTCCTTTTTTCTCTCTTTCTGCTCTTTCTCCCTCTTCCCCCCCCCCCCATTTTTTCCTTATCCCCTTTTTTCCCCTTTCTCTCCCTTTTCCCTGTTCTGTCCCCTGTTTCCCTCCCGGTTTCCACTGTCCCTCCATGTTCTGGAATTGTTCCCAGTTCCCAGAGCATTCCCGAGGCAGTTCCTACGGAGCAGGCGTTGCTGCTGGATCTGTCCCGGTGCCTTGGCACCAAACTCTCGGTGTTGCAGCACTGCCAGCGGCACCTGCGGGGCCTGTGAGTGGCACCCCATGTCCATGTCCCCTGTGTCCCTTGTGGCCCCCCTTCCCCGCCTCCCCCGTGTCCCCCTTCCCGGCATTCCCGCTGTTCCCAGGCAGCGCCGGGGGGTGTCCCCCCCGTCTCCCCCTTCCTGGCATTCCCATTGTTCCCAGGCAGCGCCGGGGGTCGGAGGCGCAGCAGCGGCTGCAGGTGGAGGTGAAAATGGCCATCCTGCAGGTCATGAGGGAGCTCAACAAGCGTGGCAAGATCCTGCTCAGGGAGGCCCAGGTGAGGTGGCACTGTCGCCTCCTGTCCCCTCCTGTTCCCTGAGCCCAGGACTGTCCCCTCCATGTCCCTTCCCTGTTCCTGCTGTCCCCCCAGAAGGTGACGGAGGCGTGGCAGGAGGAGCTGGAGCGGCGGCTCCAGGCACTGGCGGAGCTGCAGAAGCACCACGAGCTTGTCATGGCCTTCGTGTCCCAGGCCATGAGCACGTCCCGGGGCACTGCCCTGCTGCTCTCCTACAACCTGGTGAGGCTGAGATCCCCCTGAGACCTCCAGACCCACATCCAGACCCATTCCCAGGCCTCCCTGAACTCCCTCAAATCCACCCCCAGAGTCCCCCTGTGTCCCGAGGGTGTCTCTGCCTTGTCACGTGTCCCTGTGGTGCTGCGCTGTGTCCCTTGGCATCCCTGTGACTTGTATGTGTCTTCCTGCCATGTCCCTCCAGATCCATTCCCAGATCCAGCGGAGCCTCCGTGTCCCAGTGGAGCCTGAGGAGCACCTGTGGGAGCTGAAATTCCAGTGGGATCTTCCCGCCTGGACCAGGAGTGCCGAGAACTTTGGTGGGGGGACACCAGGGGGACGCCAAGGGGTGACAAGGGACAGGAGGGACTGGGGGGGGTGACAAGGGACAAGCGGGGTGTCAGGGGGTCTCTGGTGTCCCCACCCCCCAGCGACATGCCTCCCCTCCCCCCACCAGGCACCATCATCTCGGAGTGGCCTCTCCCCCGCTCTGGGAGCCCCCCCCCTGCCATGAGGCCCCGAGACCCCCCCCCGCCCACACAGGTACTTAGGGGGGTCTAGGGGGGCTTTGGGGAGCCCCTGGTTCCCCCTCCCCAGCAATAACCCTCTTCCCTCCCAGGTGGTGAGCAATGGGCAGGTGACCCCCAGGCTGCTCCCACAGCCACCCCAGAACGGGGCTGGGGGAGAAGCACAGGAGGCCCCCTGGGGGTCCCCCCCAATTGCAGGGGGGGCTCTGGGTCCCCCCCTCCTGCCTCAGTTCTCACCCAGCATCGAGGGGTTGGAATGTCCTGAGTTGTCCCCCCCACACCTGGAACCGCCACCGGAGACCCCCGAGCTGGGTAAGGACATGGAGGGGGAACAGGGGTTGGAGGGGGACACAGGGGAATATGGGGGGACACAGGGGGACATGACGGGGGAAGGAGGAGAGGGGAACATGGATGGGGGGCACACAGGAGAATTGGGGAGGAGGGACATGGGGGAGAAAGGGGAGGATGTGGGGAGGGTTGGAGGGGGACACAGGTTGGGAGGTGGGATGACATGGAGGGATCACAGGGGAAGGGGACACAGACTGAGCGATCCAGGAATTCCCTGATGTGATTTTTCCCAGCAGCCACTGGACCCCCCGAAAACACCATCACAGGAGGGGACAGGTGAGGGGGGACACCCTGTCCTTTGTCACCTCCCCTGGGACGCTCCTGTCCCTTGTCACCTCTGCCTAGTCCCTCCTGTCCATTGCTACTCCCCTGGTTCCTCCTGTCTCTTGTCACCCCCTTAGTCCCTCTTGTCACCTCATCCCTGGTGACATTTGGTGGTTTTGGGGGCTCCTGGAGCCCCCCTGACCTTCCCCCCATTATTCAGGAGGAAACCTGGGAATTCCCCCCGAGAGGAGAAGTTTAAGAAGCTGGTCATTAAACGGTAAGTGGGGGAGAAAGGGGACCCCCTTGTCACCTCTGTCCAGGGCTACCTGTCCCATCCCTGTCACCCCCTTTGAGGGTCCCTGTCTCTTGGTCCTGAGGGTCCCCCGTCTCGTCCCCTGGGCCAGGGGGTGGCCAGGACCACCCTGGCCCTTGTCACCGTGTCCCCAACACCACCCTGGGGTCCCCCTCTCCCCAACTCTCCCAGACCTTGTCCATCTGTCTCTTGTCCCCCCACCCTTTGTCCCCCCATCCCAAAAGCCCCAGACGCTTCCAGCCCCCCACTCCCCCCCAAATGCCCAGGATTTATCCCCTGGAGGGGGTTCCCCTGGTGTTGACCTCCCCTCTTATCCCCAGGAGGGCTCCCCAGGGTCCCCCCCCACTCCCCCCCAAGATGCCACGGGTGTCGCTGGAGCGGCTGGAGCTGGGCCTGGCGCTGGACCCGGCCCTGCCCCCACCCGCCTTCCGCATCCTGCCGGGACCCTCAGCCGGGCAGTTCAGCGTCATCGTCATCGAGCAGGGTGGGACGCCCCAGGGGCCAGTGCAGGGCGAGCAGCCACAGGGAAACATCCCCGTCAAGGTGAGTGTGCCCTGGACTCCCAGGGTCACCTGTGCCCCCCCTCTGTAAGCTGTGTTTCTCCAGTGTCACCTCTACCCTTCCAGTGTCACTTGTCCCCCTCCAGTGTCCCCCTGTGTCCCATTGCCCCTTCCCCATGTCCCCTTGTCCCCCCTCACTGCCTTCCCGTGTTTTTTTCTCACTGTGTCCCCTCCCCATGTCCCCCCCTTGTACTCCCCACATCCCTCCATGTCCCCCTGTCCCTTCCGTGTTCCCCCCTGTTCCCCCTCACCTTTTCCTTTTACCCCCCCAGGAGGAGCCTCAGGAACTGGCCATCAGCGACCCCGGGGACACCAAACCCGTGGGGCTGCTGCCCCCTCCCCCTGTGGGGAGTGTCCCTGGAGGTGTCCCCACGGCGGGTGTCCCCGGGGGGGCGTGGAGCTGCCGGGTGTGCGGCCGCGCGGGGGCCGTGGTAATGTGTGACCGGTGTCAGCGCTGCTTCCACCTGCACTGCCACCTGCCCGCCCTGCTCGACGTGCCCAGGTACGGTGACCAGGGGAGCTGCCAGGATCCACTGGGATACGCCAGGATTGGGGGCCCTTCAGCTCCTCCCTTTCTCCTTCCCTGATCCTTGTGGGAATCCTGTCCCTGGCCCCATATGTCCTGGGATCTCCCATTCCTAGTGGCTGCCCCTGGATCCCCGTGGCTTCCCCATCCCCCCGGATCCCCGTGGCTTCCCCATTCCCGTGGATCCCCACGGCTTCCCCCGGATCCAGTGGTTCCCCATTCCGCAGCCCCGACTGGACGTGTTTGCTGTGCCAGGAGCTCCCCCCACCCTCCGAGGCCCCCCCAGGACAGGGATCCCCACCCCATCTGAGCCCCCTGGACCAGCAGGTGAGTCCTGCGGGAGGGGGATTTGGGGGGATCCCGAGGGATCCAGGGGTATCCCTGGGGGATCCAGGGCTTTCCCCTTTGTTCCCCCCCAGAGGTGTGAGCTGGTGCTGCTGGAGCTGCTGTGCCATGAGCCCTGCAGGGCCCTGCAGCGCCCACGTGGCCCCACGGTGAGTGGGGGCTACTGGGGGGGGGCAGGGGGCTACTAAGCCATGGGGACCACCTTAAACATCTCAGAGCCTCCTGAGGTTTGGTGACCCTTGAGAAGTTTGATGCTCGTGGGAGGGGTTTGGTGGCCCCAGCCGTGGTTTGGTGGCCCCTGACCTCCTGTTTGGTGGCCACAGGAGGGGGGTCCTGCCCTGGACCTGACCCTGATGAGGGCAAAGCTGCAGGAGAAGCTGAGCCCCCCGTACAGGACCCCTGAGGAGTTCGCAAGGGACGCCTGGGGGGTCCTGGGACAACTCCAAGGGACCACTGAGGTCTAGGGGGGTTCTGGGAGGGGTCTGGGGGGGTCTGGGCAGTGTTTGGGGGTCCCTCTGGGTGTCCCTGGGGGGGTCTGGGGTGCTTTGGGGTCCCTCCGGGGATCTGAGAGGGTCTGTGGGGGGTTGTCTCTGGAAGGGTCTGGGGGTTTCTGGGGACATCTGGTGGTCCTTGTGTGGGTTTGGGGGTTCCTGGGGGCTGTCTGGAGGCATCCCTGAGGGGGTCTGGGGGGTCCTTGGGATCAGGGGGTGTCTCTAGGGGTCTCACCCTTGTGTCCCCCCAGGACAAGGTGGGGGTCCCTGAGGGGGGTCTGGGGTTCTCTGGGGGGGTCCCTGGGGATCTGGGGGGATCTGACGGGGGTGTCCAGCCCCCCTGACCCCCTTGTGTCCCCCCAGGACAAGGCTGGGCTGCAGTCCCTGCTGAGTGTCCAGAGGTTCCTCGAGAGCCACCTGAGCCGCGTCTTCGGGGACAGGAAATTCTGGGAGCACCCAGGGACCCCCACAGTGCCTGAGCCCCCTCCCCAGGGGTGCTGGGACCACCCGGGGTCACCCCCAGCATCCTGGGACCCCAGTTCTCCTCCTCCGGGGTCCTGATCCCTCTCCCTGGGGTTCTGAAACCCGCCCAGGGACCCCAATTCCTTCTCCCTGGGACCACAGTCCACCCTCCCAGGACCCCAGTCCCTCTCCCTGGGGTCGTGATCCTCCCTCTGGGACCCCAGTTCTGCTCCTTGGAGCGATAAAACCGCTCCTGGCCCTTCCTCGTTTCGGGTCAGGGTTTGCCCGGCTGTGACCCCATGGGAGGCCCAGGATGGAATGGGGTCCTGGCAGGGACCTGCAGCCCATGAAGAGGGAAGCCCAGACTGGAGTGGATTTTCCCTGGGTAGGATTCGTAGGGGACCCACGTCAGTACAGCTCATCTGTGAAAGACTGACCCCACGGAGGAGTGACCCACGGGGCAGCAGTTTGGAAAGAGCTGCTGCCTGAGGGATGGACTCACGCCAGAGAGGTCCATCCAGGACTGTTTCCCATGGGAAGGACCCCACGGGAGCAGGGCAAGGACTCCAACTCCTCTCCCTGAGCAGCGGCAGAAACAACAACTGACCATGGACCCCATTCCTGTCCCCTGCACTGCTGGGGGGAGGGAGAGAAAACATGAAAGGAAGGAGGGGTGGGGGGAAGGCATTTTTTAAGATTGTTTCATTTCTCATTCTTTGGCTTTATCCTGTTAGTAATAAATTAAAGTACTATCCCTGCTTTGAGTCTGTTTTGCCCATGAAGGCGATCAGTCACCTCTCCCAGCTCTTATCTCGACTCATGAGTCTTGGCTGGTTTTTTTTTTCTCTCTCCTCTGTCCAGTTGCAGAGGGAGAGTGAGAGAGCGGCTTTCGTGGGCATCTGGTATCCAGCCAGGGGCAACTCACTACAGAGGGCAAACTGGTCCCAGCAACCCACTCTAGAGTCCCAGCACAGCGCCCCCCCGGTAAAGATGGCGGCGCCCATGGCCAAGATGGCGGCGCCCGGTGAGAGAAAGTGCCTCAAGCCTCGCCCCCCTGCGCGGGGATTGGTCGGTGGGGCCGGAAATAAGCGAAGTTTTCCCGAACTCCTTCTGGAGATCCCCGAACCCTTCCCGGAATTTCCTGAACCCTTCCCGGACTCTCCCGAACCCTTCCCGGAGTAGTTGCCGAGCGGTTCCGGAAGTTGCCGAGCGGTTCCGGAAGTTGACGAGCGGCTCCGGAAGTTGCCGAGCGGGCCGGCCCTCAGCGCTCGCCCCCGACCCCGTCGGTCCCGGACCCCCCGAAACCCCCCCAAAAACCCCCCAGGCCCCTCCAGAAAGCCCCAAGCCGTCGCTCCCCCCGCGCCCCCCGGGGGGGCCGGCGCCGCCCCGGCCCGGGCCGGCAGGATGATCAAGCTGTTCTCTCTGAAGCAGCAGAAGAAGGAGGAGGAATCGGCCGGAGGCACTAAGAGCTCCAGCAAAAAGGCCTCGGCGGCGCAGCTGCGGATCCAGAAAGGTACGACTGGGGCGGGCTGGGACGGACTGGGACCAGTGAGGGGCACGGACTGGGACCGGTAACGATCCCGAGGGGGGTCAGCGACTGGGCCCAGCGGGGATCAGGGACTGGGCCCAGTTAGGCCCTGGTAGGGGGATGGGGGTGGTCCCAGTATAGGTCAGGTACTGGTCCCAGTAAGGGTCAGGGACTGATCCCAGTAAGGGTCAGATACTGGTTCCATTAAGGGTCTGGGACTGGTCCCAGTAGAGATCAGGTACTGGACTCAGTAAGGCTCCAGTTGGGGCCACATACTGGTCCCAGTATGTCACGTATTGGTCTCAGTACAATTCCGCTGGGGGCCAGGTACTTTTCCCAGTTGGGATCAGGGACTGGTCCCAGGAAGGATCACACAGTAGTCCCAGTTGGGGTCACACACTGGTCCCAATGGGGACGTGTCTGTGTCCCCTTTGTCCCTGTCCCCTGTGTGTCACCTGTGTCGTGTCCCTGATGTCCCCCCAGTGTCCCTTGGTGTCCCCAATTTCCCCCAATGTCCCTAATCGCCCCAACCCCCCCAGTGTCCCCCCAGTGTCCCCAAATGTCCCCATTTGTCCTCAGACATCAACGAGCTGAACCTGCCCAAGACGTGCGAGATCGACTTCTCCGACCAGGACGACCTGCTGCACTTCCGGCTGCTCATCTGCCCTGACGAGGTGAGACTGTCCCCCGTGTCACCTCCCTGTCACCCGTGTCACCTCCCTGTCACCTGGGTCACCCCCTGTGTCCCATGTGTCATCTCCTGTTCCCCCCACGCCCCTCCCTGATTGTCCTCCCCTTCTCCTCGGGTCACTTTGGGGTCCCCACTGTCCTTGTGTTCCCCCCCCAGTCCCCCTCTGACCCCTCCAATTGTCCCCTCCCATCCCTGGGGTTTCCCCAGTGTCCCCAACCCCCCCAGATGTCCCCCAGTGTCCCCAGATGTCCCCCCCCATGACATTTCTCTGTCCCTCAGGGTTTCTACAAAGGCGGCAAATTTGTCTTCAGCTTTAAGGTGAGTCCTGGGCCACCAAACCTGTCCCTGGGCCACCAAACTCCTCCTTTGGCCACCAGTGGCATTGGAGGGGGAACACCTGGTGGCCACCCCTCCCTGAGCAGTGGCCACCAAGCCGTGCTGGGGCTGCCATGGGTCCAAGGGGAGCCCTGGGGGCTGGTGGCCACCAAGGTGGGACCGGTGGCCACCACCCGTGACTGGTGGCCACATCCTCCCACCCAGGTGGGCCAGGGGTACCCCCACGACCCCCCCAAGGTGAAGTGCGAGACGATGGTTTATCACCCCAACATCGACCTGGAGGGCAATGTGTGCCTCAACATCCTCAGGTGGGCTACCAAACACCCCTGGGGGGCTACCAACCCATGGGGGGCTACTGACATCCCCGGGGGGCAACGTGTGCCTCAGCATCCTCAGGTGGGCTACTGAACAGCTCCTGGGGGCTACCAACCCACAGGGGGCTATCAACCACCTCCCGTGGCCGTGGCCACCTGTTGGTGTCTGTGGTGGTGGCGCTGCCCCGTGTGCGGGTGTGTCTGTCTGTCCCCATGTCTGTCTGTCCCTGTGCCCATGTGCCGGTGCCGTGTCTGTGTGTCCGTGACGTGTCCGTGACGTGTCCATGTGTCCACAGGGAGGACTGGAAGCCTGTCCTGACCATCAACTCCATCATCTACGGCCTCCAGTACCTGTTCCTGGTGAGGAACATGGGGGGACACACCTGGGGGCACACCTGGGGGGGTACAGGACATGGGGACACACCTGGGGACATGGTGGGGGGTGGCAAGGAGGGCTGGGGGGCCAGAGGGGGCAAGGGCAGGCAGGTTTTGGGATCTGAAAGGAGGCACTGGGGGGGGGTCCCAGGGGGTGTTTGTGGGGTTTGGGGTCTGGGGGGAGTGTTTTGGGGTCCGGGGGGTGTTAATGGGTTCTGGGGGGTTGTTAAATGGTCTTGGGGTCTGGGGGGTATTAATGGGGTTTTGGGGTCTGGAGGGAATGTTTTGGGCTCGGGGGGGCTGTTAATGGGGTTTTGGGGTCTGTTCAAGTGTTTTTGGGATCTGGGGGGGGCTGCTCATGGGGTCTGTGCCCCCCCCCTCCAGGAGCCAAACCCCGAGGACCCCCTGAACAAGGAGGCGGCCGAGGTCCTGCAGAGCAACCGGCGCCTCTTCGAGCAGAACGTGCAGCGCTCACTGCGGGGGGGCTACGTAGGGGCCACGTACTTCGAGCGCTGCCTCAAATGACCCCCCTCCCCGAAAATCCCCCCCAGAAACACCCCCGGGACCCCCCCCAAAATCCCTGACCCCCTGGACCCCACGGAGCCCCCCAAAACCCCGCTCAGGGAGGGCTACGTGGGGGCCATGGACTTCAAGTGCTGCCTCAAGTGACCCCCCCATGGAATCCCCCCCAGAAACACCCCCGGGACCTCCCCAAAAACCCCCCAAATTCCCTGACTCCCCTGGACCCCACAGAGCCCCCCAAAACCCCCCTTGGGGGGGCTCTGTGGAGGCCACAGACATCAAGTGACCCCGCCTCCCAAAAAAATTCCTCCCAAAAGCACCCCTGGGACCCTCCAAAAAAAACCGCAACCCCCCCCCACCCCAAAACACCCCCAGGACCCCCCAACACCCCCAGGACCTCCTGGGACCCCCCGGGATCCCTCTGGGGACCCCCAAATCACCCCCCAGACCCTCTCTGCGGACTCCTTGGGACCCCCAAAATCCCCCTGGGGACCCCCCAGGACCTCCTGGGACCCCCAAAATCCCCTCAACTCCACCCAAGAACTCCCCAACCCCCTCCCCCCCAGGACCTCTTGGGGACCCCCCAGGACCCCCAAAATTCCCATCCCCCCCCTATTTATTCCCCCCGGGGGTGGGGGGGGCATCCAGTCATGGCTTGAGCGGAGATTAAAAGAGCGAAGGGAATGAGGGCACTGGTTATACTGGTTTATACTGGTTTATGTGGGGGGGGGTGGTTATTCTGGGTTGTACTGGTTATACTGGGGGTAGCGGGTTGCACTGGGTTACACTGGTTTACACTGGGAGGGACCCCGTGTGCGTTACTGGTTATAGTGGGAGCAGCAGTGGGGGTGTTACTGGTTATACTGGCATGGGGGGCATGCTACTGGTTATACCAGTATGGGGGTGCCGAGTTACTGGTCTCATAGTTCCCAGTCTGCCCAGTGGAATCTCATAGTTCCCAGTCTGTCCAGTGGCACCAGTTCCCTGCTCCAGTATGGCGCGTTCCCAATCCCACCGCTCCCAGTTCCCGCAGTTCCCAATCGCGACCCCCCCAAGCCGCCAGGGGTCCCTTCTGTCCCTGCCCCGACCCGGAAGTGCGGCTCCGGTCCCTTCTCTGTGGCCCTTCCCCATCACGTGATCGCGCCTCGGTGACGTCACTGTTTGCGGAAGTGCCGGTAAAGAGGGCCGGGGCGATTTGGCCGATTTCGGGGCGTTTTGGGGGCATTTTGGGATTTCCAGGGAAGCCGAGAGGGAATCTGGGGGGATTCGAGGGGATTTCAAGGGAGCTGGGGGCGGTTGGAGGCGATTTAAGGAGCCGGGGCGGTGACATTTGGGGGAGTTTCAGGGAATTTTGTGGGGGATTTCGGAGGGCTTTTGGGGGACTTGGGGCGATTTCGGAGGGTCCCCGTGTCCCCCTCTCTGTCCCCATGTCTGTGCCCCCTCCCATCCCACCGTGTCCCCCTTCCTCCCCCTCTTGTCCCCCCATGTACCCCTATGTCCCCCCCTGTATCCCCAGAGTCCCATCCGTGTCCCCACTGTCCCCTGAGTTCCCCCCGTCCCCCGGGTGTTCCCAGGTGCCCCCGTGGCCATGGAGCTGCTGTTCGGGCGCCGGAAGACGCCGGAGGAGCTGCTGCGGCAGAACCAGCGGGCGCTGGCCCGGGCCGTGCGGGAGCTCGACCGCGAGCGGCAGAAACTCGAGGCGCAGGAGAAGAAAATCATCGTGGACATCAAGAAGATGGCCAAGCAGGGGCAGATGGTGAGGCTGGGGACAGCTGGGGATGTGGAGGGGACAAGGGGATGGGGGAAGGGCCTGAGGGACGTCCCGAGCCTCTGATGTCCCCGGATGTCCCCACAACGTCCCCAGTGTCCCGTTGACAGTCCCCCTGATATCCCCTCGCTGTCCCCCATGTCCCCAGGACGCCGTCCGGGTGATGGCCAAGGACCTGGTGCGGACCCGGCGCTACATCCGCAAGTTCATCACGATGAGGGCGAACGTCCAGGGCGTGTCTCTGAAGATCCAGACCCTCAAATCCAACAGCTCCATGGCCACGGCCATGCGCGGCGTCACCAAGGCCATGGCCACCATGAACAGACAGGTGGGGGCACTTCTGGGGACACCTGGGGTTATCGGGGGTCAACAATGGTCCCCAAGGGTCACGAAGGCCACGGCCGCCATGAGCAGACAGGTGGGGACCCTTCTGGGGTCACCAAGGCCACCAGGGGTGTCTCCAAGGCCACCATGAACAGGCAGGTTGGTGACATCCCCAGGGGATGTCCCCAAGGCCACCAAGGGGATGTCCCCAAGGCCATGGGTCAATGTCGCCCCCAGGGACGTGCCCCAGGCCGTTGGTCCCCTGTGTGTCCCTGATATTCCTGATGTCCCCTGTGTCTCCCTGATGTCCCCTGATGTCCCCCCCAGCTGAAGCTGCCCCAGATCCAGAAGATTATGCTGGAATTTGAGCGCCAGGCCGAGCTCATGGACATGAAGGAGGAGCTGATGAACGACGCCATCGACGATGCCCTCGGGGATGAGGACGACGAGGAGGAGAGGTGGGGACACCCCAGGGACACTCAGGGGACAGGGAGGGGACACAGGGACACATGGGAATTTGGGGAAAGGGGGATGTGGCAGGGAGGGGGGATGTGGCGTTTTGGGGACCCCCTGGGTAGGGCTGTTGGGTGGGGGTCCCAGTGTCCCTCTGTCCCATTCCCAGTGTCCCAGTGTCCCATTCCCAATATCCCTCTGTGCCTTGCAGTGATGCTGTCGTGTCCCAGGTCCTGGATGAGCTGGGACTGAACCTCACGGATGAACTGGCCAGTGAGTGGGGGGGGATTTGGGGGTATTTGGAGGGCATTGAAGGGGCCTGGGGGGAGTTTTGGGTGGATTTGAAGGGATTTGGGGCCATTTTGTGGGTGTTTACTGGGCCTGGGGTGTGTTTGGGGGAGGCCTAGGGGGGATTTTTTAAGGGACTGAGGGGGATTTTGGGGGTCCCGGAGGTGCCCCCGGTGTCACCCTGACCCCTCTCTGTGTGTCCCCCCCCCCAGCTCTGCCCCCTCCAGGGGGGTCCCTGGCAGCAGGGGAGGGGCGGGGAGGGGCCGAGGCCGCGGCCGCTTTGGCCGACGCCGACGCCGACCTGGAGGAGAGACTGAAGAACCTGCGGCGGGACTGAGACCCCCCTGGACATCCCCGGACAACTGGGACCCCCCCCGGGGTTGTTTGACCCTCCCCAGGGGTGTCTGACCCCCCACCCGGGGGGGATTCACCCCCTTTTTTTGGACTTTTCCAGCATTTTTTGGGGTATTGTGGACCCTTCCCGGGGGTCTTGGACCCCCCCAAGGTGGCTCAGACCCCCCCAACAGACCCCTGGGGGTGTTTGACCCCTCCCCCGGGGCTATTTGACTCCACTTGGGGGCTAGTTGACCCGCCCTTTTTTCTGGGTTTTTTACTCTTTTTTTGGGGGGTATTTTTAGGGTATTTTTGACACCCTCCACTCCTTCCGAAGGAACTTCCCCATCCCCTTTTATTGGGTTCTTGACTCTATTTTGGGGTAAATTCCTCCTTTTTTGGGGGTCTCTCCATCCCCCCCGGGGGGGTGTCTTTCCCCCCTTTTATTTGGATTATTAACACTATTTTGGGGTCTTTCCCTCCTTTTTTGGGGTCTTTTCCCCCCATTTTGGGGATTCCCCCTCCCCGGGGCAATAAAAGCTCATTGGACCCGTGGCTGCTCCAGCTCCTTCCTGGGGTTCCCAGTTTGAGACTGGGAGCACTGGGAGAGGGGAGGGGGGGTGCTGGGGGGGTTCAGTTTGGGGTCTTTAAGGGAGTGGGGTCCCACTGTATCCCAGTCCCCTCCAGTGCCCCTCAATCCCCTCCCAGTCCACCCCAGCCCCCTCCCAGTCCATCCCGAACAGACCAGGGATTGGGATCCTGGAGCCATCAGGTCACAGGGGACATCAATCATCCCATC
Source organism: Pyrocephalus nanus (assembly GCA_038380795.1). Lineage (NCBI taxonomy): Eukaryota > Metazoa > Chordata > Aves > Passeriformes > Tyrannidae > Pyrocephalus > Pyrocephalus nanus. Next base: position 146,157 of record JAWZSU010000044.1, read on the forward strand.
GCTCATGTTGGACCTTCTGGGGACCATGGATTGGAATCCTGGAACCACCAGAGACTGCGGGGGGTCAACAGTCACATTCCCCCCACCCTGCTGACCTCCAAGACCCCCAGAACAAGCCCCCCACACACACACACCCCTCACTTGTCCCTGCCGGCCGCCCGGGCGTGGATCCGCGTGTGCCGTGCCAGCGACGACTTGTTGCTGAAGCTCTTCCCGCAGGCCGGGCACGGGAAGGGCCGTTCCCCGGTGTGGGACCGGCCGTGCACCGTCAGGTCCGCCAGGTACTTGAAGCTCTTGCCGCAGAGCCCGCAGGGGAAGGGCCTCTCCTGGGTGTGGCTGCGGCGGTGCATGGCCAGGTTGGACTGCTGGCTGAAGCGCTTGCCGCAGGCCGGGCAGGGGTAGGGCCGCTCGCCCGTGTGCGAGCGCCGGTGCTTGCCCAGGTCCGAGGGGTTGGTGAAGGTCTTGCCGCAGGAGGAGCAGCCGTAGGGCCGCTCCCCGGTGTGCAGGCGCCGGTGGGTGGTCAGCGTGGACGAGTGGCCGAAGCGCTTCCCGCAGGCGCCGCAGCCGAAGGGCTTCGCCCCCGTGTGCGTCCGCAGGTGGGTCTTCAGGTGGGTCGGGCGGCCGAAGGTCTTCCCGCACTCCGGGCAGGGGTGGGGACGCTCCTCTGGGGGGTCCCGGCGGGCACGGTGCTGGTGGGAGCCTCTCCGGGGCACCGGGAGGTCCTGGGGAGGGTGCGGGGGGGGATCTTGGGGTGGGAGAGGAGGAAATGTGGCAGGAGCTGGGAAAGGAGGAGAGGGGTCAGGGGGGAATTTGGGGAGGGGTCAGTGGTGGGATCTGGAGCCTCCCACCACCTCCCTTGGATGGATTTGGGGGTCAGTGGTGGGATCTCACCACTCCTGGATGGATTTTGGGGGGGTCAATGTTGGGATCCCACCGCTGGATGGTTTTTGGGTCCATTGAGATGGTTTTGGGTTCACTGAGATGGTTTTGGGTCCCTTGAGGTGGGTTTTGGTCCACTGAGATGGTTTTGGATTCATTTAGATGATTTTGGGCCCATTGAGATGGTTTTGGGTCCACTGAGGTGGTTTTTGGGTCCCACCACCCCCAACCTCCCCCCACAGCCCCTTCCCCCCGATTTTTTGGGGGGGTCTCCTCCTCCCCCTCCCTGTTACCTCCTTCCTGTGGCTCCTCCCCCTCGGCCCCAAACTCCTCCTCCCCTTCCAAAGGAGGGCTGGGGGGGACCCCCAAGGCCTCAGGGTCATCCAGGTGCTCTGGTGGCACCTCCTCCACCTTCACCCGCACAGTCACCTGCAGGACCACCCCAAAAATGGGACTCTTGGGACCCCCAAAGGGCCCTAGAGCCCCCTGAGACCCCCCAGAGCCCACAAAACCCACCCCCTAAGATCCCCCCAGACCCCTTTCAAGAACCCCCAGACCCCTCCAGCCAGAGCCTCCTAAACCTCCCCCCCCACCGCTCCCCTTCCCCTTCCCACACCTGTTCCTCCCAGATCCCGGCGTTCTCCGCCGTTCCCGGCTGGAATCTCTCGGCCAGCGCCACGGCCTGGGCGCAGTTCTGGGGGTGCCGGACCCACACCCAGCTCTGGATGTGCTCGGGGAGGATGCTCAGGAACTGCTCGAGCACCAGCAGCTCCATGATCTGCTCCTTGGTGCGCACCTCGGGCCGGAGCCACCCCCGGGATAATTCCCGCAGCTTTTCCCAAACGTCCCGCGGCCCCGACGCCTCCTGGTAGCGGAATTGGCGGAACCGCAGGCGGAGCAGTTCGGTCCCGGCGCCCCCAGAGCCGCCGGGAGACCCCCCAGGACTGCCGGGAGACCCCCCAGGATTCCCCTTGGCCCCCGCCGGAGTCCTCGGATCGCCCCGGGGACCATCAGGAGACCCTCTGGGTGGTCTGGGATGATGAGGATCCACCCCGGGCGCGCTGGGATTCCCCCTGGGAGCACGCTTGGGACCACCAGGAGACCCTCTGCCAACGCTGGCGCCCACCCTGGGACCACCAGGAGACCCCCCGGAACCACCAGGATTGCTCCCTGGAGAGCTGGGACCACCAGAGGACCCTCCAGGACCCTCCCCGGGATAGCCAGGATTCCCCTCGGGACCTCTGGGACAACCAGGGTCCACCTTGGGACCACCAGGACCCCTCCTGGGCCCCCCGCCGTGACGATCAGGACCCACCCCAGGACCCCCCACTGAACCTCTGGGACCACCAGGACCCCCAGTGGGACCACCAGGATCCCCCCCTAGACCATCAGGACCCACCCTGGGACCACCAGGATCCCTCCTGGGACGCCCCCCGGGACTCCCACCTGGACGTCTGGGACCACCACGACCACCCCTGGAACACCCTCCTGAAGGTCTGGGACCACCAGGATCCCCCACTGGACCCCCAGGACCCCTCCTGTGACCCCCAGAACCCCTCACGGGATCTCCCTCGGTGTCCCCGCCCTCTGAGGGTCCCGTGGGTCGCCGGGGGGTCTCGGGGGGTTTCAGATGGGGGGAGGTCTCCATCCCGCCGGTATCCATCGTGGCCCCCCAAAACTCCCGGGGGTCTCAGGTGGATCTTGGGTGGGGAGGGGAAACAGGACAGGGTTAAGGGAAGGACCTCCCACCCCTCTCCCATCACGGGGGTCCCTCCCGCAAGCCCCCGACCCGGTCCCAGCCCCTCTCCCCCACAGCCCCGAGGGTCCCTGGGACGGGGGTCCCACGTTCCCCTCCCTCCATGCCGGGCGTCCCTCCCTTCCACTCCCCTCACGCCGGGGGTCCCGCACCCCCCGAACCTGCTTCGGCCCCTCCATCCGCCCAAACCCGGGGATCCCGGAGCCCCCCACCCACAAACTCGGGGGTCTCGCATCCCATCCCACCCCGGGGATCCCTCCCTTCCCCCCTCCTCACCCCGGGGGTCCCGTGCCCCCCGAACCTGCTCTGGCCCCTGTACCCGCCGCTCTCCCACACAAAGGGCCAGATCGCCCCGGCCCGGCCCCGCCCCTTAGGGGCCTCGGGGGGCAGTCCGGGGGGTCCCAGGGGGTCGCTTCGCCCCCAAAATCCTCCCCCCAAAAAACACCCCCCCCCCAAAAAAAACCCCAAACCCCCCCGTACGTGGGGAGGAGCAGGGAGCGGGCGGTGATTGGGCAAGAGTGCAGTCAATCACACGAGGATCCCGCCCAGTCGTTCTGTCTGATTGACAATAGGGGGAACCAATGGGAGGGGGAGGTGCGGTGAGGGGGCGTGGCCAAGGCGGGCGGTTAAGGGGGTGATTGACGGCACAGCGAACCAATGGGAGCTCGGTAAGGCGCGAAAAGGGCGGGGCTCGGAAGGAGACCACGACCCTTTCGAGTTTTTCCTGGGGAAACCCGGTCCCGGACAGGCTTTTTCCAGGGAAAACCAGTGGGAAATGAGGGAGTTTAGCCAGGTAAATGTGCTTTGGGAAAGGAGGAACTGCCCGGGATTTGGGAAAAGGGGAAACTTGAGCAGTTTTGGAAAGAAAAAAGGAAATGGTTATTTGCAAAAGGAGAAATTGAAGGAAATTTGGAAAAGGAGAAAATGAGTTTTGGGAAAAGAGGAGTAGAAGGAACTTCGGAAAAGCAGGAAATTGAGAAGATTCGGAGAAGGAGGAAGCGAAGCTTTGGGGATGGGGAAGGTCCCTCTGGAGATGGGGCCATCCAAAGGCAACAAAGGAGACGGAAATGGTGCTAAGACAGACCCTTTATTGGAGTCATGCTGGGGGGTGCCCCAGCAGGCAAAGCCCCTGTGGACCGGGCAAGGGGGTTACGAGGGTCTGAGGGGGCCCGGGCATCGTCCGGGGCAGGGATCGGGGGTTCAGCTGCGCTCCTCCAGGCTCAGGCGGTCGAACAGGTACTCCCCGAGGCCGGCCGGGGCTCCCCCTGGCCCGCCAGTGGTGCCAGTGAGGCGCCGCAGGTTGGTGGCATGGTCTCCCAGTGCCTTGATGGCCTTCACTTGCTCATCCAGGTAGTGAGACTCCAGGAAGTCGCAGAGCTGCAGGAAAAGGGGAGATCAGGCAGGGCCAGAGTCGGGGGCTGAGGAGGGGGGCTCCACAGGGAGCAAATTAGGGTCTGGGGGAGGCAGAGACTCCCAGGGGGCAGCTGGAGGTCCCAGGAATGTCCAGGCAGAGACCCTGGAGCACAGGGGTGGACCCCCAAGGCACAGGTGTAGGAAAAGAGAGGAAAACATCATCTTGGGGGCGCAGATGCTTTGGGGGGGTGAGGGTAACTCACGTGGGGGTCTCCCTTCTCGTTGGCCAGACCGTGCAGTTCCAGCAGCGCCTGGTTCACCGACTTCTCGAGCTGCAGCGCCGCCTCCACCGCCTCCAGCGCCGACCCCCAAGTGTCCCGCTCCGGCTTCTGGGGGGAAGGAAGGGCAGGGAGCGTCACCACAGGGACCCCGGGACTCCCCCCAGCCCTCCCCAGCCCCGTCCGCAGCCCCCCGCCCCAAACCTTGACGTCCTGCAGCAACACGCGGCCGCCACGGCGAGTCTGAAAGCGCAGGAGCCCCTCGGCGTGTTCCCGCTCCTCCCGAGCTTGCTCCAGGAAGAACCGGCCCAGCCGCGGCAGCGCCACATCGTCCCGCTCGAAGTAAAAGCCCTGCGGGACGGAGGGAGGGGAGGGCGGCTCAGAAGGAGCCCCCGGGACTCCCCCAAAAGCCGCCCCCCCCTTCCCCACCACCACTCCGTTATCTCGCCCTCGCAGGCGGCGCCGCCCCATCGGCGGCGGGTTTTGGGGTGCAGGAGGGCGCTCGGGGGAGGTGGGGGTCCCTCAGCCCCCCAAGGCCCCCTACCATGGAGAGGTAGACGTAGGAAGCGTGGAGCTCCATGTTGGCCATGCGGTTGACGGCGGCCTCGCAGTCGCGGTGGTAGTTCTGGCGGATCTGGGACTCCATGGCGGGCGGACGGACGGATGGACGGGATGTACGGACAGAAGAAATGGACGGGGGGCCAAAGGGGCAGCCGGTTCCGTTCAAGCACTGTTGAAGCGAGAACGCGGCTCTGCCCGCACAAAGCCCCGCAGGGGGGTTTTATCCCTTCACCGGTGGGCGGGGAAAGGGGGTGGGGGGACCACCCGCCCGCCACAGGGACCCCCCCGCTCCCGCCCGGAAGGCGCGGTGGCCTTGGCCCTTGTCCCTGTTTGTCACACGGTCCCAGTCAGCGTGACTGGGCAGGATTGGAGGGGTCGGACCTCACGAATGTTCTCACCACGGGCAGGGGTCTCCCGGGGTGTGTGTGGGGGTGGTTCGAGGGGAGCCCCCGCTCCCTGCTGGGCTGGGGGCACAAGGAGTCTGGCAGGGGGGTTTGGGGGGGTGGGGGAGGAGCTGGAAGGGGGCGAGCAGGGGGGAATTTTGGGGGGGCTCAGCCCTGCCCCGCTTGGCGAGGCAGCGATCGCCCGTGCAGTTCGATGACCGGGGCGGGGGGTCACGATGGGGCGGGGAAGGAGCTGACTCAGCCCCGAGGCCATAAAAGGGGAACTTGGCCCCATGGAAGTGCTGACTCGGGTTTCCGCTGTTTCGGGGCTGGGAGAAGTGCGGGGGTGGGGGTGTCGGGGGAAACTGGGGGAATGGGGGTGTAGGGGCAGCCCCCAACCCCACAGCTCTTCCCTTCTGTTTTTACTTCTTGAGGCTCCCCTTGTGATCCCCCTCCTCTCCCCCTGCCTTGGGGCTGCCTCCTGCACTCAGCCAGCCCCCCCCGAAAAGACACGACCCCATCCAGGTGGGTCCCCAGGGGGTGTTGACCCTGACCCAGGGGGGCACAAGAAACGCCGCGTTCGCTTTTTTTATTCCCGTTGAAATTCCCGAGATACAAAACAAGGTACAAAAAAAGAGAAGGAAAAAAAACCATCGAGAGAAGGTGGGGGGGGTGGTGAGGGGGGAAGGCAGGGCCCCCCTCCCCCGTTTGGGGATGGGGGTGTCCCCGATGACGTCACCGCGTCATGACATCACCCCAAAGAGCACCGTGGGGGCTGGGGAGGGGTCGCTCTGCCCCTGCCTCGGGGCAGGTCCTCAGGGACACGGGATTGCCAAGTGGGGACCCCTGAGGGGTTGGGGGGTGTAAACAGGGGGGCACGGCCCCCCCCACCCTGAGAGCCTCCGCCCCGGGAGGGGGGTATTGCACCTGGGGGGGCCCTTCTGGGGACAGGGAGCCCCCAATAAATACTCGACCTGCAGCTGGGGCTGCAACCCTCCCCCCCCACCCCCCTCACCCCCCATTTTGGGGGTCACAGACACCACCCACCCACACCTCCCACCCCCACATCTGGGGGTGGAACCGCAGGACCCCCACCCAAAGCACCGCAAGTCCTGGGGTTGAACCGCTCTGAGGCCGGGGGGGGAGCGGGGACCGTGGCCCCCCTACCGCTCAGGAGGGGCCCAGCACCGGGGCTGGGGGGAACATGGGAGGGGAAGTGGAGTGCCCCCCACCCCACTAACCCTCCCCCCCCCAATCTGGTATGGTCCCAGCCGTGGCCTCGGAGCAGAAGGACTTGGGGGGGGTGTGCCACAGCTTTTCTGGGGGGAGGGAGAGAAGGGAGGGTCCCCACAGCTCAACCGCCCCTCCGAAAGTCCAGGTGAGCAAGTCCCGGGTGTTAAAAAGCCCCCTGCTCCTGGAAGGCACGGGGGTCAGCACCATCCCTGCCGGCAGGGCCGGGCCGGGGGGGAGGATTGTGTGGGGAGGGGCCGCGGCCCCCTCCCAAGAGCCTACGACATCTTCCAGATGGTGAGCGAGGCGGTGAGGACGCCGGCGGCGAAGATGGTGATGGTCTGCCAGGTCGGGGTCCCGAAGTGCGAGAGCAGCCCTTCCTGAGGGGGGGGACAGGGGGGTTGTCACCGCAGGGCCCCTCCAAAGCATCCCCTGAGGGGCAAGGGCGGGGGTCCAGGACTCACCCATCCGCCCTGGGCCTGGATCCAGGCCAGCACGTGCTCCCGCAGGTACTCCATGGTCCAGCCCAGGATGGTCTGCACCAGCTCCGGGACCTTGGTGCAGAGCGCCTGGGGAGACAGGGCGGGTCAGGGGGGCAAGGCGGGGCTAGAGGGGCAACAGAGGGGGCAACAGAGGGGACAGGGACCCAGCCACCTTCAGAACCAGCTTGCAGGCGAAGTAGAAGAGGGCGACGACGCGGCCCCAGTTGAAGGTGCCGTCAGCAAACATCTCCTTGGCCACGCGGAAGAAGAGCTTTTTGGGGGCGTCACAGCCCACCTGCTCGATCATCCTGGGGAGGCAGGGCCCGTCAGTGCCGTGGGGGGGATGGACAGCGGGGCCCCCCCGTGCCCCCCACCCACCTCTGCAGCTCCATGTTGCTGTCGAGCTCGTCGCCGATGCGCCGCAGGCACTCGCTGAGGCGTTTGGTGTCGGGGCTGCTGGGCTGGGGCTCACCCAGCTCCGCCACGCTCAGCGCCACGGCCTGAGGGTCCCCGCAGCGCTCCACGCGGTCCCGCACGAACCTAGGGGTGGCCAGAGGGACCCCCGGCACTCTGGGGACCCGCTGGGCCCCCTCTGGCACCAGCGACCCCCCAAGCCGCCCAGCAACGTGTCCCCCCTGCACCCCCAAATCCCCGCTGTGGCCCCCAGTCCTGCGTCCTCTTAAGTCCCTCCATGTCCCACCTGTACCCCAAATCCCCCCAGGTGCCCCCTGCACCCCAAGTCCCCCCCACAACCCCGTGTCCCTCCCAGCCCTTTCTCTTCTCAGGACTCCCCAAGTCCCCTCCGCACTCCAAATCCTTCCCAAATCCGTCTCCCAAATCCCTCCAGCTTCAAGGCTCCTCTGCACCCCCAAGCCCACCCCCCCCGAACTCCCCAAGTCCTCCCTCGCCCCCTCCCCTCGCCCCCCAGCTCCTCCCCCTCCCCAGACCGTCCTCCCTGCGGGCCCCAGCTCCCCCACTCACGCCCGCAGCAGGATCGCCCCCGTCTGCATGATCTGGTCCGAGGAGGCCCCTGCGAAGAGCGGGGCGCTGACCCGGGGGGGACGCGGGGGGAACCGGCCCCGGCCGCCCCCCCGGCCCGCACAGGCCGCGCCCCCGCGGGGGTCCCGGCGCCACACTCACCACCGCCCCCCGGGGGCGGGGCGGGCTCGCGGCCGCCGGAGCCGCCCCCAGCCCCGGCTCCAGCCCCGGCCCCGGGCTCGCCGCCACCGCCGCCGCCGCCGCCGCCGCCGCCCCGCTGGGCCGAAGCCGCCGCCGCCGCCATCGCGCCCGGACCACGTGGTGTCCGCCGGAGTCACGTGATACCGGCCGAGTGTAGGGGGCAAAAGGCGGGGGGGGCGCCGCGCCCGAGTCACGTGACAAAGGACAGCCTGTACCGGGCCCGGTGCGGCCACGCCCCCTTGTCCCGCCCATCGGGTCTCGGCCACGCCCACGCAGCATCTTCCCCGGGACCCCCGCGATCACCGAGACGGGGGGGGGTCACACACAGATACCCCCGGGGGTCCTTGGGGGTCGACACACACAGAGACTTCGGGGGTCCCTGGGGGATCACACACGCACACCTCCCGGGGGTCGATGTGAGGGGTCACAGGCACCCCCAGGGGTCAATTGGGGGGGGGGTGTCACAGACCCTCCCCAGGCGTCGATGAGGGGGACTCACACAGATACCGGGGGGGCTCCATCACACGCACTCGAGGACAGCCGATGGAGGTCCGGGGGCCGCACCACTCGCGACACCCCCGCAGCGCTTCCACCGCCCCCGGCGCTTCCTGCGGGGCCCGAGGCCGCGGGGACGGGCGGGGCCGCCCGCGGGGGTGTGCGGGGGTCAGGCCTGGGGTGGGCACCGGCTCCGTGCGTGCGGCTGTGACCACCCTCGCGCAGACATGAACCCCAAAGGCTGCCTGGGCTGTGCCAAGTACTTTCTCTTCTTCCTCAACCTCTTCTTCTTTGTGAGTGGAGCCACAGTGGGGAGCTGGGGGCACACGGGGCTGGGGAGGGACTTGGGGAGTGGGAGAGGGGCAGGGGACAGATGGGAGGGTGCGGGGCTGAAGGGACAGGAGGAGATGGGGGACAAGGCACTGGGGGGCACCTGGGGCTAAGGGGACATGGGGGTATAGGGGAGACCTGGGGAGGGGGCCCAGCTACGCCCTGGGGGGGCCAACAATCTCCTGGTGCTTGTGGGCACTGGGGGGGTCCCCAATTTGCTGACCCAGACTGGGTGCCCCCCCTCAATCCCCCAGGCCCTGGGCACCCTCCTCCTCGCCTTTGGCCTCTGGGTCCTCTTCGACCGGCAGAGCTTCGCCGCCGTGCTGGGTAAGGGACCCTCGCACCGTGGGGCACCTCGAGCTGGGGGGGAAGCGGTACCCTGACCCCCCGTGTGTCCCCCAGGGTCACCACTGGTCAGCCTGAGGGTCTGGTCCTACGGCTTCTCCGGGGTCGGCATTGTCACCATGCTGCTGGGGTTCCTGGGCTGCCTGGGGGCCCTCAAGGAGGTCAAGGTCCTGCTCTTGCTGGTAAGTTGGGGGTGCCAGGGAGGTCCCGGGGGGGGTCTGCAGAACTGGGTGGGGGGCTGGGGGAGCTGTGCTGCAACTTCCTGGAGCGACCGCGGGCCACGTGCTCCCACCACATCCTGTGCTCGCGGTGGGGAGCTGGGGGGGACCCCTCTGCGCTCCCCCAGCGCCAAGAAGGGGGGCTGGTGGGGTCCTGGCTGACCCCCCCCCACCTCCTGTGTTTGTCCCTGAAGTACTTTGGGGTCCTGCTGCTGCTCTTCGTTGCCCAGATCACGGTGGGCGTCATCGTCTACACGCAGCGTGTTGCTGTGAGTACTGGGGGGACCCTGGGGCTTGAGGGAGAGGGGATTGGGGTGGGGGGACCCAGGGGGCAGGGCAGTTCTGTGGGACGCTGTGCTCACCCTCCACTCCCCCCACCCAGCTGGCCACCAAGGTGGCCACCTACGTGCAGAAGCTGATCCAAGAGTACCCAGCTCAGGGACCGCCTGGGGACCCCCACGAGAGCTGGGATGCTGTCCAGCAGCAGGTGAGACCCCCACAGAGCCCCCCCCATCCTCACTGTCACGCCGCAGCCACCCCACTGACCCCCTGCCTCCCCCCAGCTCGGCTGCTGCGGCTGGAACGGGCGCCAGGACTGGGAGCACCACGACGGATCCTCTGGGGACATGGACGGGGCTGAGACTGTCGCCTGCTCCTGCCTCAAGGCCCCCAACAGCACCCACAGGACCCCACGGACGCTGCCCCATGGCCGCTGCCCCGTAGCTGCCCCCAGTGACATCTTCCCCAAGGTGAGGCACAGGGGGGTCACAGGGTCCTGGAGATCTGGGTAGGGGGGCTCCAGGTGACCCCTGATTGTCTCCCCCATCCCACAGGGCTGCGCCGCCGGCGTCCGGGACTGGCTGGCTGCAAACCTGATCACCGTCATGGGGGTGTGCCTGGGCATTGGCCTGGGGGAGGTAAGGGGGCTGCCCCGGGGCAGGGGGACTGAGCTGAGGATGGGGCCGGGGGTGGTAGGGCTGAGCTGGGGGGTAGCCTGGGGACTGCAGAGCCACAGCGTGGGTGGACTGGGGGTGACCCGTGGGTCCAAGGGGGTTCAAGGGGGTTTCAGGTTGGCCGTGGTGGGGTCAGAGGGCTGGAAGGGGATGTTCAGGGTGGTTGGGGGGGTCTCAGAGGTCCAGGCAGGTCAGGCTGCTGACTCAGCTCTCTACTCCTAGCTTGCCCTGCTGATGCTGTCGATGTTCCTGGTCAGGAACCTGGACCCCCACTATGAGAAGCTGCTGCGGGGGCTCTGAGAGGCCGGGGAATGGTGGAGGGGGGGGGGCAGGTGTTTGTCAGCGGTCTGTCTTTCAATAAAGCCAGCAGGAAGCAGCAAGACGGAGTGGGAGACCGGGACAGGGATCGGGACCCCCGACCCGCGAAGAACGACACGTGCCCCGCCTCCCCGTCTGGCCCCGCCCCTTGCCCCGCCCCCGCATTTGGATGCACTAACGTGGCCCCGCCCCTTTCCCCTCTGGGCGGGAACGGCTCGCGCCAGGCCCCGCCCCCTGCCCGCCGTGAGGCGATTTCCACCCCACGACCACCCCCGGCGCCCCCCCCCGACCCGCCTCAGGCCCGCGGCCCCCCCGGGGCCCTCAGAACAGCACCCTCCGACCCCCGATCGTTCCTCCGGGGCAGGGGGGAGCCCCCAACCCACCCCCAGGATGGCTGCAGAGGGCCCCTGCTCCCCGGGAGCCACCGGGCCCCTGCTGGGTGGGGACCATGAGGGCCCGCGGGAGGCGGGAGGGAGAGCCGGGACCCCCTCATGACCCACCGTGTCTCCCCCAGCCCCGGCCGAGAGTGGGTGCTCGGATGAGTTTGCCCTCGACTGCACCTTCGCCGCCTGTGACCCCGAGCACACAGGTGGACAGGACAAACCCCTCTGGGCCTGAGCGGGCTGGGGCCAAACACCCCCCCCCGGGGCCGGGGACCTCCAGCCCTGACCACTGCCCGCTGCAGGGATGGTGCTGCCACAGCGAGTGGTCGAGTATGTGGCAGCGGTGACGGGGCACAGCGGGCACGAGGGGCGGCTGAGGGCGCTGCGGCGGGCGCTGGACCCTGCGGCCTCAGGGGCTGCCTTGGACCTGCCCCAATTCCGCGTGGCCATGGGCACCTGGATTGCAGCGTGTCGGCAGGACGGGTCAGTAACGGGGTCAGTGTAGGAGGACAGGTCAGTGCCAGTCCTCCACATGCCCACGGATGGCTCCGTGTCCCCGCAGGAGTGCATGGCTCAGCGAGGAGAGGGAGGACACGGACACCAGCGAGCCCAGCCCGGCACTGGCTGGTGGGTGTCAGTGCAGGAAGGGGAAATCAGGGTGGGGGGGCCACAGTGGGGACACCAGCGCGATGTCTCGTGTCCCTGCCCTGCAGAGGAAGATGGCCGTGTGGCCCTGGCAGCTGCCCAGCTCCAGGGTGACAGTGGTGACATGGATGACACCAGCCTGTAAGTGTTGGCCCCGGGGACATCCCAGTTCTGGCTGTGCTCTGGGGCTGGGGGTGAGCCCAGCCCCGGAGCACCCCCAGACCGGTGGAACTCCCCGGCAGCGCTGAAGCCGCCGGGCTGCGCAGCCGTGCCAGGCAGCTGGCCGCCCACAACACGAAGCTGCAGCGGGACGCTGAGCTGGCCGAGGAGCTGAACGCCCGCCTGGCCGAGGAGACGGCTCAGCTCCAGGCTCAGCTGCGGAGGTGCAGAGCCAGCGCTGGGTGGTGGTTTCTGCCTGGGTGCTCCAGGGACACCAAAGTACCTTTGTGCCCTTTTGCCCCCCGGCAGCAGCCGGCAGGCATTGGAGCAGGCCAGGGCGGCCGCCGAGGAGCTGGAAGACCTGAAGGCCGTGGCAAAAGGGCTGGAGGAGGAGAACGGCGAGCTCCGGCGGCATGCACGGCACATGGTGAGCGGCGCAGCTGAGGCGTGGGGTCACCACTCCGTGGCTCCTGTCCCCCTACCAGCTCACAGCCCCGTGCCCGCCTTCCCCAGGAGAAGGAGCAGCGGAGCCTGTGCTTGCGGGCCGAGGGTCTCCAGGAGGAGGTGAGGCCGGGCCTGAGGGGCTGCCCTGGTGGCGCGGTGCTGCGGCAAACCCCGGCCCCTCTTTGCCTCGAGCAGAACCAGCGGCTGATTGCCGAGGGTCAGGGTCTGCGGGAGCAGATCCAGGCGCAGACGGCCCGCATGGCTGACCTGGAGGTAAGTGGTGGTGGTGGCCGCAGTGGCCTCCCCCTCGGTCAGTGCTGGGGATTGTGTTACGTCCCCTCCCCTCTGCCCAGGCCCAGCTCTGCCGCGGCACCGCGCTCCTCTCTGCCCGGGACGCTGCCCTTGCCCAGGTGAGCGCTGCTCAGCGACACTGCCAGTGCCTTGCCTGTCCCCCCCAGAGCCACCCCCAGAGCCCCCCGCAGCCCCTCACTCTGGGCCTGTTCCGCAGGCGGGGCGGCGGGCGCAGGAGCTGGCGGTGGCGCTGGAGGAGTACGACCGGGCGGTGCAGGTATGGCATGTCCGGAGCCAGCCCCTCAGGGTGGGGGACACGGAGCCCCTGGGCCACAGCAGATGCCCACGGTGGCCACCGTCTGTGGAGGCTGCTGAAAACGCCCCTTTTTCCCCCCAGGAATTGCGGCTGGAGACGATGCAGCTGCGGCAGCAGCTGGGCCGGATGAGGGACGCCTGGGCCATGTATGCAGGGCTGGCAGGGAGACAGGGGCGGGGAGGACGGGGGGTGAAGCAGGGGGGAATGGGAACATGCCAGCCCAGCTGTGGCTCCTGGGGGCCGCACGGCATCCCGCTGGCCAGCAGCCCAGCACCGGATCGCTTTAGTCTTCCCAGTGCTCCCAGGGCTCAGAAATGGGGAGGAAAGGGCCAGAACTAGGTCTGGCAGAAACAGGGAGATCCACTGGTCCAGCTGTGGCATGGGGCTCCTGCTCCTCCTTCTCACTCTCACCCCTCCTCTTCCTCCCGCAGGCGCCCGTGGTGCCCCCTCGACCAGGCCACGGACATCACAGCCACGGCGACACCGAGCCCGGTAAGGGAGGGGGCACGAGGGTCCCTGGGGGTTCCCCACAGCCACTGACCCCCCCTGTATGACCCCTGGCCCACCGCTCTGCCCAGGGGACAGGGGACGTGGAGCAGGAGGAGGACTCGGAGGAGGACTCGGGGCCAGCGGTGCCTGGAGCCCCGGCAGGGAGCCGTGAGGACCCAGCCCCACCGCCAGCCCCGTGGGCATCACCGTGGGCGCCATGGGCACTGACACTGCTGGCCCTGCTGGCCTTGCTCTACCTCCTGCCCCCCCGCTGGCCCCAGCCCCAGCTGCGTTACCAGAAACCCCCGCCCCTGTGAGCTGCCCCCCAATAAAGACCTGTGGGGCAGGACAGGGCCAGCCTGCTGTGTCCAGCTTGGTCTGTACCACCCCACCACGCCCACCGGGTCCCACAAACTCATCCCTTCTCCTCCCAGTTCCTCTCAGAGCAGGCTCAGAGTCAGGGTCTCAACACCAGCTTTATGGGCCTTGCGGGGGGCCATGTTGGGGCCGTGGCTCTCTGTGGCTCCGGGAGGTCCTGTTGCAGCCCCCTGGGAGGGCACTGGGGGGGTCCCCATCTCCTGGGTCACCAGTGGCTCAGGCCAGCCTGAACAGGAGCAGGAGGTGAGACCCCTGCCATTCAGGGGCCCTCCCCTGTGTCCCCCCAGAGAGCTCGATGTCCCCCTGGGGTCGTCCCCAGGGACACCCCCACCCCTACAGTACCTGTGTCTGTCCCCAACTCCTGCTTGGCTGCTCAGGTCCCGTCCTGCTCCGATGTCGGGGGGCCCTGGGAGGGCTGGGGGGGCACAGAGGGGAAGCACACTCAACACCCCCAGCGTCCCCCAGTGTCCCCAACACACCCAGCACCTCCCATCCTCCCAGTGTCCCCAACACCCCCAGTGCCTCCCAGCATCCCCAGTGCCCCCCAGAGCCCTCACCTGGGCACAGGGCCGCCTCCACAGCACCCAGGCTGCCGCCGCCAGGCCCAGGGTGCCCCCGAGCCCCCCCAGCAGTGCCAGCCCGTGGCTGCCAGGGTGGGGGGGCCCCTGCCTGGCCCCCAGGGTCCCCTCGAGCTGCACCGTGGGGGTGGTCAGTCTGGGGAGATCTGGGGGGAGACAGGGAGGGATCAGCGGGGCCCCAGGATGGAGCTGGGGGGGGATCCCCTGGTGGTTTTGGGGGCAGTACCTGGGCGGCAGCGCAGGCGGGCGCAGCCAGGGAAGTGGGGGGGTCGCCCCTGGAGCTCCCGCAGGTGCTGCCCGAGGGTCTCCAGCAGCTGCGACACATTCACCGTCTCCAGCCGGACACAGCCCTGGGGGTCCTGGGGGAGTTGTCATGGGAGCCCCCAGAGAGCCCCAAACCCCTCCTCAGCCCCCCCCCTCCCTGGGGGTGCCAACCCCAGAGCTCCCACAGCCCTGCCCGGTGGCCCCCCCTCCAAGACCCCTGGAGTTACCCTGGACACTCCAGAGAACCTCCCAACCCCCTCAGGGTCCCCAGAGCCCCTCTGAGACCCCCCTGAATTACTTTGAACTCCCTAGAAATCCTCCCCCCTCACAGATGCCTGCAGGGTCCCCTGAGGCGACCCCCAACCCCATCAGAGTCCTCATCCCTTCAGAGTCCCTACAGCCCCCCACTCCCCCAGAGCCTCCTAGTGTCCCCCCATCCCCTCTCAGGACCCCCAGAACCTTCCCCAGCCCCTGGGGAGGAACCACCCCCCCCAGGGACCCTCCCTGGAGCCCCCCACTCACCTGGATGTGGCACTCGGCCACGAAGCTGAGGTGGGCGATGAAGGCGCTGAGCAGGGGGGCCAGGCCCTCCCCCGCCACCCCCAGCATGCGCCGCAGCGCCGCCGCCCCGAAGTGCAGCCCCCACAGAGGGGAGCAGCCGCTGTCCTGGGGGGCCGGGGGGTGGCCGGTGTTGGGGGGACACAGGTCAGGGGTTGGGTGGATTGGGGGGATGTCAGGGGGGTGCAGGAGTTGGGGGTCAGGGGGCCGGGGATGATGGGGGGTCTCGCTCACCGGCTCCAAGTTGCTGGGCATCGCCACAGGGTAGTCGAGGAGCAGCCAGGGGGTCTGCAGGAGGGGTCGGGGGGTCCCCAAAGAGAGCCCAGAGAGGTAGTGGGGGAGGGGAGCTCAGGGGGTCCCAAATGGCGGATGGGGGTCAGGGGGTTTTCGGGACCCAGGGTGGGACTTTCCCTGGGAAAAGAAGGAGTTTAGGGTGTTGGGGCAGGGGGCGGGGCATGGGGAATCCTTTGGGTCTCAGAGGGGTCCCAGAGGTCCCATAAAGGGTCTGTAGGATCCCAGAGGAGTTTGAGGGGTCCCAAAGGTGTGGGGGTCTCGGGGGGGGAGTCCTGGGGAGGAGAGGGGGGGAGTCTCACCAGTTTGTTCAGGTGGGTGCTGAAGGTGCTGCTGACGGGGTTAAAGCCGAAGGAGCAGCAGCCGCCGGGGGCTGGCACGGCCAGAAGGAGCAGGAGGGGGACCTGGGAGGGATCCGGGGGAGGGCTGGTGGTCCCCGAGGGGGTCTCACAGGGATCCCAGAGGGGCGGCAGGGGGGCCGGGGGCACACAAAGGGGCCGGGGACGACCCCCACTTACCAGAGTAGAGCTGGCAGGGTACGAGTCCATGGCGGTGCCGAGCTGGGGGGGGCGCACGGGGACCCGAGACACCCCCCCCAAAAAGGGCCCCCCGGGACCCCCCTCGGGCCGCGGCGGAGCTGCCGCCGAAAGCGAAAGTGGGACAGTGCAGGGGGCAGAACCCAGGAAAGCCGGGGGGGGAGTCTGGGACCTTCCTCCTCACCCTCCCGGGGGATACTCCTGGCCTCGCCCACCCCTCACCCCGGGGGACCCCCACCCACTCCCGAGGGGGCTCTGCGACGTCCGGGACACTCCCCCACCCACCCACGGTCCCACCGAGCTCTGGGTGCGGCTGCTTCGAGCGAGGGGGGGGCGCGTCCGGGCACGTGCGGAGGCGGGGCGACCCCTCACCCCCCCTCTCCCCCCGAGACTCCCCAGGGTCCCCCCCAGAACCCCTTTAACAGGCACAGACAGGACAAGGGCTGCGTCTGGGGAGGGTTTATTGGGATGGGGGTCACAGGGCAGGAGGATCACAGTGCGAGGTCAGAGATCACCAGAGGTTTGGAGGGGCTCAGGGTGCCCCCCCTGGAACCCAGAGGCAGTGGGGGCGGGTGCAGCGCAGCTCCAGCTCCCGCACGGCACCGGGAGGGGGGTCCTGCCCCACAGCCTCCACGAGCTTTGCCGGGACCCCCCACACATGGGGGACGCTCAGGGCCGAGGTCCAGTCCTGGGAGGGGGGGGAGGCAGTGCTGGGTGAGCAGGGGGACAGCCCCTCACAGCCAGGGACACCTCCACTGCTAGGGACCCCCAACAGCGGGGTTTGGTGCCCTCCCCAGCCCCCTTAACCCCCCCACACCCTATGCCTCCGGCCCCACTCACCGTGTCTGCCCCGCAAAGCCACAGCCCGTCGGGGTGGTGTCGTGCCAGTTTAGCCCCGGACCCCCGAGACGCCCCCGGCAGCACCGCCAGGGCCCCCCCGGGGAGCCCCGCGGCCACCAGCGCCTGGGGACACACAGGAGGGGCTGTCACCGGAGGGGGCAGGAGCCTGAGGGGCTCAGAGGGGGAAAAGGGAATGGGGGGAAGCCCAAAGGAGCCAGGGGGGGTCACAAGGTGGGTCCCAGGGGTGCTCCTGGGGAGGTCCAGAGAACTCTGGGGGGTCCACAAGGGGTTTCTGGGGGAGGAAGAGGAAATTCCAGGAGGGGCACAGGCGGGTTCCTGGGGGGACACCCAGACAGGGTTAGGGGGGCTGATGGGGGGTCCTGGAATGGTGCGAGGGGCACATAGGGGGTGCCGGGGGGACGCGTAGGGGGGCACAGGGAGCACATGGGGAGTCCTGGGAGGGACATGGACAGTCCCAGGGGTTGTAAGAGCCACATAGCAGGGTTGCAGGGTGGGCACATGGGGAGTCCCAGGGGGCACGTGGGGGGTCCCAAGGGGGAGGGCACATGGGCAGGTTCTGGGTGTTCCCAGGATGCCCGAGGGGCACACAGGGGGCACGGGGCAGGGGGGTCCCAAACCTGGCGCAGGCTCAGAGCAGCGGTGGCAGTGCCGGGTGAGGCCAGCACCACGACGCTGTTGCCAAGTGCCAGCATGGGGGGGAGGAGCTCCAGCGACAAGGGGCGGCACCAGCACCAGACCACGCCCACCACACCCAGTGGCCTCCGTGTCACCAGGGCCTTCCCGCTGGGCACCTCCTGAGGGAGGAAGAGGGGTGTTAACGACGCGCTCCAAGGCCCAGGTGCCATCACATTTACCGATGCCCCCTGAACAATCAAGGCCCACCTATTATTGCACAGTCCCCCCCCCCCATTGCCCCTCAAACACTCCTGCCCACCTCAACCCTCAGGCCCTGCCCCTCCAGGCCCCTCCCACCTCCCCTCCAGGCCCCACCCATTTACACCGTCCCACCCATCACCTGCACAGGCCCCACCCATCCACACCCACCCACCCATCCCACCCATCCACATGGCCCCAGCCACAGCCCATGCAGGCCCCGCCCACCTGCACGGCCCCACCCATCTGTTCCACGTGCGCCGCCCAGCGCAGCAGCGCCTCCTGCAGGCTCTGCCCGTCGTTGTCCCCATCTTTGTCACCTCCGGGGGTCCCGCGTGTCCCCCCCAGCGCCGCCGCTGCCCCCCTCAGCACCCGGGCCCGCGACGCCCCTGGCAGCCGCCCCCACCTGGGGACACAAACACACACTCACACGGGAAAGGGTGTTGGGATCTGAAATCGTTTCCCCCAAAACTCTCCCGGCTACCCCCACGTGCCACCCCCCTGTCACTCACCCCAGGGCAGCAGCACGGGCGACCGCCACAGCCCCGGCGAGCTCAGCGTCCTTGGGGTCCGGCACAGCCTCCTCCAGGCTGGGGCTGGGGCTGGGGCAGACAGAGGGGCTCAGAGGGGTCAGGGGGCGTTGCTGGGTCTGGGGGGGGCATTCAGGGAGGGCAGAGGGTACCTGTGTGACTCTTCTACCTCGGGGGGCTGTTCCCAGGGGGAGCGTCCAAACTCTGTTAGCGCCTAGAATTAAAACAGTCTTCAACCCATCTGTAAGGGCACAACCCCTCCCCCAGCCATGGGAACCACTCCAAAACCTGTTTATATAGGCCCTTATCAGCTCCTCCACTGACCCCAAAACCTCTCAGGACACCCCCAGAAAACCCCAAGCCCTGCCATGTCCTCTTCCCCACTCCCCCAGCCCCTCCACAGCCCCCCCAACCCCACTCGAGACTCCCCCACACCCAGGAACCCCCCAAACTCCTGCCAGGACACCCCAGCAGAGAATCCCTCAACAAGCACCATGTTCTTTGCATCACCCCAATATTCCCATGGCCCCCCCACACCCCCTCACCCCAATCCTATCGGGGTGGGGGGCTGTAGGAGGTAGTGGCCCCACATTAGTGTGGGCAGAGCCCTCCACAGCCCCCTTTTGAGCCCCCCCAAACCCCTCAAGCCCCCCCACCTCCTCCAAGGTGGTCTCCCTGGCCCCTGCAGCGCAGCCCCCCCTCGGGTCCAGCAGGTTGAGCGAGTTGAGCCACACGAGCCCCTGGGGCAGCCTGTGGGGGCAAAGCTCAGAGATTTGGGGTTGAAGGGGGGGTAAAGTAAAGGGGGAGGGGTCCCAAGGGTCCCACCGACCTCTCAGCCATGTCCAGGGCGGCGGTGACGTCCTGGGCCCAGACGGCGGCAGCGGCCGTGAGGGGCAGCCCCGAGGCCACGGCCACGGCCTCGCCAGGGGAGCGCACGGGCAGCAGCACCAGCACCGGCCCCGTGGCCTGGGGGGGGGTCAGGGGATGTGTGGAGAGCCCCTTAACTCCCCCACGACCCCCCCCCACCCCCCTTCCTCTGCAGTACCCACCGGCTCCCGCAGGCAGCGCGAGGTGGGGGCGACCCCTGTGATCAAGGTGGGGGGGTAGAAACGACCCCCCGGCGGCAGCGGCGGCTGGAAAACCTGGGGGGGGACACACGAGGAGCCTGCTGGGTGGGGAACTCCCAGCTGCAACACCCCCAACATCCAGGAACCCCCAAACCCCAATGGCCAAAACCTCCCAAACTCCCCCTCCAGGGGAACCCCAATATCTGGGAACGCCCCCAGGTGACATCATGTCTCCTTCCTCCGCCCCCCCCCCAGACGCCTCGTGTCACCAAATGTCCCCACAGCCCCCCCTCCTTCATTTCAGGCCCTCCACGTCCCCTCTCGAGGTCTCCCCTTACTTCAACCCCCCCATGTCCCCCCCAACTCCCCACTCACCTCAGCCCCCTCCTCACGTGCTGCCTCCACCAGCCTCTCGGGGTGGGGGGCCGCGGGGGGCAGCGGTCCCACGTCGGTGCCGGGGTCTAGGGGGTCTCCGACCCGCAGCCCCCCGAGCCGGGCCCGGAGCCGCCGCTCCAGCGGAGCCAGGACCCCCTCCTGGGCCAGCACCACGCAGCCCCCCCACGGGAACTGGGGGGGCACAGGGAGGGGTCAGGGGGCGCTCCTGGAAGCCCCCCGAGCCCTCCCTGAGCGCCCCTGGGACTCACCAGCGCCGGGGGGGTCCCCACGGCCCCCGCCACGGTGGCGGCGGCGCCGTCCAGGTCGGCCGAGTCGAGGACGATGACAACGACGCGGCCTCCCTGGGCACAGCCCACCCGCGGCCCCCGGCACGGGGACCCCCAGGCCAGGGCCTGCACCTGCTCCTGGGGGGATAAAAACACAGATTAGGGGATGTGGGGGGCACAAGGAGCTCCCCCAGCCCCGCTCAGGCCACACCCTCCCCCCTCCCCCGGTACCTGGGGGATGCCAAGGAAGGTGATGGCAGCGACGTCAGGGTGGGCGTGGAGAGCGCGGCAAAGCTCAGGGAGGGGTCCGGTGACCACATTAAGGACCCCGGGGGGCAGAGCCCCCCCCTCCCCACTCAGTTCCGCCAGGTACAGCAGCGGCGGCGCCGCCTCGGGGGGGCACAGCACCAGCACTGTGTTTCCTGCAGAGACACCCCAAAAACATCTGCAACCCCCCCCTCACATGGACCCCTGGGACTACCAGAACACCTGGGACCCCCACATGGACACCTGAGTCGTCCCCAAAGTCCCCCCCACATACCCAGGGTCCCCCTCTAGTCCCCACAGTCCCTCCCTCATCCCCAGAGTCTCCCCCACATCCCCAGGTGCCCCCCACTCACCCATGGCCAGGACAGGCCCCAGTTTCCAAAGCAGCGCCGGCACCGAGCAGGGCCCTGCCACGACCACGGCCACCACCCCTGGGGACAGCACGGCGGGGGGGGTCAGGGGGGATCGGGGGGGGGGGTCACAGAGCCCCGGGGAGGGAGGGGGTCAGGGGACACTCACCGAGAGGACTCCAACCCTCCAGGCCGGGGGGGCCCAGCTGAGCCCCCCCCGCCGGCGCCCGCAGCAGCCGCCGCGCCAGGTCCAGGTCGGCCCCGAGGGTCCCGCGCAGGGGCCGCCCCCCACAAAGGGACTGCAGCCACCCCAGGGCCCCCCCGGGGGGCCCCTCCAGGGCCAGTGCCAGCCTGGGACGGGGAGAAACGGAGGGGGGCACGTGGGGGCATTTAGGGAGGGCACAGGAGGGGCATGGGGGGGGCACAGAGGGGTGAGGTAGAGGGGGACAGGAGAGGGACACAGGGAATGGGGGGGGCACAGGGGGACACCGAGGGTCACGCAGGGGGCTGCAGGGGACAGTGGGACAGGAAAAGGCCAAAGGCCCCTGGGGGACATGGGGGGGTCCCCAGGACTCACCTCTGCAGGCACTGCCCCCGCCAGGGCCCCCCCAGCCGCTCCCATTCCTTGGCTGCCGCCATCGCTGCCCCCACGGCCGCAGCCACGTCAGAGCTGTCCCCCCCCGGCACCGAGATCACCGTGCGGCCTGGGGGGCATGGGGGGGTGTGTGAGCTGACCCTGACCTCTGACCTTGCCCCCCCAGTCTACGACCCCGACCTCTGCCCTTGGCCTCCACCCCAATCCTCAACCCATGACTTCTGACCCTTGGCCTTGACCCACCCCCCCACCCCTGACCTCAGTCTCTGACCCCCAATCTCTGACCTCTGACTCCTGACCTCCAACCCCCAACCTTGCCCCCCCCAATTCCCCCCCCAAAGACCCCCCCGTACCTTCGGGGCCCCCCCGGCTCTCGAGGTTCCTCCGTCCCGGCAGTTTCAGCCACGTCCCCCCTACGAAGTGTCCGAGGCAGTGCCCGTGGGACTCCAGCCATGCCTGCGGGGGGGTCCGGACATCGCTCGAACCCCCATCCCAAACCAAGGGGGGACACCCAGGACATGCCTGGGCCCCCCCTCATCACCCTCAAAATGACCTTTGGCCTCGGGTGGGACCCTGCACTTTGACCCCCCCCGGGGCACCCCCGACCCCTCCCACCCCCAAGGCTCCCCAGGACCCCCCCAGTGCCCCCCAGGATCCCTTCCCAGGGTACCCCTTCCAAACCCCCCAACCCCAAAGCCCACCTCAACTTCCCACCTCCGCCTCCCCCAGCCCCATTTGTGCTCTCAGGACCCCCCAGGCAACTCCAAGCTCCACAAACACCCCCCCAGACCCCCCCCCAGCCCTCCAGGACCACCCCAGTTCTCCACACCCCCCCCATGCCCCCCACGAGCCCCCCAGGGCTCCCCCAAGAGCCCCCCCCGGCACCCCAACGCCTTCCCCGCGCTTCCCCAGGCTCCCCCCTTACCTCCCCAGCGTGGTCCCCGCCGGGGGTCGGACCCTCCTCCATCGTGTCGAAGATCGCGGGGACCGGGGGGGGTCCCAGGGCCGCCAGCGCCGCCATCGCCGCCGCGGGAGCACAGAGACGGCGCCGGAGGAGCAGAGCGGCTCCCTCGGGGAACACCGAGACGGGGCCGGGGGTGCCAGAGCGGCCCCGCCGGAAGCGGAAGTGGCCAGCGCGGCGGCCGGTACAGGTGAGAGAGGGGTCCTGGGGGGTCTCTGAGGGGTCCTGGGGGGTCTCGGGGGATCCTGAGGGGGGACAGGAGTTCTGAGAGTCCCGGGGCCGACCAGGCGCGGTGGAATCGGCAGTCGCTGTGCCCTCCCCAGGACCCCCCGTTTCCCCCCCCAGCCCATGGAGCGCCCCGCGGACCCCTCGCTGCTCTCGGCCGAGCTGGAGGCGGAGGAGGAGGACGAGGAGGAGGCGCTGCGGCGGCTCCTGCTGCAGGTGGGTCCCGAGGTGGGGGTCCGGGGCGGGGGGGTCCCGACCCTGACCTCACTCCTGACCCTCCCCACCCTCCCCTGCAGGTGACCCCGGACCATGAGGAGCCCCCGCCCGCCGGCCCCGCCCGCGCTGTCACCCCCCAGCCAGGTGAGAGGAGTCGGGGAGGGTCAGCGGAGCTCCGGGGGAGGGGTTTGGGGGTCTCACTGGGGGGGAAGTTGAGGGGCTCAGGGAGGGTTTGCTCAGGTGCCCTGAGCCCCTTCCCCTGCCCCCTTCTCCAGGGCTGTGCGTGAAGACCCGCACAGGGGATGGGCACAAGGTGTTCGTCAACGTTTGTCACTCGGGGGAGGTGCCCCCTCCCCCTGCCCTGTCCCCCCCCGACCTCCAGCAGCTCCTCCAGGACCCCCCCGGCCCCGACAGCACCTTCCGGATCCCCATGAGCCTGGGGGAGCCCCACGCCGAGCTGGACCGCGGTGAGAGAGCCCCCCCAATTTCCCCCTAAGCCCCCCCAGGGCCCCCAATCCACCCCTGAGCCCTCCCTGCCCCCCCAGGAGGCCATGGCTGCACCGCCTACGACGTGGTGGTGAACTCGGGGTTCTTCCGGACCCTCCAGGTGAGGGGACACTGGGATGGGGGGGATGGGGGGGCTCCAGGAGGAGCTGGGGGCCCTGATTTCCACTCCCCACCCCTCCCCAGAGCGACCCCTTGTACCTGGAGTTCTTCCTGACCGTGGCCATGGAGGGGCTGTCGGAGAAGTACGGGGTGGAACTGGAGCTGACTGGTGAGACTGGGACACAGTGGAGGGGACTGGGGGAGGCACTGGAGGGAACTGGGGTGGACTGGGGGTATTAGGGGAGAACTGGAGGAGGCTGTGGGGGTCTCCCCCCCTCCCGTGACCCCCTCTGCCCCCCCCAGGCTGGCGGGTGCTGAAGAACCGCAGGTTCATGGGCTCCATCTCAGCCCAGAACATCCGGGCCCGGCCTCGTCCCCACATCCAGGAGCTCCAGGGGTGAGTGGAGACCCCCCTGGGACCCCCCCCAGGGTGTTGTCCCCCCTCTTCCTCTGACCTACCTCCTCTCTCAGGTCATCCCCGGAGCCACTGTCACCCCACAGGTAGGACTTGTGGGACCCAGTGGGGCCGGGACCCCCCTACCAGCACCCCACCAGCGCCCCAGGAGTCCCTGGAGCCCTTTGGCCTGACCTCTGTCCCCCCCCCAGCCCCTCAGAGCCCCCCCAGTTCGTGGTGGTGGCTGAACCTTCGGCCCAGCACCCAGAGGTGCTGCAGGCACGAGTCCTCCTGCCCCACATTGTGAGTTGGGGGGCTAAACAGGGGTGAGGGGTGTTCTTTGAGGGGGCTGGAGAGGGGGGAGGAAATTGGAGGGGGCTGGGAGGCTTGGGGGGGGCACTGAGGGCTAAGTGGGGACAGGGGGGAGGAAATTGGAGGGGGCTGGGAGGGTTGAGGGGTGTTAGAGGAGCACTGGGAGTGGGGAGGGGACACTGAGGGCTAAGTGGGGACAGCGGGGAGGGAAGTGGAGGGGGCTGGGGAGGTTAAAGGGGGGAGGCTTGTGAGGTTCACTGGGGGACGGGACTGGGAAGAATTCCGATACAATGACCTAGGTTAATGGGACCCCCGGGGGGAGTGGCGGTGGGCGGGGATGGCCTCTGACCCGCTATGGCCCCGCCCAGGAAGGGGCGGAGTCTCTGTGGCTCGGGCTGAGCGAGGAGCGGTTGGTGCTGTCCGGGCCGCCAGGGGGCGCCGCGCTGCTGGAGCTGGGGCTGCCCCGCCCCGCCGACCCCGCGCGGGGCCGCGCGCGCTTCCACCGCCGCTCCAAGGTAACGGCTGCCATGGCAACGGCCGCGGGCCACGCCCCCACCCCGCCGGGGCCACGCCCCCTCCCCGCCGCTCGACACCTTACCGCCCCCTGCAGGTGCTCACGGTGACGGTGCCGCTCCGGGCCTGAGGGACCGGGACCCCCTCAATGGGCACTCTGGGAGCCCCTCAAGACGTCCTGGACACCCCTTCGGGACCCCCTGGACACTCACTCTGGGATCCCCCAGACACCTCCCCCAGGATCTTTTCGGGACACCCCGGGCACCCCCTCTGGGATCCCCTCAGGATCTCCTGGACGACATCCCTGGACTGCCCCCAGATCCCTTTTTTTGTTTAAAACTTCCCAATAAAGGGTAAATTGGACCCTGGCATGCGATTGGCCAAACCGTGGGGCCCCGGGCAACCCCCCTCCTTCCCACGGGGTGGGGGGGGGCTCAGCCCACGCAGGGGGGGGATTGGGGGGATTTAGTGCTGAGCCGGCGGCGGGGGGGGGGCCGGGGGGGCTCCCAGAGCTCCCCGGGAGGAGACGAAAGGCCCCGGGAGCCCCAGGGAGCGGCCCGGACATCAGGGGGCCGTGGGGTGGGGGGACCCCCAGGTGTCCCGGGGCTGGGGGGGGACACACCCAGGTGTGTCGGGGGGCACCCCCAGGTGCTGGGGGGGGCTGGGGGTGGGGGGTCACCTGGGTATCCATCGGATCATGGTGCCCTGAGCTGCCATGCAGTTCAACAAGGAGGAATTCCGGCGCCAGGTAGGGGCCGGGCTGGGCCGCCTGCACAGGTGAGTCCCCAGGGTGGGGGGCAAGGGGGGGAAGGGGGTCCTGAGGGGGCTGGGGCAGGTTTGGGGGGCACAAAGCACCTGGAGGGGAAACGGGATGGGCTGGTTCTGCCCCTTGGCACTGCCCTGGGCTGGGGGGGCCAGAGGATCTTGTCCCCACGTCCCCGTGTCCGGAACCCTGGCCGCACTCCCCCAGCCCCTGACCCCCTTCCTCCCCCAGTTACGTAAGTGTGAACAGGATGGAGCCCATGGGGCCTTGGGGGGGTCTGAGGGGGCATGGCGGGGCGACTCGCACACGCGTGTGGCTGACCCCACCCGGCCCACGCGTGTCCGCCACACGCGTGTGCGTGTCCGTGTCCCCGTCCACCCCCAGGGCCCCGGCACAGGATTTACAGCCCTTAATCTGCTGCTGCCGCCGCGGGGGGGGAGCCTGGGGGGATGCAGGGACATGGGGGAGGTGGCGGGGAAGGACACGGGGACAGCTGGGGTGGGGGGGGGGGAGGTCCCTGGGGGCACGGGGAGGGGGGCTGTGAGGCCAAGGGGGTGGCACAGGGGGCCCTGGGGACACTCCAGGCAATGGGGTGACCCCCCACACCCCATGGCTCCCCCGTGCCCAACCTCCCAGGTTCCTGGAGCGGCGGCAGGATGATGCCGAGGACCTGGAGCTGAGCTCGGGGGGGGGCTCCGGTGGGGGCACCCAGAGCCCCCCGCGGCCCCCCGTGGTGGACTGCACCTTCTGCGGGCTGCCCCGGCGCTACGGCATCGCCATCCTGTGCGGCATCGGCTTCTGCATCAGCTTCGGCATCCGCTGCAACCTGGGCGTGGCCGTGGTCAGCATGGTCAACGGGGCCCCTGGGCAGGTATGGGGTCAATGGGGTCATGGGCAGGTGTGGGGTCAAGGGGTCAGGGGGCTCCTGGGCATTTATGGGGTCAACAGGGTCATGCACAGGTACAGGGTCAACGAGGTCAGCAGGGCCCCCAGGCAGGGATGGGGTCAATGAGGCCCCCAGGCAGGGATGGGGTCAATGAGGCCCCCAGGCAGGGATGGGGTCAATGAGGCCCCCAGGCAGGGATGGGGTCAGCAGGGTCATGGTCAGGTATGGGGTTGGGGGGCCCACAAACAGATATGAACAGGTACAAGGTACCCATGGCCAAGGAGGGGCAGGAGGGCTGGGGGTTAACAGGGAGGGGGTGATGCCTGAAGGTCTCGGGGGTCCCCTGGGCACAGAGGCAGGTCCAAGGCACTCTCCAAATGGTCCTGACCCCTCCCCTTCCCTCCTCCCCTCCACCAGCGTGCCCAGTTCAACTGGGACCCCGAGACGGTGGGGATGATCCACGGCTCCTTCTTCTGGGGCTACATCGTCACCCAGATCCCGGGGGGCTTCATCGCCCAGAAATTCGCCGCCAACAGGTCTGTGGGGGGGCCGGGAGGAGGGGGGTGGGGGTTGTCAGGGGGTCCCTCTCACCCCTTTATGTCCGCCCCACCCCCAGGGTGTTTGGCCTGGCCATCGTGTCCACGTCGGTGCTGAACATGCTGATCCCCTCGGCCGCCCGCACGCACGTCGGCTGCGTCATCGCCGTCAGGGTCATGCAGGGGCTCGTGGAGGTAACGAGGGGGCGTGGCCCTCAGTGTGTAATTAATTCAGGGGTGAGGCCAATGCTGATTGGCTGATGGGATGGGCGAGGCCGATTCTGGTTGGCTAATTATGCGGGTGGGGACAATGCTGGTTGGTTGATGAGGTGGAACCAGTGTTGATTGGCTAGTGGAGCAGGGTTGGGGGCGCTGCTGCACTGCCATTGGCTGATAGGGCAGGGCGTGCCCACTGCTGTGTTCCTATTGGCTGATAGGGTAGGGTGTGGCCACTGCTGTGTTCCCATTGGCTGATAGGGCAGGGTGTGGCCACTGCTGTGCTCCCATTGGCCGGTGGGGCTGGGAGGGGTGGGGGTGGTGCTGAGCTCCCATTGGTGGTCCCGCCTGGGGCGGGGCAGGGTGGGGCTGGTTCCCACGAGGTGGGCGTGGCCCACGGTGACCCCACGCACTCCCCCAGGGCGTGACGTACCCGGCCTGTCACGGCATCTGGAGCAAATGGGCCCCGCCCCTGGAGCGGAGCCGCCTGGCGACCACGGCCTTCTGCGGTACGGGGGGCTGAGGGGGGGCACAGGGACCCCCAAGGCCGGGACAGGACGCTGCAAGGTGGGGGGAGGATCATCCTGGGCTGGGGGGTCCCTGGGGGATCGAGGGGCTGCAGGGAGGGATGACTCCCCCACCCTCCCCCGGGGGCCTCACAGGATTGGGGTTGCCTGGGGAACTCGGGGTGGCCCTAAACGTGTGTTGGGGGGGTCTTGGGGGTCACTGGCCCTGATGACCCCCCCTGGCACAGGGTCCTACGCGGGGGCAGTGGTGGCCATGCCCCTGGCCGGGGTGCTGGTGCAGTACACGGGCTGGAGCTCCGTCTTCTATGTCTATGGTGAGACCCCGACCCCTGGGATCCCCTCCCAAACCCCCCCCCATGCCCTTCTTCCCCCCAGGGCACTTTTGGGGTGTGCTGGTGCCTGTTCTGGGTGCTGATGTCCTACCAGGGCCCGGCCTAGCACCCCCCCATGACCCCTCCCCTGACCCCAGCAACCTTGCCCTGACCCCCCTATCCTCCCCCAGGCAGTTTTGGGGTGTGCTGGTACATGTTTTGGGTGCTGGTGTCCTACGAGAGCCCCGCCCAGCACCCCACCATCACCCCTGAGGAGCGCAAGTACATCGAGGAGAGCATCGGGGAGAGCGTGGGCAGCAACCCGCTGCTGGTGGGCACTGGGGGGGCACTGTGGGGTCAGGGGGCAGCAACCCGCTGCTGGTGGGCACTGGGGGGGCACTGTGGGGTCAGGGGGCAGCAACCCCCTGCTGGTGGGCATGTTGGGGTAATTGTGGGGGAAAGAGGTCAGCGGGGGGGGGTCCTTTTGGGGTCTTGTTGGGCTCAGGAGGCCCCGCTGGGATCCTGTTGTGTGGTCAGGAGGTTGGGGAGGTCCGGGGCCTGTTGGGGTCGTTGTGGGGTCAGGAGGTTGGGGGGGTCCTGGCGGGGTGGCACTGGGGTCAGGAGGTCACGGTCTCCCCCGCTCCTTTGCCCAGATGGCCACGCCCTGGCGCCAGTTCTTCACCTCCATGCCCGTCTACGCCATCATCGTGGCCAACTTCTGCCGCAGCTGGACCTTCTACCTGCTGCTCATCAGCCAGCCCGCCTACTTCGAGGAGGTCTTCGGCTTCGAGATCAGCAAGGTGGGACCCCCCCAACCCCTCCCCATCACCCCTCCCTGGGCAGGACCCCCCCAGGGCAGCCCCCACTGACGGCCCCTGGGGCAGGTGGGGCTGCTCTCGGCGCTGCCCCACCTGGTGATGACCATCGTGGTGCCCATCGGAGGCCAAATCGCCGACTTCCTGCGCTCCCGGGGGCTCATGTCGACCACCAACGTCAGGAAGATGATGAACTGCGGCGGTGAGGGGGGCACGGGTTGGGTGGGGGAGAATGGGACAGAAGGGGAGGAGTTTGGGGGTGAGGGAAGGGGAAAGATGTGGTGGGGGGCCAGGGAGAGGGATATGGGGACAGGGAGGGGGACCTGGGGGGCTTACTTGGGGGGACAGGGTGGAACAGTGAGGGGAACACGGTGGGGACAGGGAGAGGGACACAAGGAGGGCGAGGGGGGGTGATGGGGGGACACAGGAAGGACACAAAGGGGAAGGGGAGAGCAATTTGAGGGGATAAAAAGGGGGACAATGGGAGGGCCCTGGGTGGGGGGGAGGGGACCCCTGGAGGCTCTCGGGGGTCCCAGGGGCCGAGGGGGTGTCTGGGCTGACCCCTCTCCGCCCGCCCCAGGGTTCGGCATGGAGGCCACGCTGCTGCTGGTGGTCGGCTACTCGCACTCCCGCGCCGTCGCCATCTCCTTCCTCGTGCTCGCCGTGGGCTTCAGCGGCTTCGCCATCTCCGGTGGGCACGCTGGGAAGGGAGGAAGGGGCCTCACATACGTGGGAGTGGGTCCTGACCCCCCCCGATCCCCTCAGGGTTCAACGTGAACCACCTGGACATCGCCCCCCGCTACGCCAGCGTCCTCATGGGGCTCTCCAACGGCGTGGGGACCCTCTCGGGGATGGTCTGCCCCCTCATCGTGGGGGCCCTCACCCGCCACAAGGTCAGGGGGGACCCCAGGGAGATTGGGGGGTGAGGGGGGGGCACCGAGAACCTGGAGAGGGAAAAAGAGGGGCTTGGGGTGGAGGAGCAAAGGGACCTGGAGGGGTCTGATCGGCACAGGGACCCGGGGGTGGGGGATACTGGGACTCGAGGGGAGGGGACAGTGGGGCCGGGGGGGGACAGTGTGGGGTATGACGGGTACTGAGACCCGGGGGTGGGGGGGGACACTGGGACTCGAATTTGGAGGGGGGGGGCTCGCACTAGGACCCCGTAACTCACCGCCACCCCTGGCCCCGCCCCTCCCTCCCTTAACCCCTCCCCTCGCTCCCTTAACCCGCCCCCTCCCTCCCTCAACCCCGCCCCCTCCCCCGTTGTCCCGCCCCCGGCGCGCCGCCATTGGCCGCGGGCGGGCGGCGGCGGGCCGTGATTGGCTGCAGACGCGGGAGGAGTGGCAGTGGGTGTTCCTGATCGCCGCCCTCGTGCACTACGCGGGGGTCGCGTTCTACGGGGTCTTCGCCTCGGGGGAGCCGCAGCCCTGGGCCGAGCCCCCCCGCGAGGAGGCCGAGCCCCTGGCGCCGGGCGGCGACGACGACGAGGAGGAAGAGTACGAGGAAGGCGGAGGGGGGATGGGACCGCCCGGGGGGCCCCCGGCCGGGTACGGGGCCACCGGCACCACCCCGGCCCCCGGGGGGCTCCTGGGGGATGCGGAGGAGTGAGACGGGACCCTCCCCTCCCTTCAAACCACCCCCAATCCCCCCGAGCTCCCACCGGGGATCTCCTCGGGACCACCGGGATCACCAGGGACCGCCCCCCCCCCCGCCGAACTCCCCTCCCCGGGACTCTCACCGGGGGACCCTCCGAGCTCACCGAGATCCCTCAGGAACCACCGGGATCCCCAGGGACCCACCTCCAGGACCCTCCCAGGGACCCCTCGGGACCACCAGGGACTCCCCAAAACCCCCTGGGACACCCTCCCCCCCCCTCCACCTGCCAGGACCACTGTGGAGCACCGGGCACCCCCCGAGCCCGCCAAGACCCCCAGGGACAGCCCCTCCAGGACCACCGGGGACCCCCAGGGACCCCCCAACCTTCCTCCCACCCCCCTGTACCACCCCAGGACCCCCAAAGGCCGGGCCCCCCTATTCTGTACATATATAAATATATGGGGGGCTGCAGCCCCCGGATCGGCCCTGCGGCTCTGCGTGGTCTGGGAGCAGTAGGAGGGAGTGGGGAGGATTCTGGGGACACTGGAAGGGCTCTGGGGACACTGGGGGTGCTTTGTGGCCCCGCCCCCGGAGGCCTCGAGGCCCCGCCCCTTCGCTTCCGCCCTTACCGACTTCTCTACGCCCCTCACTTCCGCCCTTTTGCGCCGTCCTGACGTCACTTCCGCCCCTGCCGTAGCTGCCGCCGGAAAAGGCGAACCCGCGGGAGGCGGGGCCTTTCTGCGGCGCGGGCGGCGGCGATGGCGGAGCCGCGGGTGCGGCTCTGCGGGCCCGGGGGGGCTCTGGGGGGCTTCGGGAGGCTTCGGGACGGGCCGGGGGGCCTCTGAGGGCTCCGGGGAGGGTAATAGGAAACTAGGGAGTCCCAGGCGGGCGGCGGGTGCGGCCCGTGTGGGGCGGACGCGGCCACGTGGAGGCCCCCGAAGCCTCCGGTGGCCCCTGGGTGGGTCACCCTCCCGGTAACGGGCGTGTGTTTTTCCTCCCGGTGCCGCAGGTGCTGGTGATCGATGGGCGCGGGCACCTCCTGGGTCGGCTGGCGGCCATCGTGGCCAAGCAGGTGCTGCTGGGTGAGTCCAGGAACCCCCCTGAGACCCCCCCCGGGACCCCCTTGGAGACCCCCCAGGCACCCCCGAGACCCCCCCGCGCCGTGATGAGCCCCTTAGGCTGTGGAGTGTCACCGCAATGAGAGCTGCCCACATGCACTACCAGCTGAGCGTGGGGGGCACCGCGGGGGTCCCTGGGGGGGGTTCCGGGGTCCGTCCCTGACCCTCCCCTTTCCCCGGACCCCCCCCTCGTATCCCCTCAGGGCGCCGCGTGGTCGTGGTTCGGTGCGAGGGGATCAACATCTCCGGCAACTTCTACCGCAACAAACGTGAGTTTGGGGGAGAGTTGGGGGAATGAAACCCTCCTGTGGGTCCCGGCGGAATTTCTGAAGAGTTCCCAAACCTCTCCCTCCATCCGGGGGGGGTGTTTAACCCTCTTTCCCCCCTCTTTCTCCCAGTGAAGTTCCTGGCGTTCCTGCGCAAGAGGATGAACACCAACCCCTCCCGGGGGCCCTTCCACTTCCGCGCCCCGAGCCGCATCTTCTGGCGCACCGTGAGGGGTGAGTCGGGGGCTGGAGACTCCCCCCAGGGCCTCCCCCAGAGCTGGGGGCACCCCCTGACCCCCTGTTTTCTTCCCCCAAAAACCCAGGGATGTTGCCCCACAAGACCAAGCGGGGCCAGGCGGCGCTGGAGCGGCTCAAGGTGTTCGACGGGATCCCACCCCCCTACGACAAGGTGGGGACTCCCCCCAAAATTACCCCCAAACACCCCCTAGACCCACCCAATCCCCAGGATTCCTGTTGGTCCCGTGCCACCCCCAGCTATCCCTAGAATTCCAGTGGTACCCCCCCAAATCAATCCCCCATGAACCCCCCCGGGTGTTCCCAAACCCACCTTAACCACCCCAAAACTGCCCTGGGACCCTCAGACTCCCCACAGGGCTCCCTGAGATCCCCCCTGGATCCCCCTTTCAGCCCTCTGGGACACCAAATCCACTTGGAACCCCCCCAAATCCCTCTGGGACCCCCCCCAATACCCCCTCTGTGTCGATGATGTCACATTTACCTACATTGTCCGATGCTTTTATGAGAGAAAACAAAGCACTGAGACACCAGAGTGGGGGAACCCCCAAACCCCCTCCCTAGGACTCCTGCTGGTACTCCCAAACCCCTTTGGACCCCTCAGTGGCCCCCCAGAATCTCCTGTGACCCCCCCAAAATCCCCCTCCTCTCTCCAGCGCAAGCGCATGGTGGTCCCGGCCGCGCTCAAGATCATCCGGCTCAAACCCACGCGCAAGGTGAGTGTTTAGGGGGGTCTGGGGGTGTTCCCTGGGGGTCTGGGGACCCCCCTGAGCACCCCCTGCCCCCCCAGTTCGCGGTGCTGGGCCGGCTGGCCCACGAGGTGGGCTGGAAGTACCGGGAGGTGACGGAGGTGCTGGAGGAGAAGCGGAAGGAGAAGGCCAAGCTGCGCTACGACAAGAAGAAGAAGCTGATGGTAAAGGGGGGAGGGCAAAAAAAAACCAAACCAAAATTGGGGTGGGGGGCACCCTGAGGCTGAGCTGAGGGCGGGGTTTTGCTGGTGGGGCAGCCCCAAAAATTGAAGTAGGAGGATGTGAGGCTGCAAGGCACCGTCGCTGTGGGGGTTTGGGAGCACCACGGGGGGCTGGAGGGGTCTCCTGGCTGTGTCTCCTCCCCGGGGGGTGCTGGGGACCCCTTGATGTCCCCCCAGGATCTCTGACTCCCCTGTTTCCCCCCTCCAGAGCCTGCGGCGCCGGGCTGAGCGCAACGTGGAGGCCAAGACGGCGAAGTTCACGGCGGTGCTGCGGCAGCACGGGGTCCTGCTCTAATAAAAGGCCTTGGCTGGAAGAAACTGGGCTCAACTGGGATGAACTGGGGGCCTGCTGGGCGTGGGACAAAAATGGAACAAAATACCTGTAGGGAGCTCCCCAGAAAAAGGCACCACGGGGTTCAGAACCCGCAGGGAAGCAGCCGCAGGTGAGGGGGAGTCCAAAACCCCCATTAACCCCCAGAATCTCCATCAGGGACCCCAGAATCTCCATTAACCTCCAAATTTTCCTTTCAGGGACCTGAAAATCCCCATTAACCCCAACATTCTCCTCTCAGGGACCCTAGACCCCCCATTACCCCTAAATCCAGGGGCTGGGTGGTTGTGGGGCCACAAACCCGCACGGCATCAGAGTTTTTAAAGCTTTTATTGCTGGAAGAGCAGGGGGCGACACCAGAATTAAGGGTTCACCTCAGGGGTCCCCCTGAAGCTCAGGGGTCTCCCCCGGGGGTCGGCTCAGCCCCCGAGCCTCCCCCTGGCCCCGCAGACCCCACTTGCTCCCGCGCCTGGTCCAAG
Source organism: Pyrocephalus nanus (assembly GCA_038380795.1). Classification (NCBI taxonomy): domain Eukaryota; kingdom Metazoa; phylum Chordata; class Aves; order Passeriformes; family Tyrannidae; genus Pyrocephalus; species Pyrocephalus nanus. The sequence goes on from JAWZSU010000044.1 coordinate 179,750, forward strand.
AGCCGCGCGATGAGTTCGCTCTCGGCCAGCGGCATCACCGGGCTCTCGGTCAGGCCTGGGAGACACAAAGGGGTGAGTGACACCCCCCTGGCCCCAGGGACACCCAAACCCACAGGACCCCCCCCTTACCCTGCAGGAGGCACTCCCGGACGTGCTGGGCCTCGAAGCGCAGGCCGGTGCCGTGCGGGAAGTTGAGGGGCTCCGAGGGGGGGGGCAGCGGGAAAACCTCCCTGCGGCCCCCCCAGAGCAGCTCCGTGGGACAGTTCATGTTGTCAGGGAACTGGAATTTTTTGGGGGGGGGGGGGGTGTGACACACATGTCAGGGAGTTCCCTGTGCCCCCTCCTCACCCCAAAACTCTCTGACCCCAAAGCCCCCTGACCCCAAAACTCCCTGAACCCAAAACCCTCTGACCCCAAAGGAGAGGTACCTTAAAATCCCCTTACCACCCCCAAAAAGAAATCCTTCCCCTATGCCCCCCTCCCCAAATCAAGAATCATATCCCCAAGTGCCCCACACTTTTAAGGGGGTGTGTACCCTTTGGGATCCGCCAGGGGAGAAACTTTGGGTTATTTTCTCCCTCCCCAGGAATGTAATTTTTTGGGGTTTTCCCTCCCAATCCCCAAAATCAGGGACCCCCCAGACCCACCTCAGCCCAGCCCCGGGTGCCCCCCAGGGCAGCCCCCCCCGGCAGCTCCGCAGCCATGGAGCAGGTGATGATGGCCAGGCGGTGCCCCCCAAAATCCAACGTCACCGTCACCGACTCGTCCACCCCTAAATCCCAGACATTTTGGGGACAAGAAGGGAACAGGGACCACCCCGTGACCTCCCCCTGAATTCTGACTCTGCCCTCCACCTTGAACCAACCCCCCCAGCCCATCTTAGTGCCCCCCGGGACTCCCAGTTCCCTCCCAGTCCACTCCAGTGGGGTGCAGAATGTCATATCCTCCCCCCAAGTCCTTCCCAGTGTCCCCCAGTCCCTCCCAATGCCTCCCAGTCCCCTCCCAGTGCCCCCTTGTACCCCCTATTTCCCTTCCAGTCCCTCCCAGTGCCCTCCCAGTGCCCTCCCAGTGCCCCCCACCTGTCTCAGTGCCCTCCCAGTCCCTCCCAGTGCCCTCCCAGTGCGTACCGGTGGGGTGCAGGATGCCGTGGGCCCAGAGGGCTTTGGGGGCTCCCCCCAGCAGGGCCAGGGCCATCTGCAGGCCGTAGCCCCCCAGGTCCAGCAGGGCCCCCCCGGCCAGGCCCGGCTCCCGCAGCCGCTCCACCCCCCCCAGGTTGAAGCCCAGGGACCCCCGGAACAGGAGGGGGGTCCCCAAAGCCCCCTCGGCCACCAGAGCCTGGAGCCGCTGCCAGGCCGGGAAGAAACGGGTCCAGAAACCCTGGGGGGAAAGGAATGGGGGCACTGGGAGGGACTGGGAATGGAATGGGGGGCACTGGGAACACTGGGAACGGGGAGGGACACTGGGAATGGAATGGGGAGGGACACTGGGAATGGAATGGGGGGCACTGGGAACGGGGAGGGACACTGGGAATGGAATGGGGGGCAATGGGAGCACTGGGAATGGGGGTCATTGGGAATAGAATCGGGGGCACTGGGAGGGACTGGGAATGGAATGGGGGGCATGAGGGGCACTGGGAATGGGGAGGGACACTGGGAATGGAATGGGGGGCACTGGAAGCACTGGGAATGGGAGGGGAGGGACTGGGAATAGAATGGGGGCCACTGGGAGCACTGGGAATGGGGAGGGTCACTGGGAATGGAATGGGGGGCACTGGAAATGGGGTCACTGGGAATGGAATGGGGGTGAACTGGGAATGGGGACAGTTACAGTGAATGGCAGGACTGGGAATGGGGGGCACTGGGAGAAGGGGGGGGCTCACTGGGAGCAGGGAGGGGACTCACTGGGAAGGGGCAGGGGGGGGTCACTGGGAATGGGGTGCCCTGAAAAGAGATCTGGGGGGGGCGAGGGGATGGTGTTCCCACCTCCATGAGGAAAACCCCCCGTTCCCGCGCGGCCGCCACGAGCTCGGACACCTCCCGGGCCCCGACCGCCATCGGCTTCTCCATCAGCACGGCCCGGCCCGCGGCCAGGAACAGGCGGCCCGTGGGCAGGTGGGAGGGGTTCACCACCCCCACGTACACCACGTCTGGGGGGGACACCCAAAAAAACCCCATCAGGGCATCCTAGAACCTCCCGACCCCAAAAGCCCCCTGACCCCAAAACCTACTGATCCCAAAACCCTCTGACCCCAAAACCCCCCCGTGCTCACCACCCCCACCTACACTACGTATGGAGGGGACACCCCAAAAAAAACCCCAAAACCCGGTCGGGGCACCCCAAACTCCCATCAGAGTGGCCCCAAACCCCCATGAGGGTGGCCCCAGACCCCATTGGAACACCCCAAATCCCCCCTGAGACACCCCAAACCCCATCAGGGCAACCCCAAACCCCATCAGTGCAGTCCCAAACCCCATCAGGGCAACCCCAAACCCCATCAGGGCACCCCAAACCCCATCAGGGCAACCCCAAACCCCATCAGGGCAACCCCAAACCCCATCAGGGCACCCCAAACCCCCCTCCCGGGGGTCTCACCCACGTCGGGGTCCTGGGCCAGCTCCTCGTAGGACCCGTAGGCTCGGGGCACCCCGAGGCGCCGGGCGAAGGCCTGGGCACGGCCCAGCTCCCGGGCGGCCACGGCCACCACCTGAGAGGGGGGGGACACGCAGGGGGACATCGAGGGGGGCTCGTCCTCCCGGGGGGGACCCCAAAATCCACCCCCAGCCCCGTGTGGGAATCAGGGGGGCTCAGGGCGGGGGGGTTGTGGGGGAGCCCAGCTGGGTTTGGGGGGGTCCCAGGGGGTTTGGGGGGACATCCAAGGGGGCCACGAGCTTAGCCCCCCCACCCCTCCAGTGGGTTTGGGGGGCACCCCGACCCTTCCCCACCCCCCCTATCGCCCCCCAGAAGGGGGTCCCCGGTGTCACCTGGTGCTCGGAGCGGGGCAGGGTCTGCAGGGCCAGCACGAAGTCGTGGCTGATGGCCCCGGCCCCGCAGATGCCCCAGCGGGTGGGGCCGGGGGGGGCCCCCCCGGGCTCGGTTTTGGGGGGGGTCCCGGGCCCCGCGCGGGGGGGACACGGCCGCGGTTCCTGCTCCATGTCGGGACCTGCCCCGACGCGGAGCCCCACCCGCCCCACCCCCACCCGTGGGAAGCTCCCGCGCCCCTCCCCCCCCCAAAACAAACCACCCAAGCTCCGGGGGAGGGGGGGAGGGGTCAGGGCAGGGCACCCCAAAATTTGGGGGAGAGGGGGAGGCGAGAAGAAACCCCCGAGGCTCCTGGGTGGGGTGGGGCAGAAAAGTTTGGAGTTGGGGAGGGGGGGACACGGGGAGATTTTGGGGGTCCCCAAATGTTGAGGGGAGGGGCGATTTTGAGGGTCCCCCCCAGGTGGTTTTTTTTTGGGGGAGGGAGGAGCTCAGGGAATTTCGGGGCAGGGGAATTTGGGGTTCCCCGCGTGTTGGGTGGGGGAGGCTCTGGGGGGGTTTGGGGCGTCCCCCGGTGTTTGAGGAGGGGGATTTTGGGGATCCCCACGTGTTGGGAGGATTTGGGGGGGGGGAGGATTTTGGGGGTCCTCGGGTGTTTTTTGGGGGTTCGTCCCCCCAGAACTCGTTTCATTCATCAGCCGGAGGAGGGGGCGTGGCCCCGCAAGCGCTGGGCTCCCATTGGTCAGAGCGCGAGGAAGGCGTGACCGGTATGCAAATGAGGAAAGAGAGGCGTGGCTTTTGTGCATAATTTATTGACGTAATGTTAGGGCGGGCTCTTTGCCCTTGTGGGCGTGGCTATAGGAGAAGTAGGCGTGGCTTGTGAGGCGTGGAGCCGAGCCCTCCTCCCATTGGCTGTGCACGGGGGCGGGGCGGAACGGCGCGTTTCCATTGGGCCAAGCGAGAAAGAGGGGCGGGGCGCGCACGACGCGTTCCTATTGGTGGCGAGCGGCGGGCGGGGCGCAAATGGAGCGTTCCTATTGGCCGCTCGCGGGAAAAGGGGCGGGGCTTGGAGCGATGGCGGCGGCAGCGCTGCGGACCCGGCGCGGCGGAGCGGTGAGAGGGGGGGGGACCAGTGACACCAGTAAGGACCAGTGAGCTCCCAGTGACAGCAGGGACCCCTCCCAGTGCGGCCCACAGGGACTCCCAGTGACACCAGTGACACCAGGGAGCTCCCAGTGACACCAGTGACCCCTCCAGGGACCCCTCCCAGTGCTCCCAGTGACACCAGTGACCCCGCTGACCCTTCCCAGTAACAGCAGCGACCCCTCCCAGTGACTCCACTCGGGGCTCCCAGTGACCCTACTGACCCTTTCCAGTGCTCCCAGTGACCCCTCCCAGTGCTCCCAGTGCTCCTCCCAGTGTTCCCAGTGATCCCTCCCAGTGCTCCTCCCAGTGCTCCCAGTGACCCCTCCCAGGGACAGCACTGGCACCAGTGTTTCTCCCAGTAACACCAGCGAACCCTCCCAGTGCCCTCGAGACCTTCCCAGTGCCCATCCCAGTGCTCCCAGTGCCCATCCCAGTGCTCCCAGTGCCCATCCCAGTGCTCCCAGTGCCCCTCAGACCCTCCCAATGCCCATCCCAGTGCTCCCAGTACCCCCCTGAACTTCCCAGTGCCCCCCAGACCCTCCCAGTGCCCCTCAGACCTTCCCAGTGCCTGTCCCATTGCTCCCAGTGCCCCTCAGACCCTCCCAGTGCCCATCCCAGCATTCCCAGTGCCCTGCAGGGCTTCCCAGTTCCATTCAGGCCCTACCGGAGCCCTTCCCAGTGCTCCCAATGCCCCCCAGACCCTCCCAGTGCCCCTCTCAAACCCTCCCAGTGCCCCCCAAACCCGCCCAGTGCTGCCCAGACCCTCCCAGCACCTCCCCAGACCCTCCCAGTGCCCCCCACACACCCTCCCAGTTCCTCCCAGTGATCCCCCCAGACCCTCCCAGTGCCCCCCAGCACCCCCCAGACCCTTCCATTTTGTCCCAGTGCCTCCCAGCCCCTCCCAGCGTTCCCCCAGCCCCTCCAAATGCCCCCCAAGGGCTCTCCCAGTTCCTCCCAGTGCTCCCAGTCCCGCGTGTCCCTCCGATGGCGGCTCCGGGAGGGGTTGGGGGGGTCAAAGTCCAGAGTTTGGGGGGCGGGAGGGGAGGGAGGGGCTGGACCCGGTGCTCGATCGAGGTCCCTCCCCCTCCACATTCCTGGGCCCAAACTGGGTCCAAACTGGGCCCAAACTGGGAGGGTCCTGACGTGTCCCCCCTTCCCCCCCAGCTCCTGGCGAGGCTCCTGCGGCGCAGCTACAGCAGCACCTTCAGGGTGAGTCTGGGGGGGCTCAGGACCCCCAAAAATCCCTTGGAGGGGGGTTTGGGAGGTTCCCTGACCCCCCCTGACCCCCCCGACCCCTGCAGGCCTCGGAGCTGGAGGTGGAGCCCACCCGGACCCCCGGGACCCCCCCCGAGTCCCGGCCAGACCTGCCCTTCGGCACCTTCTTCACCGACCACATGCTGAGCGTGGAGTGGAGCCGCCAGGGGGGCTGGGGGACCCCCAAAATCCACCCCTTCCGTCCCCTCAGCCTGCACCCCGCCAGCTCCGCCCTGCACTACGGCGTCGAGGTGGGTGGGAGACCCCCGGCAGACCCCCAGAAAACCTCCCCAAAATCCCCCTAACCCTCCCCGGCATCCCCCTGCCCTGCACTACGGCGTCGAGGTGGGTGGGAGACCCCCGGCAGACCCCCAAAAAACCTCCCCAAAATCCACCCTAGATCCACCCTGGGACCCCCTGCCCTGCACTACGGTGTCAAGGTGGGTGGGAGACCCCCAAAACCCCCCTAAATCCACCCTGGGACCCCCTGAATCCACCCTGGGACCCCCTGAATCCACCCTGGGACCCCCTAAACCCCCTCAGGGACCCCCTAACCCCCCCTCTCACCCCCCCCATGGCAGCTCTTCGAGGGTCTCAAGGCCTATCGAGGCGACGACGCCAAAATCCGCCTTTTCCGCCCCGAACTGAACGTGGAGAGGATGCAGAGATCGGCCAAGAGGGTCTGCCTGCCCGTGAGTGAGACCCCTGAGACCCCCAGACACCCCCCCAGAGCCCCCAGGCACCCCTGAGACCCCCAGACACCCCCAGAGCCTCCAGACACCCCTGAGACCCCCAACCCCCTCCCGAGACCCCAAAACCCCCCGAGACCCCCAAACACCCCCAGACCCCCAAAACACCCCCAGAGATCCCCAAAACCCCTCCAAGACCCCCCAGTCCCTTCCCAGTCCCTCCCAGTCCCCTTCCAGTCCTTCCCAGTGCCCCCCCATCCCCTCCCAGTTTCTCCCAATGCCCCCTAGTCCCTCCCAATCCCCCCCAGTCCCCCCAGTCCCTCCCGCTCCCCTCCCAGTCCCATCCTACCCCCCTCCCAGTCCCTCCCAGTGGCTCCCAGTCCCCTCCCAGTGCCTCCCAGTGCCTCCCAGTCCCTCCCAGTGTCTCCCCGCAGGCGTTCGAGGGCGGGGAGCTGCTGAGCTGCCTGCGGGCGCTGGTGCGGCTGGAGGAGCGCTGGGTGCCCCGAGACCCCCAGGGCAGCCTCTACCTGCGGCCCACCTTCATCGGCACCGAGGTGGGGGGGCCTGGGGAGGGCTTTGGGGGGGCTTTGGGGGGACTTTGGGGGGCTTTTGGGGGAAGTTATGGGGGTTTTGGGGTTTTTTTGGGGGGCTTCGGGCAGGTTGTTACGGGGGAGGGTCTTGGTGGGGGGGAAGATCCTGGGGAGGTTTCGGGTGGTCCTTGAGGGGAGGGGTCGTGGGAGGGGTTGGAGGGAGGGTTGGGGGGGGTCTCAGGAATCCAGGGTGGGGTTTTGGGGGTCCTGGGGAGGAGGGAGAGTCCTGTGGGGTTGGGGGGCTCCTGTGGGGGGAGGGTCCGGGGGAGGGTGGGGGGTCTGTGAAGTCCCGGGGGGTTTCTGGGGAGCTCAGAGTGGGTTTTTTGGGGTCTGGGGGGCTCACGGGGGGGATTCTTTTGGGTCTGGGGGGCTCTGGAGAGCTCAGAGTGGGTTCTTTGGGGTCTGGGGGGCTCACGGGGGGGGGATTCTTTTGGGGTCTGGGTGGCTCTGGGAATCGCGGGGGGCGGTTTTGGGGTCTGGGGGGGGGTCTGTGTGTTCCCCAGTCACTGACCCCCCCTCTCCCCCCCTCCAGCCCACCCTGGGGGTCTCGCCCCCGGGGCGGGCTCTGCTCTTCATCATCGCCTGCCCGGTGGGTCCGTATTTCCCGGGGGGGCTCCTCAGCCCCGTGGGGCTCCTGGCGGACCCCCAGCACGTGCGGGCCTGGCCGGGGGGGCCGGGGGACTGCAAACTGGGGGGGTGAGTTGGGGTTTGGGGGTCCTGGGAGTGCGGGGTGGGGGGGGAACCGGGAGGGGCATTGGGGTCTCCTAGCCCTGGGAGGAAGGGGGGAGTTTTGGGGTCCGGCAGTCCCAGGGTGGGCAGGAGGAGGTTTTTGGGGTCCCCCAACTGCATGGGAGTGGTTTTGGGGTCTCCCAGCCCTATGGGGCGGTCTTGGGGCCTCCTAGCCCCATTGGGAGGTTTGGAGGTCTCCACGCCCAATGGGGAGGTTTTAGGGTCTCCCAGCCCCATTGAGAGGTTTTGGGGTCTCCCAGCCCCAATGGGGAGGTTTTAGGGTCTCCCAGCCCCATTGGGGAGGTTTGGGGGTCTCCCAGCCCCATGGGGTGGTTTTAGGGTCCCCCAACCGCAGTAGGGTGATTTTGGGGTCTCCCAGCCCAATGGGGTGGTTTTGGGGTCTCCCAGCCCCAGGGGGAGGTTTTGGGGTCCCCCAACCACATTGGGGAGGTTTTGGAGTCTCCCAGCTCAGTGGGGAGGTTTGGGGGTCTCCCAGCCCCATGGGGAGGTTTTGGGGTCTCCCAGCCCCATGGGGAGGTTTGGGGGTCTCCCAGCCCCATGGGGAGGTTTTGGGGTCTCCCAGCCCCATGGGGAGGTTTGGGGGTCTCCCAGCCCCATGGGGAGGTTTTGGGGTCTCCCAGCCCCATGGGGAGGTTTGGGGGTCTCCCAGCCCCAGGGGGAGATTTGGGGGTCTCCCAGCCCCATGGGAAGGTTTTAGGGTCTCCCAGCCCCATGGGGAGGTTTTGGGGTCTCCCAGCCCCACGGGGAGGTTTGGGGGTCTCCCAGCCCCAGGATGGGCAGTGAGGAGGTTTTTGGGGTTTCCCCAGCCGAGGGTGGTTGCGGGGGGAGGGGGATGGGGGTTTTTGGGGTGCCCCAGCCCCCCCTTTCCCCCTCCCCTCCCCTCAGGAACTACGGGCCGGGCCTGGCCCTGCAGGCGGCCGCGCGGGCCCGGGGGTGTCAGCAGGTGCTGTGGCTGCACGGCCCCGAGCGCCTCCTCACCGAGGTGGGCACCATGAACCTCTTCGTCTTCTGGGAGCGCCAGGACGGGGGTACGGCCGGGTTTTGGGGGGGTCGGGATATGGGGGGAAGAAGGGGGGGGGCAACCAGGGGGTCCCGGTGGGGTTGGAGGGGTCTGGGGCTGACACGACCTCCCCCCACCCCCCCAGCAGGGATGGAACTGGTGACCCCCCCACTGGACGGGCTGATCCTGCCCGGGGTGACCCGGCAGAGCGTCCTGGAGCTGGCACGGGAATGGGTACGAGGAGGGGAGGGTTGGGAGGGGCAAGAGGGGATGAGGGAGGTGTTGGGAAGGGGGTTATGGGGGGGTTGTGAGGGTTTAGGGGTCCTGGGGGGGCAAGAGGGGATGAGGGAGGTGTTGGGAAGGGAGTTATGGGGGGATTCTGAGAGTTTAGGGGTCCAAGGGGGGGCAAGAGGGGTTGAGGGAGGTGTTGGGAAGGGGGTTATGGGGGGGTTGTGAGGGTTTAGGGGTCCTGGGGGGGCAAGAGGGGATGAGGGAGGTGTTGGGAAGGGGGTTATGGGGGGATTCTGAGAGTTTAGGGGTCCAAGGGGGGGCAAGAGGGGTTGAGGGAGGTGTTGGGAAGGGGGTTATGGGGGGATTGTGAGGGTTTAGGGGTCCTGGGGAGGGGGTGTCAAGTGGGGTTGTGGGGGCTCCTGGGGGTGGGGGTGGTCTGTGGAGTCCTGGGTGGGGTTTTGGGGTGTTTGGGGTGGGGAGGGAGTCTGTGCAGTCCTGGGTGGAGTGGGGTGGAGAAAGGGGATATTTTGGTGGGGGGGACATATAGGGGAACAGGAGGGAGGGGATGGATGGAGGGGGGAAGGGGACATGGGCAGGATTATGGGGGACACCCCTGACCCCCCCCCATTTTTCTTTTCCCCCCAGGGTGAATTTGAGGTGCGGGAGGGGCACCTGCCCATGGAGACCGTGCTGGGGGCGCTGCGGGCGGGGCGGCTGCGGGAAATGTTCGGGACCGGCACGGCCTGTGTGGTGTGTCCCGTGGAGAGGATCCTGTACCAGGACGAGGTACGGGGGGCTAGGGGGGCACAGGAGGGGCTGGGGGGGCACAGGAGGGGCTGGGGGGGCATGGGGGGGGGCTGGGGGGTCCAGGGGGCACAGGGGACCCTCCCACAGGTGTGGGGGGTTCTTGTAGGAGCAGCAGGTTTTGGGGTCTGGAAATGGGGGGGGGGGGGTGTCTGGGTGGTTTTTGGGGTGGGTGGGATTTGGGGGGTGGGTCCTTCCTGCCTCTGTGACCCCTCCCCTGTCCCACCCACCCCTCCTGCAGTGGCACAAGGTGCCCACCATGGAAAACGGGGCCAAGCTGACCCAGCGCTTCCTGAAGGTCCTCAATGACATCCAGGTGGGATTTTTGGGGGGGTCCTGGAATTTGGGGGGGGGAAAAGGGGCATCAGGTCATGGGGGGTGGGGGGACACTGGGGGGGTTAAGGGGGGGTCCAGGGGTGTCACCACCCCCCTGTGACCCCCACCTTTCCCCCCCTACAGTACGGCCGCATCTCCAGCCCGTGGGCTCAGCCCGTGTGACTGCCCCCCCCCCCCCAAAAATGGGGTCGAGCCCCCCCCACAGCAGCACCAGGCACTCCGGGGGGGCTCTGCCCCTCCCCTACAGACCCCCCCTGTGGAGGGAGGGGGTGAACCCCCCCCTAAAGACACCAAAAAGGAGGGGGAGGGGGGCAAACCCTCTTCCCTGAGCCCCCCCAGGGAAAGGGGGGGCAATGTCCGACCTCCCCCAACACCAAATACTCCTGAGGGGGGGCAGATTCCTTCCCCCCCCCCACCAAAACACTCCACACCCCCTCGGGGGTCCCAGCCAAGCACTCCAGACCCCTCGGGGTCTCCCCCACCAGCTCAGACCCCCCCTCCCCCCCTGTGCAATACTCTGAGCTGCCCCTCCCCCAATTTGGGGGGCTCCCGGGTGCCCCTCCCCCCCCCACTCCCCACAGTGCCTTTGGGGCCCCCCCCGAGCCCCCCCACCCCGAGCTTTCAAAGCCTTATGTGGGGCCCCTCCCCCAAAGCCGGGACCCCCCCCAACCACCAAAGGTCAAAGGTCAAGTGAGGTCAATGGGGGTCGTTAATAAACGACTTGCAATGAAACCCGAGCTCTGGCTCAATGAGGGGGGGGTGTTGGGGGTCCTGGGGGGGGTGTTGGGGTGAGTTTTGGGGTTCCCCCCCCCCCCCCAACGGCAACGCTCGATCAGGATCCGATAACTCGATCGATTGATGCTGAAAGGGGGGAGGTTTATTGGGGATGGGGGGTCTTTATTTAGGGGGTGGGGGTGCCGATGGTGGTGGTGGAGCTGATGGAGGTGATGAAGATGATGAAGGTGGTGATGATGGTGATGATGATGATGATGATGATGATGGTGATGAAGATGATGCCCAGGAGGGGCTCCAGGGACAGATCCGCCTGCAGGAGATGGGGGGGGGGAGTGGAGAGTGATCCCCCAGGTTGGAGGGGAGGGGATTCCCCCAGGTTTGCGGGTTGTGTCCCCCCCCCTTCCCCCAATTTTGGGGGGCAGAGGGGGGGGTGTTTGAGGGTGGGGTGGGGTCTCACCCTCAGGCTGCCGCCCCCTCGAACTTCTTCTTGCGGCCCTCCATGCCGCTCATGGCGTCCACGTTCTTGCGCCAGTCCCCGACCTCGCGGTTCTCCTGCCCCGCCAATCCCCCCCTCCCGTGTCAGGACACGCCCACGGGGGCGGGGACACCGCGGGGGACACGCCCATATCTCTGGGTGTGACCCCAGGTGTGTCCCTGGGTGTGACCCTGGGTGTGTCCCCAAGGTGTGACCCCAGATGTGACCCCAATGCCCCCCCAGGTGTGTCCCCAAGGTGTGTCCCCAAAGTGTGACCCCAGGTGTGTCCCTCATCCCTCAGGTGTGTCCCCAATGCCCCCCCAGATGTGTCCCCAAAATGTGACCCCAGGTGTGTCCCCCACCCCTCAGGTGTGTCCCCAATGCCCCCCCAGGTGTGTCCCCAAGGTGTGGCCCCAAGGTGTGTCCCCAAAGTGTGACCCCAGGTGTGTCCCCCACCCCTCAGGTGTGTCCCCAATGCCCCCCCAGATGTGTCCCCAAGGCGTGACCCCAGGTGTGACCTGAGGCGTGTCCCCCCCCCGAGTTCCCACACCCCCCAGGTGCCCCCCAGGTGCCCCCCCAGGGCGTGACCCACCTTCTCGGCCTCGTCCTTGCGCACCTGGCGCAGCCCGGCCCGCAGGTCGGTGCCCACGCGGTGCTTGGAGCCCAGCAGGGCCGTCATCATCGCGTCTGCCGAGAGCCGAACCCGCCGCAGGTTGGGCCGCACGAACCGGCCCGCGGCCACCCGGCGCTTCAGCTCCTCCATCTGGGGGGGCAACAGGGATTTGGGGACCCCTCCGAGACCCCCCGAGATCCCCTGAGACCCCCACCCACCCGGCGCTTCAGCTCCTCCATCTGGGGGGTGCAGGGATGTGGGGACCCCCCCGACACCCCCTGAGACCCCCTGATACCCCCTGAGACCCCCACCCACCCAGCGCTTCAGCTCCTCCATCTGGGAGGGGACAGGGATTTGGGAACCCCCCCAAGACCCCCTGAGACCCCCTGAGACCCCCACCCACCCGGCGCTTCAGCTCCTCCATCTGGGGGGCAACAGGGATTTGGGGACCCCCCTGGCACCTCCACACACCCCCAGACCCCAAACACACACCCTGAGACCCCCACCCACCCGGCGCTTCAGCTCCTCCATCTGGGGGGCAACAGGGATTTGGGGACCCCCCCTGGCACCCCCACACACCCCCAGACCCCAAACACACACCTTGAGACCCCCACCCACCCGGCGCTTCAGCTCCTCCATCTGGGAGGGGACAGGGATTTGGGAACCCCCCCAAGACCCCCTGAGACCCCCACCCACCCGGCGCTTCAGCTCCTCCATCTGGGGGATGCAGGGATGTGGGAACCCCCCCCGAGACCCCCTGATACCCCCTGATACCCCCTGAGACCCCCACCCACCCGGCGCTTCAGCTCCTCCATCTGGGGGGCAACAGGGATTTGGGGACCCCCCCTGGCACCCCCACACACCCCCAGACTCCCACGGCCATCTGGGGGGCTCAGGGACATGGGGGGGACATTGAGGGGACGCTGTGGAGACCCCCATTGACACCCCACAGCTCTGTCACCCTCAGGGGACACCTCGGGGACACTCTGGGGACAGAGGGGCGGGAGGCAGGGGGCCGGTGCTGGGAGGTCCCGGGGAAGGAAGGGGGGTGTCCCAAGGGGTGTCCCCCCCCGGGGATGGGGCAGAGGGACTGTCCCCACCTCGGTGACATTCTTGCTGACGCGGGTGCCCATGTCATAGCGCTCCTCGTCCACGCGCCCCACGCGGGCGTGGAGCTCCCGGCACAGCTCCTGGGGGGATTGTGGGTGCATGGCTGGGACCAGGACCCCCCTAAATCCACCTTGTCCCCCCCCAGAGCTGCCCTGGCCCTACAGACCCCCCAGAGAACCCCCTGTTCCCTCTAACCCTGCCCTGACCCCCCTGCCCCACCCTGTGTCCCCCCTCCCCAAAACCCCCCCAAAAGCACCCCATCCCAACCCAGCCCCCCGTTTCCCCCCCCAAAACCCCCGTTTCCACCCCCCCAGCCCCCCCTAAACCTGCAGTTCCGCCACCCCCAGCCCCTCGAGGGCGAGGGGGGGGCAGAGCTCCCCCAGCACCCGCAGCTTCTCGGCCGCCCGTTCCTGCTCCTCCCGCTCCAGCTCCCGCTTCGCCCTCTGCAGCAGCAGCGTCTGGGGGGGGAAGGGGGGGATGTCACAATTAGGGGGGTCCCCAACACTCAGAGACGCCCCCCCCAAAATAAAGGGGACCACCCTCCTCTCCTCCTCACCTTCAGCTGCAGCTTCCGCGACGCCGAGATTTTGGATTTCCTCTGGAGGGGGGGAAATTGGGGGAAGGGGGGGGTCAGTGCGGGGTTTGGGGGGGTCTGAGCTCCCCCACAGTGCCCCCATAACCCCCCCCCGAGCCCACCTTGGCGTGGGGCTCCACGGCGTAGGCCCGGTAATTGGCCGAGGATTTGCGGCGCAGGGGGGGCGGCTGCGGGGGGGGCGCGGGATCCCCCCCCTCCTCTTCCTCTTCCTCCTGGGGTCTCTGTGCCACGGGCAGGGGGGGGCAGAGGGGTCAGGGGTCACCCCAAAATGGGCGGGGAGGGGGTGGGGGACGACCTACCGACACGTCCTCCCTATGGGGGGGGGGAAAGCAGAGTCAGAGACCCCAAAATCCCCCACCAGAGACACCCCCCTCGAACCTCCCCCAGGTCTCCATCCCCTCTCTGGGGGGATCCCGATAGCCCGGGACCCCCCCCAAGCCCCCCATTATCGACCCCCCCATCCCGTGGCCATCGCCCCTCCCAGGGAACACCCCCCCCATCCCCACCCCGAGCCCCCCACTCACTCCTCGGCCATCCCGGTGCTGCCGTTCCCGGTGCTGGAAGACACGAGTGGGGTGGGGGGAGCACGGGGAGGGGGCTGGGGAGAAGATCAGCCCCCCCCCCGCCCCCCCTCCCCCCGAAAGCCCCGGCGCTGCCCCTATTTGGGGCCGGTGGCTCCGGGGCTGATAAGGGGGGGGCTAAAAATAGCCCCTTATCACCCCCCACCCCCCCACGGGACCGTCCAGGCAGCCCTGACACCTCCACCCCCCTTTCTCCCCCTCCAAGGGCACCCAGGACACCCAGAGACCCCCCCCCCCCCAAACACCCCCATCCCACCCCTCAAACCCCCTCCGGGGGGCTCAGCGGGTCGGGACCGCCCTCTCTGCCCCGCAGACGCCCCCATCCTTGGACCTCCCAAGGGACTCAGAGACCTCCACCCCCCCGGGATCCCCATTGGGACCCCTCCCTTTGTCCTCCCCCAGCCCCCCCTCCCCGTACCAGGGACCCTCCTGTGCCCTCTGACCCCAAGTCCCCTCCGGCGTCCGCTCAGTGACGATTCCCCCAGACCCAGACCCCGATCCCCACCCCACCCCCGAAAGGGCCCCCCCAAGCCCCCCAGGACCCCCCAAACCCTCCCGGTACCTGCGGGACCGGAGCCGGGGGGGTCGCGGCGGAGTTTATGAATGGAGAGGGGGCGTGGCCGAAGGGGGCGTGGCCGAAGGGGAGGGGGGTAGGAGGGTTTGGGGGTCCCGGGAGGGGGGGTTTGGGGGTCCGATGTCAAATCGGGGGGATTAAAGGGGGGGCGGTGTGGTTTGGGGGGGGGGGGTCTCAGGGCTGGGGGTGGGGGATTGGGGTTGTGATTTGGGGGGGGTCTCAGGGGGGTCGCCGGAAGCGGGCGTGGGCCAGGGGCTCCCCGGGCCCCCCCCAGGGCTCGAAGCCCCCCGCCCGGGCCAGCTCGACCACCCGCTCCCGGAACGCCTTGAGCTGGGGGGGCCGCAGGGTGGGCACGAACCTGGGGGGGGGGGAACGAGACAGAGGTCATGGGGGTCGGGGGGGCCATGGGGGCGTCCCCGGGGCAGGGGTGGGGGTCCCTGGGGGTCCCGGTACCCACGTGGGCAGCTCCACCAGCAGAGTGGCCCCGGGGGCCGCCAGTTGGGCCAGTTCGGGGGTCAGGTCGGGCAATGACCTGGAGGGGGGGGGAAGTGAGAAGGGGAGGGGGCTGAGGGTCCCCGGCATCTGAGACCACCTCTCAGAGCCCCCCAGAGCCATTTAAATCAACATTTAAATTCCCCCAGGGACCACCCCCTCGGGACCCCCCCAGGGACCCCCCCCTCACCTCCAACCCAGCACCAGCAGCTGGCAGAGCCCCCCCAGACGGGCTCGGGCCGGGGGGCTTCGGGCGCTTCCCAAGGGCAGGAACCGGACCCGGAGCGGGAGCGGCGCCAGAGACCCTGCGGGGGGAATTGGGGGGGGGTCAGGGGGGGCTCAGAAAACCCAGGGGGGTCAGGGGGAGGTCTTGGAGGTCACGGGGGGTGGGGAGGGCCACTCACCCAGTGGGCTTGTATCGTCGCAGGGGGGGGTGCCGTCAATGAGGGGATCCTCGGGGGGGTCCCGGGGGTCCTCGGGGGGGTCCCGGGGGTCCTCGGGTGGGTCCTCAGGTGAGGGGTCGCCGGGGGGGGTCCCGGTGAGCAGCTCGTGCAGCAGAGCGGTGACATTGGCCATGGAGATCTCGGTGGCCGTCTGGGGAAGGGAGGGGGGGGGGCATGGGAGCTTCCCGTGAGAGACCACCCAGGACACCCCTACACACCCCTGGGCCCCCCCCTCACCTTCCCGGGGCTCCGCAGCTCGCCGGGGTCGAGCCCGAAGCTGAGGAAGGGGCCGGTCACGGTGTCCCCCCAATACCCGGGGTCCGGCCCCACCTGCCCGTCCTGAGGTGGTCGGGGATGGTGTGGGAGGGGTCAGTGACCTCTGACCCTTCCCCAAATCCCCCTCCATTGACAGAGAGGGGCCGAGGGGGTGGTCAGTGAGCTCTGACCTTTCCCCGACCCCCCTGACCCCAACACTCACGGCGCGGGGCCGGGGGTCGCTCTGCAGGGTGGGGTTGGGGGTCTCGCCCCCCCCGCCGAAGGCGTCGCCGCTCTCGCGCCAGAGCCCGAACTCAGCCGGCGACACCGTGGTGGCCTGGGGGGACCGAGCAGGAAGGGGGGGGGACAGCGGGGAGTCAAACCCTTCCCGGGACCCCGGACCCCCCTGCACGCATTTCGGACCCCCCACCCCGATTTCCCGGTTCCCTCCCCCTCCGCCTTACCCCCCCCTCTCCGTTATCCACCGGGACATCCCCCCCAGTCCCTCCCCAGTACCCCCCGGTACCCCCCGTTATCTCCCGGTACCCCCCGGTACTCCCCGGTACCCCCGGGGGATGCAGCTCCCCGGTACCCCCCGTTATCTCCCGGTACCCCCCGGTACTCCCCGGTGCCCGCCGTTACCCCCCGGGGGTGCAGCCCCATCCGCAGCTCCCAATCCGCCACCGCTGCCCTCGCGTCGTAGCGGGGTCCGAGACGCCGCCGCAGCCGCCGGTCCCAGCCTGGGGGTCCCGGCACCGGCTCCGGTACCGTCCGCGACCCCCGGCACCCCGGCACCGGCCCCGCTCGCTCCCAGCGCCGCAGAACCGCCTCGAGCGCATCCCGGTCCCGGCACTGCGAGGAGGGAGGATCCCGGTACGGCACCGGCACCACCGGGACCACCGGGACCCCCCACCCCCAGCGCTCCCGGTTCAGCCCCAAGATCCCCGGGACCCCTCTATCCCGGTTATCCCGGGCTTCCCCCGGTACCGGACAGCCCCGGTTCTGACCTTCATCAGCCCCAGGTCGGCGGGTCCCTCCCGCTGCCAGTCCCGGTCCCCGGTGACCCAGCGGCGGAGGCGCCCGGCGGCCCCGTGGAGCATCGCGGCGGTGCCGGCGCGGAGCCTCCCGGAGCCCAAGAGCTCCAGGATGGCGGCGGCGCGGGCTGGAGGAACGGGGGCAGAACGGGGGGATTACCGGGGGTTAACGGGAGTGGAGTCCCGGGGTGATGGGGGGGACGACCGGGAGTCTCCCGTTACCTGCCGGTCTGGGGCGTTCCGGGGCTTCCAGCGCCAGGAGGAGGAAGAGGAGCTGCCGCGCCACGGGCTCGGGGCGCTGCTCGGCCACGAACAGCTGGGGGGGGGGAAGGGGGGCACCGGGAAACCCCCGGTAACACCGGGAAACCCCCGGTAACTCCCCCCGAGGCTCCCTCCACCCTCCGAGCACTGGGGACCACCCGCCGGGACCGCGATATCGACCCCGGAACCGGGATCCTGGTGTCCCCCGCCCCGTCCTCCCACCGGAGCCCCCCCCCCCGTTTCCCCTCCCCTCCCGGTGCCGGTCCCGGTGCCGTACGGTGATGGCGCGGGGGGGGGCCCGCCGGGCCCGGGCCGCCGTCAGCAGCACGTGCCGCCCCTCGGCCGCCCCCACCAGCAGCACCGGCGCCTCCGCCGAGGGGTCCCGGGGGTCCGTCTGCGGGGGCACTGCGGGGAGCGGGGGGCGGTTATGGAGGTGCCGGGCACCGGGAGGGGCGGGGAGGGGTCCCCGGTGTGGGGGTGCGGGGTCCGCGCTCACGGTGCTGGCGGAGATCCATGGCCGGGGACAGCCCCCACCAGCACACGGTGCCCGCGGCCTCCTCCAGCGCGGCCGCCATGGCGGGGCGAGGCCACGCCCCCTTCCTCGCACCGGGACCAATGAGGAGCGGGAACGGCGCCGGTGGCCCGGGCGGCGACCAATGGGGAGAGAGGACGGCGGGGAAAGCCCGCCCCCCGCGGGACGCGGTTGCCATGGCAACAGGCGTGCGCCAGGCCCCACCCCAGCCTTTCAAAAAGCCACACCCACTCATTACCATAACCCCGCCCCTCGTGCTGTCCGCCCCGGCGGTGCTGAGCGGAGGGGGGGGCTGGAATTGAGGGGTCTCCCCCAATTTGGGGGGGGTCTCCCAGCCCTGCTGACGTCACCCCTTTTCACACCAAATTGTCAGGTCTGGAGCGTTTATTCCCCCTCCAGTTTCGGGGGCAGGGGCACAACGTGGGGCGGTGGGAGGTTCTGGGGGTGCCAGTGACCCCCTGCGAGGGGGTGTTTTGGGGGTCCTGGGGGGAGGGAGGGGAGGGGTCACCGATCCATGGTGGTCTCCTCGGGGGGGGTCTCGAAGCAGAGCTGCAGCAGCCGCTCACAGAACTCCAGCTCCTCCTGCAGCAAATCAAAGAGGGGGGGTATCAATCAAGGGGTCCCCCCAAATCTCCAGGACCCCCACCCAGGGACCCCCACCCCAAGCACCTGGAACTCGTCCCGGCCCCGCAGCAGCTCCCGGCGCTCCCGCAGCAGCTCCTCCAGCCCCAGAGCCGGGGCTCGGCATTCCCGAACCCCCTCGGGGAAATCCGTGGCCAGGCTGGGGGGAAACAGGGCTGGGGGAGGGGAAAGCGCCCCCCTCCCCCCCCCAACCTCCTCAGGACCCCGTAAACCACCCCAGACCCTTCAAACCTCCCCAAGACCCCCCAAAATTTCCCCACAGCCCCCAAACCACCCCAGATCCTTCAAACCTCTCCTAGACCACCCCAGAACCCCCCAAACCTTCCCCAGACTCCCCAAACCCCCTGAAACCCCCCAAACCACCCCAGGACCCCCCTCAGGCTCAGGATACCCCAGCCCCCTCTCCCTCCCCACAGTGGTCTCACCCAACCTGCAGAAGCTCCCCATTTCCCACCCCCCCTCCAGGTTTTTGGGGAATCCCCAGCCCAGTTCTTGGGGGGGGAATTGGGGGTCTCACATACCCACAGAGGGTCCCCAGCCCGTGCTCGTGGGCCCCGTCGTGCTCCGTGCGCAGCAGCGTCACCAGTCGGGTCACCAGGCCCTGCTGGACCAGGGGGGCTGTGGGGTGGGGAGACACGGGGGGGGTGGTGGTTATGGGGGGGTCCCAAAGGGCAGGTCTGAGGCCCTGCCGCAGCCAGGGGGGCCATGAGGGGGTATTGTGGATTTTGGGGGTCTCACCTCGCAGCCTGGGGTGCTCCCTCAGCAGACAGTGCAGCAGAAAGGCCGCTCGGGCCCTCAGAGGGGGGTGAGGTCTCTGCAGGGCCCACCCCAAAACCTCCAGCCCCCCCAGAGCCTCCAGCTGCTCCAGCCCCTCCGGCTGCGCCCGCACCAGGCCTTGGGGGGGGGGGAGCAGGGGGGGCCAAAAACGGGGGTGAGGGGGGTCAGAGCCTGCAGCCCCAAAATCCCCCTGGATCCCCCCCAGATCCCCTCCTTGGCCACCCCAAATCCGCCTCGTCTTCTAAAATGCTCTCAAAATCCTCCCCAAACCCCCATCACCTCAAATCCCCTCAAAAATCCCCCCCGAACCCCCATCCCCCCCAAACCCCCCTGCTTGCCCCCCCCCCTCAAAATCCCACCCCTTGGCCTCTTTCTCCACCCCCTGACCCTCTCAGCCCCCCCCAAACCCTCCCTTGCTGCCCCCCCCCCAATCCCCCCCACTCACAGGAGATGGCGAAGAGGGCGGCGGGGGGCACTCGGGGGTCGGGGTCCCCCTTGAGACCCCCCAGGAGGGCGGGGAGAGCCCCCAGGGCCAGGGCCCGGGCCTGGGCCCCCGGCAGGTTCTGGGCACAAGCCCCCAGGACTCGGGCAGCCCCCGCACGCAGGGGGGGCCACGGGTGCCCCAGGAGCCCCAAAACTGCCTCCAGCCCCCCCAGGGCACAGAAATCTGAGAGTGGAGAGCACAAAAAAATGAAAGGGGGGTCAGGGGTGCCACATGAACCCCCAATCCCCCCCAGAACCCCAAAATCTCGGCTCCCTGAGGCCCCCAGGACCACCTCCCCTCACCTGTGGCGTTGTCCAGATTCTCACACAGCTCTGCCAGCTCGTCCAGAGCCTCCTCGTGGGGTCCCGTGTCCCCCTGGCCCCTCTCGGCCGCCTCCTCCCCAGGGCAGGGCCCGGCCAGGACCCCCAGGCAGCGCCGGAGCTCCCCCCGCGCCCCCCCGGTGCCCCCCAGCGCCTCGGACACGGCCGCTCTCAGCCACTGCTGCCGCTGGGGGGGAAGGGAGAGGGGGGCACGGTGAGCAGGAACCCCCCCCGAACCTCCCAACACACCCCCCTCCTCAGGACCCCCCAAAACCCCTCACTGATCCTCCCCGGGACCCTCCCCAAGCCCCAAGGAATCCACATCGACCCCTCCCCAGTACCCCTCGCTGACCTCCCCCCCTGGACCCCCCAGCACTCCCTGATGTACCCAGAAACCCCTTTGGGACCCCCCCGCCCCCCGCCCCGACCCCTCCAACACTCCCCGGGACCCCTCCCCAGGGACCGCCCACAGCCCCCTCCCCCGCCCCGTTCCCCGCGCCCCCCGCTCACCTCCTCGCCCATGGGCTCCCGGGGCTCGGGCTGGGCCTCGCCGGCCACCACCGCCATCTCCAGCAGCCCCTGCAGCGTGTGGGGGGGCTCCCGCCGGCCCCCCCCGGCCCCGCCGCCCGCCGCCGCCGCCATCGCCCTGCACAGCGGCCGTCAGCGCACTGGGACCCGCCGCGACCCCTCCTCGCGCCCCTCAGGGTGCCCCCCACCCCTAAACCCCCCCCGATCCCCCCGGGACCCCCCGCACCTCCTAACGCCGCGCGCCGCCCGTGGGCGCCGCCATCTTGCCAAGGGGGCGGAGCCAACCGGCGGAAAGAGGCGGGACCCCCGAGGAGCGAAGGGGCGTGGCCTCCCCGGTGCATTGTTTATCGCCGGCCGCACGCTGCGCTCATTGTGAGCCGGCGCCCGCTGAGCGACAGCGCGCTCGGCCAATGGGAGCCGGCGGAGCGGGGGGAAACGGCGGAGGGCGGCCAATGGAGGGCAGGGAGGGCGGGAAGTTTCGACCAATAGAGAGCGGCGGGCGGGACTCGCTCGCTCTCACCCAATGGGAGGGCTGAGCGGCGTGACCGGCGTCAATCTTGGCGGATCATCCCGCAGCAAGGCCCCCCGACCAATGGCGTGAGGCGCCCGCCGCGCGGCGGCCTCCACCAATCACCTCGCCGAGCGCCTCACGGCGGGGGCGGGACTAGTTGTGAGTGGCACCGCCCGCAGCCAATGGGCTAGGCGGCGAGGCGGGAGGGCGGCCAATGGGAATGGCGGAGCCGGCGGCGGGAGCGGGCGGGCGGCGGCGCCGGGGCCGGGCCGGTGCCGGTACCGGCGGCGGCCCCGCCGGGTCCCGCGCCCGCAGCGCTGGGGTAACGGGCGGGACGGGGCTCCCCCTGCCCGCGGGGCCGGTGCGCGGTGCCCCCTGGGTGACCCGCGGCGGCTCCCGGTGCTGTAGGCGCGGCGGCAGCGGCGGCGGCGACGGCGGCCGATGCGGCCCCGGGCGGCGGCGACGGCGGTGACGGCGCGGGAGCTCTGCGAGAACGACGACTTGGCCACGAGCCTCGTGCTGGACTCGGTGCTCGGGTTCCGCACGCACAAGATGGGGGTCAGGTGAGGGCACCGGGGGGAACCGGCACCCTCTGGGGGAGAGAACCGGGGTCCTGGCGGGGATCCCGGCCCTGCGGTCCCCGTGCTCGGGGGTCCTGGGGGCTGTCACATCCTGGAAGTGCCCGGTGCGGGGGGTCCTTGCCCCAATTTGGGGGTCTCTCCCCACCCTGTCCCTGCGGGATCCCTGTCCCAAGGGGGGTGTCCAAGTCCCAGGGGTCTCTCTCTGTCTCCCCCCACAGCCCCCTGCCCGCCCTGCGGCGCCGACCCCAACTCCGGGCGGCCATCGAGGCGTTCCGGCGGCGGCGGGACCTGGAGGAGGCTTGGAAGACCCTGAGCGGGGCCTGGGCCCCCGCGTTCTTCCACCAGCGGCGCCCGGTGCAACGGGCAGCGCTCAAGAGCCACGTAAGGGGGGGTCTTGAGGGGGTCTCGGGGGGGGTTGGCGGGTCCTTATTGGGAAAAATGGGGTTTGGGGAGGGGGCAGTGGGATGTGGGATGCACAGGAGGTTCCATAAGGGGTCCCTGTGGGGTCACTGTGGGGGCTGTAGGGTGGGAGATGCACAGGGGTCCCTGGGGGAGTGTGGAAATGGGGTTTAGGGGGTGTCGGGGGGGCTTCCAGGGGGGATCTGTGGAGGTCTTGACCCCTCTTTTCCTCCCTGCAGGTGTTCCAGTACCTGCGGGCGCTCCTGCCCGAGAGCGGGTTCAGCATCCAGCGCTGCACCCGCTACAGCCGCGACACCAACGGGGCCAGGGTGGTCTCCACCCGCGCCTGGTGGGTCTCCACCCTCCCCTGGGGACCCCTTATTTCCCCTCAAATCCATTGTCTCCCCCCCAGGAGAAAGCGTGAGACACTAAGCATTGTGGGAGCTCTCTGCATCTTCCCTCTGTGACCCCCTTTTTCCTGCCCCAGGAAGAAGCACGAGATGCTGGAGTTCCTGGGGGGCTGTGGGGTCGAGCTCCGGGGCTCCGACCGGGCGCTGCTGCGAGCGGGCGACAACGACTTCAGCCTCATGTACTCGACGCGCCGCAGGAGGACCCAGCTCTGGCTGGGGCCAGCTGCCTTCATCAACCACGGTGGGGCACCCCAAAAATCTCCCCGAACCCCAAAAACGTGCCTCAGGAACCCCCCCAAAACCTGCCCCTGCCCTGGGACCCCAAAAACCCAGGGGGAAGACACCAAACCCCCACCGCTTCCAGAGCTCCCTGCTGGCCCTGGAGCTCCAAACCCACCCAGGGACCCCAAAACCGCCCCCAGCACCCCAAAACCCACCTGGGACCCCCACCCAGAGTCCCCCTGAGCATCCTCAGGACCTCTGTAAATGTGGTGGGGGGGCCCTGAGTGGGTGCTGACAAGTCTTTCCTTCCACCCAGATTGTCGCCCGAACTGCAGGGTGAGTTCTGGGGGTGTCGAGTTGGGCTGGGGGCTCCCCATGGGTTTGGGGAGGGGGGGTGTCACAGGGAGGCTGGGAAGGGACAGGGGGAGTTTGAGGGAGGTCCCTGTGGGGGTGGAGGGGGGTCCCCTTGATTTTGGTGGGAAATGGGAGAGAAAAATGGCAGGGAACGGGAAAGGAAAAGGGTGGAAAGGAGAGGGGGAAATGGTGGGGAGCATGAGGGAGAAAGGGTGGGAAAAGAAAGGGGAAAACGGTGGGAAACAGGAAGAGAAAATGGCGGGAAACGTGAAGAGAAAATGGCGGGAAACGTGAAGGGAAAATGGCGGGAAACCTGAGAAGAAAATGGCGGAAAACACGAGGGAAAAATGGCGGGAAACACGAGGAGAGAACAGTGCGAAACGTGAGGGGAAAAACGGTGGAAAACGTGAGGGGGAAAAAGGGCAGAAAGCGCTGAGAAGGGGAAAAGGGTGGGAAACGTGAGGTGAGAAGTGGTTCCCTCACGTTTTTGGGGTCCCTGTTTTTGGGGCGCAGTTCGTGTCGGCCCCAGGAGGAGCTCGGGTGCAGGCGCTGCGGGACATCCCGCCCCGCACAGAGATCACCTGCTTCTACGGGGACGGCTTCTTCGGGGAGGGCAACCGGGGCTGCGAGTGCCGCACCTGCGAGAGGTACCCCAAAACACCCCCAAAACCCTCAGGGCATCCCCAAAAAACTCCTGGGGTGGCACCCCAAAAACCCCTGGGGTGGGACTCCAAAAACCCCTGGGGTGGGACCCTAAAAATTCCTGGGGTGGGACCCCAAAAACCCCTGGAGTGGGACCCCAAAAACCCCTGGGGTGGGACTCCAAAAACCACTGGGGTGGGAGCCCAAAAACCTTTGGGGGTGAGATTCTAAAACTTAGGGAGCACCCGAAAAAGCCTCAAGGGGGGGGGGAACCCCAAAACTTTGGGAGGACCCCAAAAACTGGGAGAGGGGATCCCAAACCTGGGGGAATCCTACAAACCTGAGGGGGGAACCAGAATAGAGGGGAGGGACACCCACACTGGGGCGGGGGGGGGTGCCTGAAATCTGGAGGGGACACCCCAAAACCCGGTCCTCAAACCCAAAGGGATGGGTTCCAAAAACCTGTGGGGGGGTCTAGAGCCCTGAGGGGGAACCCACCAATGAGAGTGGAACCCTGACTTTTGGGGTCCCCCCTCACGTTCCCCCTCCTTTCTCCCCCCCCCAGACGTGGCGAAGGCGCGTTCCGGCAGCGGGGCAGGGTCTCGGTGCCCCCCGCGGACCCCCCCCCCAAATACGAGCTGCGGGAGACGGACGGGCGGCTGCAGCGGAGGGGGGGCGAGGAGGGGGGGGGCGGGACCCCCTCCAAACGGCCCCCCCGCCGCCGCCCCCGCCGCCCCCGAGCCCCCCCACGCCGCCGCCGCCGCCGCCGAGACCCCCCCCGGCTCCCCCAGCCCCGCGTCACCCTCCACGACTGCGTGTCCTGCGGGAGGGGCTGCCTCCTCCGGGGGGGGGTCCCGTGGGTCTGCCTGGGGGTCCCCGCGCCCCCCCCGGCTCCCAAAACGGCCCCCCCGGCCCCTCCCCTCCGACACCAACACCCCGACCCCAAACTGTCCCTCTACGCCCATGTCTGCCTGGGGGGGGGCATCCCCAAACCCGGGGAGGGGCCCGGGGGGGCCCCCCCGCGCCTGCGGCTCGTGGTGACCCAGGGGGGGCTCGCCCTGACGCTGCCCCCCGAGCCCTGAGCCGCCCCCCAACCCCCCCGGGGGGCTGGACCCCCGATTTGGGGGGGCTGAGACCCCCCCCCTGGGGGGCCGGACCCCCCATGTTGGGGGGCTGAGTTCCCCCCCTCCACCCTCCACATTTAGGGGCCAGACCCGAACTCGGGGGGCTGCAATCCCCCCTTTGGGGGCTGGACCCAAACTCTGGGGATTAAACCCCCCCTTCCCCATTTTGGGGGCTCAGACCCCCCTCTCCCCCAAAGGGCCGGAACCCAGACTTGGGGAGCTGAGACGCCCCCCCATCCTCATTTTGGGGGCCAGACCCACCCCTGGGACCCCCTCCCGTGCTATTTTGGGGGGAGGGGGGGTCTCGGTGTGGGGGTGCTCGGGGGGCGTTCCATGGTGCTTGGGGGGGGGGTTGGGGCGTTCCCCGAAAGTTCGTTTTTTACCGGAATAAAGGAATTTGGAACAAAAACAGTGTCCGGGGGGTGTTGGGGGGGGGTGTGACCCTTTCCCTCCCCCCCCCTCCCCTTGGGGGTCCCACAAAGGGGCCCGACAGGTGCGGGGGGGGGAGGGACGTGGTGTGACGTCAGAGCCCAAAATAGACCCCCCGCCCCCCCCCCTTCGGGCCTTTGTTTTCACCCAAAATGGTCCTGGGGGGACCCCGACCCCCCCCCACCCCCGACAGCTGCCGGTGTCGGATGTCGCGACATTTCGGGGAACAATGGGGGGGTGACGTCACGGGGAGGGGGAGGGGCGGCCCCCGATAAAGGGACCCCCGGGGTTGGGGGGGGGCGGCGCGAGCCAGACCCCCAGGGACGAACCAACGGTGGGGATGGGGGGGGGGGCTTGGGGTGTTGGGGGGGCGATGGTGGGGGGGCTGAGTGGTTATAGGGGGGTCTTGGGGGTCGATGTGGACCCCCCCCCCCCACAGATGTCCCCTGACCCCCCCATCCGCCACTCCCACCCCCCAGGACCCCCCAAACCGCCGCCATGTCGGAGCCCGAGGAGGAGTTTGAGTGAGTGACCCCCCCAACCCCAGGACCCCCCAACCCTCCCACTGCCCCCTAAACCCTCCCCAGGACCCCCCAACCTCCCCTGGACCCCCCAACTCCCCCCAGGAGTCCAAACCCTCCCCAGGACCCCCTCAACCCCCCCCAAACCTCCCAACCCGTCCCTGGACCCCCCAGAACCCCCCCAGTGCCCCCCAGTGCCCCACACTGGGCCCCCCCTCACCCTTCTCCTTCCCCCCCCACAGGGAGCAGCAGGAGGGTGAGTGACCCTGCGTGACCCCCAATTAATTAACCCCAATTGGCCCTGGTTAATTAACGCCACCCCCCCCAACCTCAGCCCCAAACTGACCCTTTAATTAACCCCGCAGGGCCCTGATGAAGCCTCAAGCCATTAATTAATCCTTAATTAACTCCTACTAAGGATCCCTGGGAATGGTAATTAACCCTGAAGTGTTAATTAGCACTAACCGGAGGGGGGTGTCTGGGGGAGTCTTGGGGGGGGGAAAGAGGGGGGTGGTCCTGGCGTGTTGATTACTGTAATTACCGAATTTACCGTAATTACCACATTGGTCATTAACATCCCGGTTAATTACCAACGGGAGTTTGGGGGGAGAGGGGGGGCTGACCTTGCCCCCCCATTTCGCCCCCAACTCCCCCCCCTCCAGAGGAAGTGGTGGAGGAGGAAGAGGAGGAGGAAGGTGAGTGGGGTGGGGGAGGAGTGGGGAGCCCCCTCCCCAAAATCCCCCCCAAACTGTGGAGGGGGGGGTCATAGGAGTCCCCCAAACCCTGACCCCTCCCCTTTTCTCCTCTCCCCCACAGCCTCGGAGCCCCCCAAACCACCGGAGGAGCCAGGTACGACCCCTCCCTCTGAGACCCCCCCAAGACCCCCGGGACCCCCAAACCCCCCTGACCCCTCTTTTTTCCCTCCCCCCAGAGGAGGAACGGCCCCGGCCCCGGTGAGGGGGAGGGGGTCGGGGGGTTTTTTGGGGGGGTTTGGAGGGGCTCTGCCCCCCCACACCCCCCAAAGACCCCCCTGACCCCCCCGACCCCCATCCAGCCACATGGTGTCCCAGCTGGCACCCCCCAAAATCCCCGAGGGGGAGCGGGTGGACTTCGATGTGAGTAAGGGGGGGGGGGTCAGGGGGGCTTGGGGGATCAGTGGAGGGGTATGAGGGGCTGTTGTGGGTCTGGGGGGGTCTGGGGGGGATAATTGGGGGTCCAGGGGGGTCACTGTGTGCGTCCCCCTCATAGGAAGGGGATGGAGTGGGGACGTGGGAAGGGAGTTACTGAGGGGCTGTGGATGTTTCTACGGGGCTGGGGGAATATGGGGTGGGCCCTGGGGGTCTGTGCCCCCCCCGTGACCTCCCCCCCTGCCTCTTTTCCCCCAGGACATCCATCGGAAGCGGATGGAGAAGGACCTGCTGGAGCTGCAGACCCTCATCGACGCCCACTTCGAGCAGCGGCGCCGCGAGGAGGAGGAGCTGAAGGGGCTCATGGAGAGGATCGTGGGTCTGGGGGGGGTCACTGGGGGGTCACGAGGGTCCTGGGGGGTGTCTGTGTGTCCCGGTGACCCCCCCTGTCCCCCCTTCATCCCCAGGAGCGCCGCCGGGCCGAGCGGAACGAGCAGCTCCGGAGCCGCACGGAGAAGGAGCGGGAGAGGCAGGCGAGGCTGGCGGTGAGGAGGGGGGCCCCAAACCCCCCCAGAGTCCCCCCTGGGACCCCCAAATCCACTCCAGGACCCCCTATTTCCTCCTCCTTCCCCCCCCCCCAGGAGGAGAAGCTGCGCAAGGAGGAGGAGGAGGCCAAGAAAAGAGCCGAGGACGACGCCAAGAAGAAGAAGGTCCTGTCGGCCATGCCCCATTTCGGGGGGTACCTGGCCAAGGTGGGGGCCTGACCCACAGAGACCCCCAGGGACACCCCCAGCTCCACAGGGACCCCCATAAATCCAACCCCCAGCTCCACAGGGATGCCCCACAGGGACCCACCCCTATAGGGGGACCCCCATAAATCCCCCCACCCAGGTTCACAGGGATCCCCCACAGGGACCCACCCCTATAGGGGGACCCCCATAAATCCAACCCCCAGGTTCACAGGGATGCCCCACAGGGACCCACCCCCATAGGTGCACCCCGTAGCCCCCCTAAGGTGCTGCAGTGGGTGCCCCCCATGCCCCCCCGTGCCCCCCAGGCCGAGCAGCGCCGCGGGCGCCGCCAGACCGGGCGGGAGATGAAGCTGCGGATCCTGGCGGAGCGCAAGCGGCCCCTGGAGATCGAGAACCTGCGGGAGGACGAGCTCAGGTGGGACCCCCCTGAGTTCCCCCCCCCACCCCAAGGACCCCCCGAGCCCACCCTGGTGACCCCCCCAAACCCCCACCCAGGGCCAAGGCCAAGGAGCTCCACGACTGGATCCACCAGCTGGAGTCGGAGAAGTTCGACCTGATGGAGAAACTGCGGCGGCAGCGCTACGAGGTGGGAGGGTTGGGGGGATATGGGGTGGTTTGGGGGTCCCCAAGGGGCTGGAGAGCCCCCCAAAACCCTCACAGAGTGACAGGGCACACCTGGGGGTCCTGAGGCCCTGACAGTCCTTCCATTGCTCTCTGTTTTGGGGGTCCCCAAGTCCCATTTTGGGGCTCCTGCATCCCCTCCTGGGAATGGGGATCTCCCCTTGAGGTGGTTGGGAATGGGGGGGGGGGGGTTCGGGGGTCCCCCTCTGGAATGAGGGTGATCCTGAGGGGGGAGAATTGGTGGTCCCAGATTTAGGGGACCCCCCCCTGGACTTGTCCCCCCTCCTGTCCCACCCAGATCAATGTCCTGTACAACCGGATCAGCCACGCCCAGAAATTGTAAGGGAGGGATTCGGGGGGTCGGGGGAAATCTAGGGGTTCTGGGGGATTGTGGGGGCTCGGGAGGGGATTAAAGAGGTTTGGGGGAACATTGGGGGGGGTCCTGGGGGGGTGATTTGGGGATCGGGGCGGGGGGCATTTGGGTGGTCCCAGGAGGCGATGAGGGGAACCTGAAGTGGGTTTTGGGGGTCCCGGGGTGTATTTTGGGGGGTCCTGGGGGGGATTTTTGGGGGCTGTTCGGGAGGGTCCCAGGGGGGGTTTTTGGGGGTCCTGGAGAAGATTTTTGGGGGGTGTTCCGAGGGCTGTTCGGGGGCCCCAGGGGGTGTTTTTGGGGGTCCCGAGAGGGTGTTTCGGGGGCTGTTCGGGGGTCCCACCGCCGCCCCCTCCTCCCGCAGCAAGAAGGTCGGGAAAGGCCGCGTGGGCGGGCGCTGGAAGTGACCGCGCCCCCTCCCGTGACGTCACATCCACCGCACGAACCAATAAAAACGCTTCACATCCGGGCCCCGCCTCCTTCCTTCTCTTCCCGCCGCGTCCCCGCCGTTGCTATGGCGACCCCGCCCCCGCGCTTCCGGCCCCGCCCCCCCCCGGCGGCGGCCCCGGCGCGGCCATGGCGGCCTCGGCGGCGGCGGCGGCCGCGGCGGCGGCGGCCCGGGAGCGGCGCCGGGAGCAGCTGCGGCGCTGGGAGGAGGCGGTGGCGGCGGCGGCGGCCGCGAACCCTCCGGTACCGGCGGGGCCGCCGAGGCCTCCGCGGGTCCGCTTCGAGCGCGCGGCCGAGTTCCGAGCGGTGTGCGCAGGCGCCGAGCTGGCGGAGGCGCGCGCCATGGTGCGCGCGGGGGGGCGCGCGCTGCTGGGCGGGGCCAACGCCGACGGCATCAGCGCGCTGCACCAGGTGGGCGGGGCTTAACGCGAAACGGGGGGGCGCGGCCGGAGGTGGGCGGAGCTTCCTCGACTGGGCGGAGCCAGAACAGTATTCAGGGGCGGGGTCTGAAAGAGGGCGCGGTCACGTGAGTCTGTGGGAGGGGCTGTCACAGCGAGTGGGCGTGAGCAGGGGAGGAAGGGGGCGTGGTCCACAGAAGTGGGGAAAGGGGTGGGGCTTGAGGTTGAGTGGGCGGAGCTTGGGGGTCCCTGGTATGTTTTTTGGAGGGAGGGGTCTCTGGGTGGTCCCTGTGGGGACATGAGGGGTCTCTGGGTGGTCCCTGGTGGGTCCTCGGTTGTCCTTGGAGGGGTCCCTGGAGGGGTCCCTGTGTGTTCCGGGTATCCCCAAGGGGGTCTCTGGGTGTCCCTGGGTGGTCCCCGGGGGTCCCTGGGGGGTGTCTCTGACATTCTCTGGCTGTCCCTGACCCCCGCCGTGTCTCCCAGGCCTGCATCGACGAGAACATGGAGGTGGTGCAGTTCCTGGTGGAGAGCGGGGCCGACGTCAACCAGGCCGATAATGAGGGCTGGACCCCCCTGCACGTGGCCGCCGCCTGCGGCTGCCGCCACATCGCCCAGTGAGGGGGCTGGGGGGGTCCTGGGGGGCCGTGATTTGGGATTGGGGGGGGGTGTGACCCCTCCCTGACCCCCCCTGGCCCCACAGGTACCTGCTGGAGCACGGGGCGGACGCGGCGGCCGTGACGAGCGACCTGGAGCTGCCGCTGGAGGTGGCCGAGGACGAAGGGCTGGAAGAGCTGCTGAGGGCGGAGCTGGAGCGCAGGGGTGGGTGGGGCTTGGAGAGAGTGGGTGGGGCTTGGAGAGAGTGGGGGGGCATTGGAAAGGGTGGGCGGGGCATTGGAAAGGGTGGGCGGGGCTGGGGACGGGACTGGGGGTGCTTGGTGTGGGTTAGGGGGCTCTAGGTGGGATTTGGGGGATGTGAGTGAGGTTTAAGTGGTGTGGGTGGGATTCGGAGATATGAGTGGGATTTAGAGGATGTGGGTGGGATTTGGGTGCTGTGGGTGGGATTTAAGAGCTGTGGGTGGGATTTGGGGGCTGTAGGTGGGATTTGGGGGATGTGAGTGGGATTTGGGGGCTGTAGGTGGGATTTGGGGGATGTGGGTGGGATTTGGGGGATGTGGGTGGGATTTGGGTGGTGTGGGTGGGATTTGGGGGGGATGTGGGTGGGGTTTAGGTTGTATGTGTGGGGTTTAGGTTGAGTGGGTGGAGCCCAGGGAGATGTGGGTGGGGTTTAAGCATGGGTGGGCTCCAGGGGGAAGCGGGTCGTGTTTAGGTGCCACGGGTGGGGTCAGACCCTCCCCTTTCCCCCCACCCCACCCCAGGCGTGGACATCGTGGCCGCCAAGCGTGCGGAGGAGGAGCGGATGCTGCGGGACACGCGGCTCTGGCTGGACTCGGGGCAGCTCCGGGACTGTCCCCACCCGGCCACCGGGGCCAGCGCCCTGCACGTGGCGGCCGCCAAGGGCTACATCGAGGTCATGAGGTCCGAGGGGGGGGATATTTGGGGGGGGGCTCTGGGGGATGATTGGACCCAGGGACCCCAGGGGAGGACCCAGAAG
The DNA here is from genome assembly GCA_038380795.1 of Pyrocephalus nanus. Lineage (NCBI taxonomy): Eukaryota > Metazoa > Chordata > Aves > Passeriformes > Tyrannidae > Pyrocephalus > Pyrocephalus nanus. Next base: position 210,497 of record JAWZSU010000044.1, read on the forward strand.
GTTTGGGCGTTCCGGGGAGAGCCCCGGGTGGGGTTTGGGGAGGGCAACTCCGGGACCTCCTGAGGTTCCAGGAGATTGGGAGGGAAGGGATTGGAAGACCCCACCCCTTTCCCTGGGGTACAACTGAGCTAGAGGAGGGATGAGGGGGGGTTCCCCCCATCCGAGGGGACTCCCCCACATTTTGGACCCCCCCCAGGCTGCTGCTGGCGGCCGGGTACGACCCCGACGTGCGGGACAAGGACGGGTGGACCCCCCTGCACGCGGCGGCGCACTGGGGGGTGGAGGAGGCCTGTCGGCTGCTGGCCGAGCATCTGTGCGACATGGCCCCCCGAAACAACGTGGTGAGGGGGGAAATGAGGGTCCTGGGGGCTTTGGGGGGGCTCCTGGTCACCTCCAGCCCCCCGAAACAACGTGGTGAGGGGGGAAATGAGGGTCCTGGGGGCTTTGGGGGGGCTCCTGATCAGCTCCAGCCCCCTGAAACAACGTGGTGAGGGGGGGCTGAGGGTCCTGGGGGCTTTGGGGGGGCTCCTGGTCACCTCCAGCCCCCCGAAACAACGTGGTGAGGGGGGAAATGAGGGTCCTGGGGGCTTTGGGGGGGCTCCTGGTCACCTCCAGCCCCCCGAAACAACGTGGTGAGGGGGGAAATGAGGGTCCTGGGGGTTTGGGGGGGGTCCCTGTCAGCTCCTGGTCACCTCCAGCCCCCCGAAACAACGTGGTGAGGGGGGGCTGGGGGGTCCCAGAGGGGTCAGGAAGGGTCAGGGTGGGTGGGTTCTGCTGTGAGGGGAGGGGGGGAAATCCCAAGGGGCCAGGAGGGGTTTTAGGGGGGGTCTCGAGGGGGGTTTTGAGGGGGTCTCGGGTGGGCTGGGGGTCTCTTGGGGGGGTCCCCAACCTCACTTTCCCCCCCCCCCACCCTCTCAGGGCCAGCGCCCGTGTGACCTGGCGGACGAGGAGACCCTTCCCCTGCTGGAGGAGCTGCAGCGACGGCAGCACCACGTGAGCCCCCCAGACCCCCCTAACCCCCCCAGGACTCCCCAACCTCCCCGGGGGGGGGGTCCTGACCCCCCTCATTTCCCCCCAAAAGCTGCGCAGCCAGAAGGACCCGGGGGCAGCTCCCCCCCCTCCAGCCCCGGACCCTGACGGAGCCCCCCAGCCTGCTGGGGGGGGCAAACACCGACGGTGAGACCCCCAAAACCCCCTCCAGGACCCCCAGGATCCTCTCAGGACCCCCCCAACGCCCCCCTTTCCCCCCAGGAGCTCCGTGTGCCGCCGCAGCTCCCGGGAGAAGCTCTCGGTGCAGGACCAGGCCAAGGAGAGGGTGGGGGTCGGGGGGCTGCCCCCACCCCTGGCACCCCCCCCGGGGGAGGGGGACAGCCCCGACGAGGGGGGGGACAGCGATGGGGAGTCCCCCCCACAGGGTGAGCCCCCCAAAATGGGTGCAGGGGGAGGGGGGTGTCGAGGGGTCCCCTAGAGGGTCTGGGAGGGGGTTTTTTTGGGGGAGACCCGGGGGGGAGGGGGGCTCTGAGTGGTTTGGGGGGGATTTGTGGGGGGCTGAGAGGACCTGGGGGGGCTCAGGGTGATGTTTTGGGGGGGGCTCTGGGTGGTTTTGGGGGGTTTGGGTTTCCTGGGGGTCTCCAAGGAGGTTGTTGGGGCAGTTCCGAGGGGGCTTTGGGGGGCTCGTGGGACTCTCTGGGGGTCTCTCTCTGGGGGGGTTCTCAAACTCTCCCCCTCCCCAGACCCCCCTGCAGAACCGCCAGCCAAGAGCCACGCCCTCAATGGCCCCTCCCCTCCACGGGTAAGGCCACGCCCCCTTCCCTCCTCAAAAAGGGCAAAGGGGGCGGTCCCATTTAGTGGCTCCGCCCCCTCCAACGCGTCCCCCCCCAGCCGCCCCCCGGGGGTCTCTGCAGGTCGGGCAGTTTGGGGGCGTTGCCCACCCCCTCCGAGGCCACACCCCCCGCCAAGGCCACGCCCCCCGTGCGACGCTCCGCCTCCTCCCCGCGCCTGCAGGCCCCGCCCACTGTGAGTGGAAACCACACCCCCCTTTTTCCCCACAGGCCATGCCTCCCTCCAGAGGCTCCACCCACAAATAGGCGTGGTCATGGAGGAGGCGTGGTCTGAGGACCCTCCTGACCCCCCCTCCCCTTTTTCCCCCCCCCTTTCAGGTTTCGGAGCCCCCCCCGTGCCCCTCCCCCCCCCAGCGCCCCACCAGGTGAGTCCGAACGTGGGGGGAGGGGTGAAAGGTGAGGAGGGTGGGGGAGGGGATGGGAGAGGTGAAACTCCCACCCCTCCCCCCACAGCCCCCCCAGCGCCGAACCCGGAACCCCCCGGGACCCCCCGGAACCGCCCCGGCCGCGTAGGTGAGACCCTTCCCCCCCTCCCCCTCCCCCAAACACCCCCTGAACGGGGCTCCTGGACCCTCCCCCACCCCAGGGAGGGTCCCAGCCCCCCCCCCCCATGAGCCCCACCCTGAGCCCCCCCCAGGCCGTTCCAGCCCCCGGCCCGGGATGAGGAGTCGGAGTCGCAGCGCAAGGCCCGGAGCCGCCTCATGCGCCAGGCCCGGAGGGCGACACAGGTGGGAGACCCCCCAAACCCCCCCAAAACCCCCAAAACTCCCCTGAGACCCCCCAAAACCCCCTTGAGACCCCCCAAAACCCCCCTGAGACTCCCCAAACCCCCCTGAGACCCCCCAAAACCCCCCTGACACCCCCCAAAACCCCCCTGAGACCCCCAAAACCCCCCATAAACCCCTGAGAGCCTCCAAACCCCCCTGAGACCCCCAAACCCCCCTGAGACCCCCAAAACCCCCCTGAGACCCCCAAACCCCCCTGAGACCCCCAAACCCCCCTGAGACCCCCAAAACCCCCATGAGACCCCCCAAAACCCCCCTGAGACCCCCAAAACCCCCCTGAGACCCCCCAAAACCCCTCCAAGACCCCCTAAACCCCCCTGAGACCCCCCAAAATCCCCCTGAGACCCCCAAAACCCCCCAAAACCCCCCTGAGACTCCCAAAACCCCCCTGAGACCCCCAAATTCCCCCTGAGACCCCCAAAACCCCCCCCGTGACCCCGCCATGACCCCCAGGGCGTGACCCTGACGGAGCTCAAGGCAGCGGAGCAGGTGATTGGCCGCGCCGGGGAGGGGCGGGGCCCCGAGCAGCCAATCAGAGACGAGGGGAGGCGGGACCCAGCGGTAAGTCTGGGCGGGGTTTGGGGGGGGTTTGAGGGTTTTAGGGGGGGATTTTTGGGGTTCTGGGGGGTCTCAGGGGGTTTTATGGGGGGGGTTGGGAGTCCCTGATGGGTTCTGGGGGGTCCTGATGGGTTCTGGGGGGTCCTGGTGGGTTTTTGGGGGCAGATTTTGTGGTGCTTGATTTTGGGGGGTGTTGGGGGTCCCTCCCTTGTAACCCCCTCCCCCTCTCAGGACCCCCCCCGGCTCCCGGCGCCCCCCAACCCCCCAGGGCAGGCGAACAAAGGGGGGTGCCCCCCCCAGGGCTCAGAGACCAACGGACCAGAGGACGCCCCTTCCCCACAGAGGTACTGGGGGGGCTGGGGGGGGGTGTTGGGGGTCTGGGGAGGGGTCACAGCCCCCCACTCACCCCTCTTTAACCCCCCCCCTCAGCCGCCCCCAGCCCCCCAATGGGCTGCGACCCCCCCCGGCCCCCCCAGCCCCTGCCTTCGATTACCAGCAGGTGAGTCCTGGGCAGGGGGGGGAAGAAAAGGGGGTTGAATTTGGGGTCGTGGGGCTCAATTTGGGGTCCCTCCAACCCCCCCCCCCAAAAAAAGCTGTTCCAGGAGCTTTGGGTGGAGAACGAGCGGATTCGGGAGCAGCTGCAGGAGGCGGAGCTGGCGCTGACCCAGACCCGGCTGGAGCTCGAGAGGGTCACCCAGGTGAGGTGGGGGGGGGGTCAGGGGGGTGTCCTGAGTGTCCTCCCCCCAGGGGGGTGTCCTGAGTGTCCCCCCCAGCCCTGGGACCCCCCTGACCCCCAATTTCTCTGCCCTCTCCCCCCATCCCAGCGCCAGGAGCGCAGCGCGGAGCGCCCGGCCCGGCTGGAGCTCGAGAGATTCGTGAGTGTGGGGAGGGGGAGAGGAACCCCCCAAAAAATCCCCCCTAACCCCTCTTCTGACCCCCCTGACCCCCCCAAATCCCATCTTACCCACCCCCCTTCCTCCCCCAGGAGCGCCGGGCGCTGGAGCTGAAGGCGGCTGAGCTGGAGGAGGAGCTGAAGGTGAACCCCAAAAGAGGGACCCCCCCATCCCCAAATCTCACCCCCACTTTGAGCCCCCCAAATTCATTTCCTTCCCCTTTTCCCCCTCTCCCCCCTCTCCCCTCAGGCCCTGTCGGATCTCCGGGCCGACAACCAGCGGCTCAAGGACGAGAACGCGGCGCTCATCCGGGTCATCAGCAAACTGTCCAAGTGACCCCCCCCGGGGACCCCCACCCCGAGGAGAACCCCCCCAGAGGGACCAGGACCCCCCCACGGGACCTCCAGAGACCCCCCCCGAGCCCCCACCGGGGTCTGACCCACAACGGGACCCCCAACCCCCTCAGGACCCCCAAATGAGACCCCCCAAAGCTGCCAAACGACCCCCCCACCCCAAAAACACCCCACGGGGGGGCGGAGCCAAACGTGCTGGGGGTGGGGCAAGCAGGGAGTGGGTGGAGCCAGAGGGGCCAATTCAGATGTGGGTGGGGCCAATGCGAATGTAGGCGTGGCCAAACCCGCTGGTAGCGGGACCAGAGTGCTAAAGGGGGGGTGGAGTTAATGTGGGGGCGTGGCCAAGCCCGCGGTGGGCGTGGCTGTTCATTGCACTGTGTGGGCATTGCCAAAGGGGGCGTGGCCAGTCAAAAATGGGTGTAGCCGAACTGTAAATCAGGGCGTGGCCTTGCTGCTCTCAGGCCCCACCTATTCCCGAGGCCCCGCCCCTTTCTCCTCAAACAGGCGGGGCCACTGCACGTCGGCCCCGCCTCCACCCGCATGCCAATCATGTGCTGTTCCTCCAATGAGATGAGAGGCGGGGCCTCCTCGTGCCCCACCCACTGCCAACCCTCCCCCCTTTCTTCCCTTCCCCCAAATATTTTTGCAAAAAAAAAAAAAGAGAAAGTGAAAAATAATTAAAAAAGAACAAAACTGTGCCCTGACCTCTGTGGGGAAGGGGCGGGAACACACGAGAGGTTTTTTTTTTATATAAGTTTATTTTTTAGAGCTCTGTTGGTACAAATCCTTCTCCCACCCTCCCAAAAAACCCCAAAATTCTGAGAAACCCAAATTCCTCCTTCTTTCTCCTCCTCACCCCAAAAAAAACCACCACACAAAAGCCATTTATTGTTGAAACAGTTCCATTTATTGTTGAAACAGTTCCATTTATTGTTGAAACAATTCCATTTATTGTTGAGATAACTCCATTTATTGTTGGGACCCCCCAGGGCCCCCCAACATCCGAGCACTGGAACCTGAAGAGAAGAGAAAGGTGAGTTAGGGGGGGACCCTCCTCAAAACCCTCCCCAGAGCCCCCCAAAACCCTCCTTGAGGGGCCCCCTCAGACCCCCCCGGGGTGTCAAAGTCCCTGGGGGGGGCACAGGCGTCGTCAGGGGGTTCAGAGCCCAGTGCTGCCATCATGGGGGGCCCCCCAAAAAATCCCCCACCCCATAAATCCCCCTCCCAGACCCCCAAATTCCCCCTCCAACACCCCCAACCCCCCCCCCAAACCCCCTTAAATCTGCCCAAATCCCCCATTAAACCCCCACAAGACTCACTCTGGGGGTCTCCCCCGCTCCGGGGGGGCTCCATTTTTTGGGGTGGGGGTCCTCAATCCTCCTCCTCGTCCTCGCCCCCCCCGGCCCCTCCCTGCCCCTTCTTGGCGTTCTTCCTCTTGACCCTCCCGGGCCGCCCCCCGCCGTAGGGGGAGCGCAGGGAGAAGTCGATGTGTTTTTGGGAGTCCAGGCGGACGATGAACGATGGGATGTTCACCACCTGCTTCCTCACCCTAAATTTGGGGGGGGCACAAAGTTTTAGGGGGGTCAGAACCCTAAAAAATCCTCCCCACCCCCCCCCGGGGCACCCCGAGCCCACCCCGGGTGGGGAAAGAGGGAAGAAAAAGGGGGGTGGGAGGTCATTGTGGGGTGCAGAATGGACAGGGACCCCCCCCTAAATTAACAGAGAGGGGTGTGCCAGTGCCTGAGCCCCCCCAAAATTTAATGGGGGGAGTTTCTCAGTGTCTCAGCCCCTCAAATTCACTTGGGGGGGGGTCTCTCAGTGTGCAAGCCCCCCAAATTAAACAGGAGGGGTCTCAGTGTTTTAGCCCCCCAAATCCAATGGGGGGGGTCTCTCAGTGCCTGAGTTCCCCAAATTCACTTTGGGGGGTCTCTCAGTGTCTCAGGCCTCAGCCCCCCAACTTAAACAGGGGGGGTCTCTCAGTGTTTTAGCCCCCAAAATTCAATGGAGGGGGGGTCTCTCAGTGCTTGAGCCCCCCCAAATTTAATGGGGGGTTCCTTTAGTGTCTCAGCCCTCCAAATTAAACATGGGGGGGGGTCTCTCAGTGTTTTAGCCCCCAAATTCAATGTAGGGGGGTTCTCTCAGTGTCTCAGCCCCCCAAATTCAATAGGGGGAGTCTCTCAGTGTGTCAGCCCCCCCAAATTCAATAGGGAGGCTCTCTCAAGTGTCTCAGCCCCCCAAATTCAATGTAGGGGGGTTCTCTCAGTGTCTCAGCCCCCCAAATTTAATAGGGGGGTTCTCTCAGTGTCTCAGCCCCCCAAATTCAATAGGGGGAGTCTCTCAGTGTGTCAGCCCCCCCAAATTCAATAGGGAGGCTCTCTCAAGTGTCTCAGCCCCCCAAATTCACCCTGGGGGGGGGTTACCTGGTGCCGGCCCCTTCGCAAGGTGTACGGCGGGGCCGCAGTGACTCTTGCCGAGCTCCCCCCGCCCCGGGGGGTCCCTGGGGGTCCCGGGGGGCACCCACCGGATGTGGCGCTGCCGGATCAGCACCCGGGCGTGGTGGATGGACTTGGCCAGGCCCAGCTTGAAGACCTGGGTCTGCAGGCGGCGCTCCAGGAAATCCTCGATCTTCAGCCCCAGGATGTAATCCAGCTTCATCTTCCCCTCGTCCAGCACCCCGATCCGCACCAGGCGCCGCAGCAGCGCGTTCCCTGCGCCGGGAGACGGGGCAAAAGTGGGGGAAAGCAGGTAAAAATTGGGGGGGAAAACGGGAAAAACCGGTGAGAAACAGGGTCATACTAAAAATCGAAAAAAAATTCATACTAAAAATAAAAAAGGAAAAAAAATAAGAAAAATAGGGGGGGAAATGGAATGGAAAAAAGGCTGAACACTAGACAGGAGTGGCAGGGACAGGGGGGAACACAGGGGGCATTCTGGGGGTCCAGAAAGGGGGTGAGAAGACCCCTCCCCAGCCTCACCCTCGAAGAGGCGCCGCGGGTCCTTCTCGTCCAGCGTGAGCAGCTCCCGCGCGGCCTTGCGGATCTTGGCCAGGGTGAACTTCACCCTCCACACCTCCCGCTTGTTCCGCAGCCCATACTCACCTGGGGGGGAAAGATCTGGGGTCAGGGGGGTCCAAAAACCTCCCCTGGACCCCTCAACCTTCCCCCTGAACTCACCGATGAGCTTCAGCTCCTGGTCGAGCCGGGACTTCTCGAAGGGTCTCCGGGGGGTCACGTAGGTTTTCCTGCACACCCAGCTCCGGGCGACCGGCATGGTGGGCGCTGGGAGGGGTGAGGATATTGAGGGTCAGACCCCTCCCCAAAATACATCCCCAACCCCAGGGATCCCCCAAAAGGGGAACTCACGACCAGGACCCCCGATCGAAACCGCTTGGGGGGGATTTTAAGGGTGTCAAAGTAGAGGGTGTGAGGGGCTCTGGGGGCATCTGTGGGGATCCCCAGGGGTTTTGGGGGGTCCCGATCACCCCGTTATTGGGATGATGCGTTGGATGGGACCCCCAAAATGCCGATGGGGAGATGTCGCGATCCGGGACCCCCCAAACATCCCGCTTGGCTCCAGAGTACCCCCAACTCTTCGCCGAGCCTCTCCCAGGCCCCGAGACCCCCCGAAACCCCAAAACGAACACCCCCCCCGCCACGTGTCGCACTCAGCGCATGCGCACATCTCGCACAGGCCGCGGGCGCCCTCGTGCACCTTCCCCACGCACCCCGGGGGTCTCTGGGGGGCCAAAAGGGGCTCGGGGGGGCACGAGAACCCCCGGGAGGACCCCACAGACCGCCGGCCCTGTGCAGCCCCCCCGCCCGCACCTCAGCTCCGCGGCGGCCGCGGTGACGGAAAGGAGGCCGCGAATGGCGGGGCTGGCTTATATAGCCTTGCTGGGACGGCCCCGCCTACCGGTGCTGAACAGCCAATAGAGAGGCGCTGAGGCTGCGGCACCGGCCAATGGGAGCTCGGGGAGAGGAGAACGGAGAGCCAGAGCGGCCGCGCGGGGGCCGCCATGTTTTCCTGAGGGCGGGGGGAGAGCGGGGTCCTCCAAAGGAGGGAGGGTGACACGGGGAGGACACAGAGGGACAATGGGGGACATTGGAGGGACAGCGGGGGACATTGGAGGGCACAGGGGGACAAGAGGGACGTGGAGGGACATTGAGCACATGGGAGAACACCGGGGCAAGGCACCCCCTACAGCCCGTTCCGGCCTCCAATTGGCTGTCCGAGCTGTCAGTCACGCCGGGCCAGCCCCGCCCCGCCGGCCTGGAGGCGTTGCTATAGCGACGGCGCCCCCAGGAGGCACCCGAACCGCCCTCAGAAAAGATGGCGCCACCGCGCCCTCCCCGCCGCTTCCCGCAAAGGCCGCTCCGCCCTCAACCAACATGGCGGCTGCGCGAGGGGCGGACCGAGCGCCCTCATTGGCTGCGCGAGGGGGCTCCGAGCAGCGCTATTGGCTCGGCTGGAGGGGGACGGGCCAGAACTTCCGGGTCGGGAGGTCACGGCGGTCTGAGGGGCGACGGCGGAGCCGGTGGGGACTCTGTGGGGGGGACAAAGAGGGGACACAGGGGGGAACAAAGGGACGGGGGGAGGAGACAGGGACGGGGGGGGGACACAGGGACGGGGGGAGGACACAGGGACGGGAGGGGGACACAGGGACGGGGGAGGAGCCGGTGGGGACCCTGAACGGGAGAGGACAAAGCGGGGACGCGGGGGGGAAACGGGGGCTGGGGGGGGGGGTTCACTGGGATGGGGGGGTCACTGGAATTTTGGGGGGTCACTGGAATTTGGGGGGGTCACTGGAATTTGGGGGGGGTCTCCCCTGACCTCGCTCTTCCCCCTGCAGACCCCCCGGCTCCCCCCAGCCATGGCAGCCCCGGAGGAGCCGCTGCTCGAGGGGGAGTTCGGGGGCCCCCCGGGCTCCGGGGCTGGGGGGGGTCCCCGGTACCGGCTCCGCCTGACCCGGACGGAGCTGCAGATCCTGGGGGGGGGTCCCGCCGAGCCCCCCGTGCTGCTGGAGCACGTGGTGGGCTGCCACACGCTGCGGACCCCGGCCCTGCCCCGCGCCGCCTTCTTCGCCGTGTTCGCGTACCCTCCCCGCGGAGGGGGGGGCTCCGGAGGGGGGGGGTCCCGCCGCAGGAGAGCCCCCACCTTCCGAGCCGACGCCGCCCCCGATTACGAGGGGAACCGGGAGACGGCCGAGAGGTGGGCGAGGGTCATCCGGTGCCTGGCGAGGGGAGAGACCCCCCCCCGGAACGGTGAGCGGGGTGGGCGATATTTGGGGCCCTGAGAATTTTGGGGAGAGGTCTCTAAAAGGGGGGATCTGGAGGGGTCTGGGGTACCCAGGGCGGGGGGGTTCTCTGGGGTGAGACCTCGGGGGATTTGGGGGGGGGGGGGGGCTCTGAAACCAGGGGGATTCCCAGAACTGGGATCCAGGGATTTGGGGGGGTCCCTGTGCTGGGAGAGGTCCCTGGGATGGGGATTTGGGGGGGTCCCTGTGCTGGGAGGGGAGGATTTGAGGGTCCCTGTGCTGGGGGGGGGGGCTGGGATGGGGATTTGGGGGGTTCCTGTGCTGGGAGGGGGGGATTTTGGGGGTCCCTGTGGTGGGGGGGTTCCCTGGGATGGGGATTTGGGGGGGTCCCTGTGCTGGGGGGGTCCCTGGGATGGGGATTTGGGGGGTCCCTGCCCTGGGGAGGGGGGGATTTTTGGGGTCCCTGGGATGGGGGGGTCCCTGGGATGGGGATTTGGGGGGTCCCTGTGCTGGGAGGGTCCCCGGGACAGCAATCTGGGGGTCCCAACCCTCCCCCAGTGCCCTGGGAGGGATCTCGGGGTTGACTCCAGGGCTGGATTTTGGGGTGTTCCTGCCCTGGGGAGGGGTCCCCAGCCCTGAATCCCCCCCATTTTTGGGTGTCCCCCAGCCCTGCCCCCCGAGCCGCGGCGCCGGCGCCTCCTCCTGCTGCTGAACCCGTTTGGGGGGCGCGGGAGGGCCCTGAGGCTGTGCCAGAGCCACGTCCTGCCCATGATCTGCGAGGCTGGGATCAGCTTCAACCTCGTCCAGACCGGTCAGGGGGGGCTGGGAGGGGAGCTGGGGGGGCTGGGGGGTCACTGGGGGGGTCAGGGGGTCTCTGGGGGGCTCAGGGGGTCACTGGGGGGCTCAGGGGGTCACTGGGGGGGTCAGGGGGTCTCTGGGGGGCTCAGGGGGTCACTGGGGGGCTCAGGGGATCTCTGGGGGGGTCAGGGGGTCACTGGGGGGCTCAGGGGGTCTCTGGGGGGCTCAGGGGGTCTCTGGGGAGCTCAGGGTCCCGGCCTGCCTGTGGGCTGTGGGGCTGCCCCATCTTCAGCCTCAGCCAGACCGGTCGTTCTGGAGGGGCCTGGGGGTGTTAGGGGGTCCTTGGGGTGGGGTTGGGGTGTCCTGGGGGAGGTTGGGGGGTTTTGGGGGGTCCCTGACTGTCCCCCCCTCCCCAGAGAGGCCGAACCACGCCAAGGAATTGGTGTCAGGGCTGAGCCTGGAGCAGTGGGACGGGATCGTCACCGTGTCGGGGGACGGGCTGGTGTACGAGGTGAGACCCCAAAACCCCCCTAAAACCCCCCTAAAGCCCCCCTGAGCCCCCTAAAACCCCCCCTGACTCCCAACACCCCCCAGGGGCGGAGCTAGCCCCCCAAAAACCCCTGGGGGGTGATACCTGAGTGACATTGGTGTCCCCAGGGTTCCTGTCCCTGTGGGTTTTGGGGTTACAGATATGTCCCCAGGTGTGACACAGATGTCCCCAGGTGTGACACAGATGTCCCCAGGTGTCCCCAGGTGTGACACAGATGTCCCCAGGTGTGACACAGATGTCCCCAGGTGTCCCCAGGTGTGACCCAGATGTCCCCAGGTGTGACCCAGATGTCCCCAGGTGTGACACAGGTGTGACACAGGTGTCCCCAGATGTCCCCAGGTGTGACACAGGTGTCCCCAGGTGTCCCCAGATGTCCCCAGATGTGACACAGGTGTCCCCAGATGTCCCCAGGTGTGACACAGGTGTGACACAGGTGTCCCCAGATGTCCCCAGATGTCCCCAGGTGTGACACAGGTGTCCCCAGATGTCCCCAGATGTCCCCAGATGTGACACAGGTGTCCCCAGATGTCCCCAGATGTCCCCAGGTGTGACACAGGTGTCCCCAGATGTCCCCAGATGTCCCCAGATGTGACACAGGTGTCCCCAGATGTCCCCAGATGTCCCCAGGTGTGACACAGGTGTCCCCAGATGTCCCCAGGTGTGACACAGATGTCCCCAGGTGTGACACAGATGTCCCCAGGTGTGACACAGGTGTCCCCAGGTGTCCCCAGATGTCCCCAGATGTGACACAGGTGTCCCCAGATGTCCCCAGGTGTGACACAGGTGTCCCCAGATGTCCCCAGATGTCCCCAGATGTGACACAGGTGTCCCCAGATGTCCCCAGGTGTCCCCAGGTGTGACCCTGTGCCGTTGGTGTCCCCAGGTGGTGAACGGGCTCCTGTCCCTGTGGGTTTTGGGGTTACAGAGATGTCCCCAGGTGTCCCCAGGTGTCCCCAGATGTCCCCAGGTGTGACCCCATGCCCTTGGTGTCCCCAGGTGGTGAACGGGCTCCTGTCCCGCCCGGACTGGGCGCTGGCCCTGCGGGTGCCCCTGGGGGTGCTGCCCTGCGGCTCTGGGAACGGCCTGGCGGCCGCTGTCAACTGCCACGCAGGGTAAGGGGGCTCTGGGGACACTGCGGGGACAGGGGTGGCACCTGGGGGGACAGGGGTGGCACCTGGGGGGACAGGGGTGGCACCTGGGCCGTGTCCCGGTGCCTGGGGGTGTCCCTGGGGGTGTCCCTGGGGGTGTCCCTGGGGGTGTCCCTGCATGGGACATCTTTGTCTGTGAACCCCCTGTGTGTCCCCCCCCGTGTGTCCCCCCTGTGTCCCCCTGCTGTCCCTGTGACCCCACGTGACCCCAGTGTCCCTGTGTGTCTCCATGTCCCCACATCCGCTGTGTCTGCTCATGACTGTCTGTCTGTCTGTCTGTCCCCAGGCTGTCCCCAGCCCTGGGGGTGTCCCCTCTCCAGAACTGCTCCCTGCTGCTGTGCCGGGGTCCCCGTGTGACCCCCTGTGACCCCGTGTGACCCCGTGTGACCCCGTGTGACCCTGTGTGACCCTGTGTGACCCCGTGTGACACATCCCCATACCCCCATGTGACAGATCTCTCTCTGTGTGTCCCCAGGCTGTCCCCAGCCCTGGGGGTGTCCCCTCTCCAGAACTGCTCCCTGCTGCTGTGCCGGGGTCCCCGTGTGACCCCCCTGTGACCCTGTGTGACCCCGTGTGACCCCATGTAACATGTGTCTCTGTCTCTCTGTGTGTCCCCAGGCTGTCCCCAGCCCTGGGGGTGTCCCTTCTCCAGAACTGCTCCCTGCTGCTGTGCCAGGGTCCCTGTGTGACCCCGTGTGACCCTGTGTGACCCCGTGTGACCCTGTGTGACCCTGTGTGACCCCGTGTGACACATCCCCATACCCCCATGTGACAGATCTCTCTCTGTGTGTCCCCAGGCTGTCCCCAGCCCTGGGGGTGTCCCTTCTACAGAACTGCTCCCTGCTGCTGTGCCGGGGTCCCTGTGTGACCCTGTGTGACCCCATGTGACCCCCTGTGACCCTGTGTGACCCCGTGTGACCCCATGTAACATGTGTCTCTGTCTCTCTGTGTGTCCCCAGGCTGTCCCCAGCCCTGGGGGTGTCCCTGCTCCAGAACTGTTCCCTGCTGCTGTGCCAGGGTCCCTGTGTGACCCCGTGTGACCCCGTGTGACCCCGTGTGACCCCGTGTGACCCCGTGTGACCCTGTGTGACCCCGTGTGACACATCCCCATACCCCCATGTGACAGATCTCTCTCTGTGTGTCCCCAGGCTGTCCCCAGCCCTGGGGGTGTCCCTTCTCCAGAACTGCTCCCTGCTGCTGTGCCGGGGCTCCGCGGCCCCCCTGGACGTGCTGTCGGTGTCCCTGGGCTCCGGCCCCCGGCTCTGGTCGGTGCTGGCCGTGGCCTGGGGCCTGGTGGCCGAGGCCGACGTGGGCAGCGAGCGGCTGCGGCGCCTCGGCCCCGCGCGCTTCCTGCTGGCGGCGGCGGCGCGGCTGCTGGTGCTGAGCGCCCGCCGGGCACGGCTCGCCTACCTGCCCGCCCTGGAGGGCACGGGGAACGGCGTGGACCGGGAGAACGGGAGGGACCGGGATAATGGGAGGGGCAGGGAGAACGGGATGGACCGGGAGAACGGGATGGACCGGGATAACGGCATGGACCGGGAGAATGGAAGGGACCAGGAGAACGGGATGGGCAGGGACGCCCAGACACGGCGGGAGAACGGCACGGGCCTGCCCGGCACGGAGAGCGGGATGGACAAGGAGAACGGGATGGACAAGAACGGGATGGACGAGGAGAGCAGGATGGACAAGGACGCCCAGGGGCGGCTGGATGATGGGACAGAGCTGTCGGCCCCGGAGAGCACGGATAACGGGATGGAGAACATGGATAATGGGATGGAGAGCATGGATAATGGGATGGAGAATGCGGATAACGGGATGGAGAGCGTGGATAACAGGATGGAGAGTGCAGATAATGGGATGGAGAACACGGATAACGGGATTGAGAACATGGATAACAGGATGGAGAACATGGATAACAAGATGGAGAACATGGATAATGGGATAACAAGGGGTGCTGGGACCAACCGGAACAGCCGGGCACGGCCGGGCACAGGGACGGAGCTGCCGGCCTTGGAGAGCACGGATAATGGGATGGACCGGGATAACGGGGGATTCCAGGACACCAGGACAGGGCTGCAGACTGGGATGGAGACACCAGCCCTGGATAATGGGATAGGGCAGGATAACGGGACCAACAGGGACACCGGGACACGGCTGGACACGGGGACACGGCTGGACACGGGGACAGAGCTGGACATGGGGACACGGCTGGACATGGGGACACGGCTGGACACGGGGACAGAGCTGGACATGGGGACACGGCTGGACATGGGGACAGAGCTGGACATGGGGACACGGCTGGACATGGGGACAGAGCCGGACACCAGGACACGGGAGGACACTGAGACGGAGCTGGACACAGGGACACGGGAGGACACCAGGACACAGGAGGACACCAGGACACAGCGGAATGTGGGGACCCCCCCGGCCCCCAGGACTCGCCTGCCCCGCAGTGCCACCAGCGTCACCTGCTCCACGGCCTTTGGGGACCCCCCCGGGGACCCCCCCGGGGACCCCGACCTGTCCCGGGCCGTGTCCGACCCCGGGCTCTGCGAGGGGGACGGGGAGGGCTGGGGGGACCCCCCTGTGCTCGGGGACACCCCCAGTGGGGGTGAGGACCCCCCGAATCCCCCCAGGCACGGCCCCGAGGACGACCTGCTGGTGCCGCTGGGGCAGCCGCTGCCGCCGGGCTGGGTGACGCTGGAGGGGGACTTCGTGCTGGTGGTGGCCCTGTCCCCGTCCCACCTGGGCGCCGACCTGGTGGCCGCCCCGCTGGCCCGCCCCGACGACGGCCTCCTGCACCTCCTGTTCGTTCGGGGGGGCGTCTCCAGGGGGTCCCTGCTCCGGGCCCTGCTGGCCATGGCTCGGGGGGGAGACCCCGGCGGGGGCCCCGGGACCCCCCTGAGCCGCGTCCCGGCCAGAGCCTTCCGCCTGGAGCCGCTGGGAGGGGGGGGAACCATGACCGTGGACGGGGAGAGGGTCCCGTGTGGGCCCGTCCAGGGGCAGCTCCACCCGGGGCTGGCCCGGGCCATCATGGCCCTGCCCCCCAAGTGAGGGGGGGACACCCCCAGGGACACCCAGGGGACAGGGGGGACACCCAGGGGACAGGGACAGCCAGGCCATCATGGCCCTGCCCCCCAAGTGAGGGGGGGACACACCCAGGGGACAGGGGGGACACCCAGGGGACAGGGACAGCCAGGCCATCATGGCCCTGCCCCCTAAGTGAGAGGGGGACACCCCCTGGGGACAGGGGGGACACCCAGGGGACAGGGACAGCCAGGCCATCATGGCCCTGCCCCCTAAGTGAGAGGGGGACACCCAGGGGACAGGGACACCGGGGCCATCATGGCCCTGCCCCCCAAGTGAGGGGGGGACAACCCCAGGGGACAGGGACAGCCAGGCCATCATGGCCCTGCCCCCCAAGTGAGGGGGGGACACCCCCAGGGGACAGGGGGGACACCCAGGGGACAGGGACAGCCAGGCCATCATGGCCCTGCCCCCCAAGTGAGGGGGGGACACCCCCTGGGGACAGGGGGGACACCCCCAGGGGACAGGGACACCGGGGCCATCATGGCCCTGCCCCCCAAGTGAGGGGGGGACACACCCAGGGGACAGGGGGGACACCCAGGGGACCCTGTGGGCGTGGTGGGGGGGACACACCCAGGGGCTTGGGGGGACCCTTCAGGTTCTCGGGGAGGAGGCCCTGAGGGTTTGGGGGGACCCTGGGGGTTGAGAGGACCCCGAGAGTTTGGGGGAGAAGCAGGGGGGGAATCCCAAGGGGTTGGGGGGGACCCCAAGGGACTCTTGTTTTGGGGGGACCACACGGGGTCTGGGGGGACCCCTGAGAGTCGGGGGGAGCTCAGGGGTCCCCGTAGTCCCCAAGTGTCCAGTGACCCCCCCCCCCACTCCTTCCCCAGGAAATTGGGGACCCCCTGGGGGGACTTGGGGTGGTTTTGGGGGGGTCCCTGGGGGGGTTCCTGTGCCCCCCTTCCCTCCCCCCCTGGATCTCTGTGCAATAAAACCCAATCGTGGAGTGACCCCGAGTGTGGTGGGGGGAGGGGTGGGTGGGCTCTGAACCCCCCCCATCCCAGTGCCCCCCCCCCATCCCAGTGCTCCTCCCCCCTCCCATCCCAGTGCTCCCAGTTCAAGCTCCCAGTTCAGGGTCTGACGTTTATTCTGTACAAAACTCCCCCCCATCCCCCCCTGCCTGCCCCTCCCCCACACCCTGGGGGGGGGAGGGGTTTGTCGAGACCCCCAAAACCCACGTGCGGGGGGTGGGGGATGGGCAGTAAAGTGGTCAAAGTGCTGGGGGGGAGGGGCTTGGGGGAGGGGGGGAGGTGACAGGGACCACCCCTCCCATCCCCTCCCAGTAACGCTACTGGCCTGAACTGGAAATGGGTCACTGGGGGGAGAGGGGGGGTTGGGGGGGGGCACTGGGACCCCTCCCCCAAATTTGTGCTTTGACCCGGCCTGGGGGGCCAGGAATAAATATTTACAAGGGGAGGGGGATCCAGGGGGAATCCAGGGAGGATCCCAGGGGGATCCAGGAGTGGGGGGAGCACCTGCAGGGCTGGGGAGGGGTCTCAGTCCCATGCCCACCTCCCCCCCCGTCCCCCCACCGTGGGGTCGGTTCTGGGTGGATCCAGATCCCGGTTCTGGGTCAGGGGTGGGTCCTGGAACTGCATCCCAGTCCTGGATCTGCTGAATCCCAGCCCCATTCCCAGGCTGCTTCCCAGTTCCTGGGATCCCTCCAGGGGTCCTGGATCCCCCTGGGCTGCTCCGGATCATCCCGGGGTGTCCTGAGTTATTCCAGGTCATGCTGTGGGATCCTGGATCACCCTGGACTGTCCCAGATCGCTCTGGGCTGTTCTGGATCATCCTGGACTGTCCCAGATCGCTCTGGGCTGTTCTGGATCATCCTGGACTGTCCCAGATCCCTCTGGGCTGTTCTGGATCGCTCCAGATCCCTCCAAGGTGCTCCAGATCGCTCCAGGGTGTCCAAAGTCACTCTGGCTCGTTCTGGGTCACTTCAGAATGTTCCACATCATTCCAAATCACTCCAGGGTGTCCCGGATTAGTCCACAGGGTCTCAGATCGCTCTGGTTTGTTCCAGATCACTCCAGAATGTCCCAGATCGCTCCAGATGGCTTCAGGGGGTCTCAGCTCATTCCAGACCGCTCCAGGGTGTCCCAGATTGCTCCAGGGTGTCCTGGATTGCTCCAGAATGTCCCAGATCGCTCCAGATGGCTTCAGGAGGTCTCAGCTCATTCCAGATCGCTCCAGGGTGTCCCAGATCGCTCCAGGGTGTCCCAGATCGCTCCACAGGGTCCCAGATAGCTCTGGGTCGTTCTGGATCACTCCAGAGCATGCCATTTCATTCCAGATCTCTCCAGGCTCTCCCAGATCACTCCAGAGGGTCCCAGTTCATTCTGGGCTATCCCAGATCACCCCAGGGTGTTCCAGATCGCTCCACAGGGTCCCAGATCACTCGGGGTTGTTCTGGATCACTCTAGGATATCCCAGGACATTCCAGATCTCTCCAGGGCGTCCCAGAACACTCCAGATCTCTCCAGGGCATCCCAGAACATTCCAGATCTCTCCAGGGCGTCCCAGAACATTCCAGATCGCTCCAGGGCGTCCCAGAACATTCCAGATCGCTCCAGGGCGTCCCGTCTCACTCCAGATCTCTCCAGGCTCTCCCAAACCTCTCCCACACCGCTCCAGGACGTCCCAGCTCCCTCCTTTTTTTCCCCCCGTGGACGTCCCTAGAGCTGCCCGTGCCGGGCCTCGTAGCGGGCGAGGATGGCTCGGAACCTCTGCAGCTCCCGGCGCGCCGCGGCCACCTCGAGCCGCAGCGCCGCGTTCTCGCGCTCCAGGAACGCCGCCCGCACCGAGATCTGGTTCTCCTTCAGCCGCCGCGCGTCCCGAGAGCGCTTGGCGGCCGCGTTGTTGCGGGAGCGGCGGCTCCAGTACTTTTCATCCTGGAGAGGGGGACACAGGGACAGTTTAGGGACAGCCAGGGACACCCTGGGGACAGCCAGAGACACCCTGGGACAGCCAGGGACACCCTGGGGACACAGGAACATTTTAGGGACAGCCAAGGACACCCTGGGACAGCCAGGGACACCCTGGGAACACAGGGACATTTTAGGGACAGCCAAGGACAGCCTGGGACACCCTGGGACACCCTGGGAACACAGGGACATTTTAGGGACAGCCAGGGACACCCAGGGACACCCTGGGACACCTCAGGGACACCCTGGGGACACAGGGACGTTTTAGGGACAGCCAGGGACACCCTGGGACAGCCAGGGAAAGCCAGGGACACCTCAGGGACACCTCAGGGACACCTCAGGGACACCCAGGGACAGCCAGGGACACCTCAGGGACAGCCAGAGACACCTCAGAGCCACCCCTGGGACATGAATTGTTCCGGGAATGGTGGCTCCAGAAATTCTCGTCCTTGTGGGGGGATACAGAGACACCTCAGGGACACCTCAGGGACACCTCAGGGACACCCCAGGGACACCCCAGGGACACCCCAAGGATCCCATGGTAGAAGGGACCCCCTGTGGCCATGGGGACCCCCCCCAGGGATAAGGGGATGCCACAAATGGGGGGGAACGCAGGGACACGGAGACCCCCATGGACAAAGAGACCCCCCCAGGGACAAAGAGACCCCCAAGGACACAGAGACCACCCCCAGGGACAAAGAGACCCCCCCAGGGACACGGAGACCCCCCTTTAGACACAGAGACCCTCAAGGACACAAAGACCCCCCCCAAAGACTTAAGGACCCTCTGCAGGGACACAGAAAGCCTGGATAAAGAGACCCCCAAAAGACAGAGAGACCCCCCCCCATGGACATCCCCCCAGATCCCCCCTATTCCTGCCCTTTTTCCCCCTCCCCAAATTTTGGGGTGCCCCCACCTTCTGCTCTTCGGGCACGTGGACCTTCCTGGCCTTCCTGGCGATGGGTTGGGGTCTCAGCTCGTCCTGGGAGAAGCGGAGCCGCCGGGGGTCGAAGGGGCCCCCCCCGGGACCCCCCCCGGGCCCCCCCAGCTCCGCCTCCAGCAGCGGCTCCCCCGGCGGGGGGGGCGTGGGGGGGCCCCGGGGGGGGCCGGGGGCTGCAGGGGGGGGGAGGGGTGAAGGGTTAGAGTGGGGGGGGTGAAAGAATCAGAGTGGGGGGGGGTCCCAAAGCCCCCCTCTGACAGGAGTGGGGGGTCCTCACAACCCCGGGAGGGGGGTCCTGGTCATAATCGGGGGGTCCTGAGGGGGGGAAATGGGGTCCTGTCCCCCCCCTCACCAGAAAAGGGCTGGGGAGGGGGTCCCACCACCCTGGGGGGGGTCTCTATCGCGACACGAGGGGCGGCCCCGCCTCTCCCGCACGTGAGGGGGCGGTGCCTGTGAGGGGGCGGGGCCAGCGTGGGGTCCTCCCCCCCCCTTCCTTTCAAAAGGGGCTCCGGTGTCTCCCCCTCCCCACTCCCCTTCCCTGAGTCCCCACGAACTTCTGGGTCGCTTCCCCTCCCCACGGGGTCCCTCCTGACCCCCCCATCCCTCACCGGGCGGTCTCTCGTGGGCGGGGGGCTCAGGGGGGCTGGGGGGCAGCCCGTGCTCCCGCAGGAACTCGTCCAGGTCCACGTACTCCAAATCGCCCGGGGGGGCCGGGGGGGGCACCCCGGGCCGCTCCCACGGGGCGGGGGGGGCGGGGGGGGCGCCCACGAAGCCCCCGCGGCTCCCGCCCGGCTCCTCCATCCTGGGAAAGGAGACCCCCAACAATTCACCACCCTCCCCCCCCAAAAAAAAAACCTCCCCGTTCCCCTCCGGACCCCCAAAACCTCCCAGTTCCCCCCCCCAAAAAAGCTCCTCAACCCCCCCCCCATCAAATCCTACCCCCCCTCCCTCCCCGAGGGACACGTGCCCCCCCCACGTGACGGCGCCACACGCGTGGGGGACACGGGACGCGCGTGGAGGGGGGGGCGGCACGTGCCGCGGTCACGTGGGGGGATCCCCCGCCCCCACGTGCGGCTTCACCTCGGGTGACCCCGGGACGGGTCCCACGGGGTGTTGGGGGGGGGGACACCGGGAATGAGGGGAGGGGGGCAGGGAATGGGAATTGAGGGGGGGGGGCACAGGGACACCCCCCTCGTTCCCTGTGACCCTCCCCCCCTCAATGCCCGGGGGTCCCCACGCGGATTCCTGTCCCCCCGTGTCCCCCCAATTCCCGGTGTCCCCACGGGGATTCCTGTCCCCCCGTGTCCCCCGAATTCCCGCTGTCCCCCCCCCTCATTGCCACCTGTCTCAGGGTGGTCCCGGTGTCCCCCGGGGGTCCCTGCTCCCCCCCAGTTCCCGGTGTTTCCCCCCCATCCCCACCTGTGTCAGGGTGGTCCCGATGTCCCCCCATGTCCCGGTGTCCCCCCAGGGGTCTCTGATCCCACCAAATCCCGGTGTCCCCCCCTAATTCCCGGTGTCTCGGGTGGTCCCGGTGCCCCCCGGGGATCCCTGCCCCCCCAAATTCCCGGTGTCCCCCCCGAAATTCCCGGTGTCCCCCCCCCCAAATTCCCGGTGTCCCCCCCAAATTCCCGGTTTCTCCCCCAAATTCCCGGTGTCCCCCCCAAATCCCGGTGTCCCCCCCCCATCCCCACCTGTCTCGGGTGGTCCCGGTGCCCTCCGAGCCCCGTGGGGGGCGCTGCGCCCGGGAGGAGGCGTGGCCGGCACTGACCCCACCCACCTTCCCTCTGGGCCAATCACCGCCTTCCTCGCGCTCCAAGGCGGGGCCTGTGCGGACAAGCCCCGCCCCGTCCCCGCACGCTGCGAGGTCCCGATTGGTCCGCACCGGCCCAAGCCACGCCCCCGAACCCGTTGTGGCCCCGCCCCTTAAGACCAGCGCCGAGGTTCCGCCTCCTTCTCCTGGCGGCCAATAGGAGCGCGGGGGGCGGGACCTCGGTCAGGCGGCGCGGCCATGAGGGGGGCGGGGCCTGACCTACATTGGGCCAATAGGGAAGAGCGCGGGGGGCGGGCCCTGACCCAGATTTGGCCAATGGGGAGCGCTCGGGTCCGGGGAGGGGGCTGCGAGCACGCGGGGCCGCACGTGCCGCGCGCTCTTAAAGGGGCCGCGCGAGCGAGGGGTTTCCCCCGGCCCTGCGGGACCCCCCGAGGCCCACCCTGTCCCCGATGACGTCACAGACCCCGCAGACCCCCCAGGATCTCCTTCCCTCCCCCCGCTCCCCGCGGCTCCCCGTTCCCACGCTGTGTCGTCACTTCCGCCAAGGGGCGTAGCCCCTTCCTAAGCGGCCCCTCTGATTGGTCGGGGCGTCCCCCCCATCCCAGCGGGCGGCAGCCATTTTGGAAGTGGGTTGGAAGCCTTGGCCGCCATTTTGGCTGCGGGCGGTTCGCCATCTTTTTTGAGGTCGGGGCCGCCATCTTGTCTCGGCCCGCGGCAATAACGGGGCAAAGCCGCCATCTTGGACGGGGAGGCGGTGCCGGCGCCATCTTTGGTGTGGGCAGCGACCCCCGCCCCGACCCTGGGGGTCCCCGCGGCCCCCCGACACCCGCAGGGCTGGGGAAGGGTCCCGCTGTTTTTTTTGTGGGGGGCCAGCCCCGCCGTTCCTGCTCTCCAGGCCTCCCCGGGACTCCCCGGGCTGTGTGGGGGGCGGGACCCCCGGGGGGGATTCCGGATCCGGTTCCGGCGGGGGCGGCGCGTCCGGCCCGGCCCGTCCGTGCGGGGCTCGGGGCGGCCCCGGGACCCCCCGACCCCCCCCGGGACCCCTGATCCCGGCCCCGGGACCCCTCGGGAACCCCCAGGTGAGTGACCCCCTCCCCTCAGCGCCGAGCTCCGCCGCCCCCCGCTCCCCCCGCGGCTCCGGGACCCCCGAACCGCCCCTCAGGGCTGCGGGTTACACAGACCCTCCAAAAACACTCCCGGACACCCCGCACCCCCCCGGCAGCCGCTGCACCCCCAAATTTCCCCCCGGGTTTTGGGCCACTCCCGGGCTCACAGACCCCCCCCATAAAAAACCTGACGGAGACCCCCAAACCAACCCCGGGTGGGATTCCCGGGCTTCTCCCCCCCCTTTGGAGCTCAACCCCACCCCCCAAACCTACGGAGGGGACCCCAAATTTCCCCTACCCGCCCCTCACACCTCTGTCTCCCCTCCCAGACCTCAAATGCTCCCCAGAACCCCCCAGGGACCCCTCCACATCCCCCCCGCAGCCCCTCCCTTGCTCCCCTCCCACCCCCAAAAAAACCCCACAGGAACCCCATTTTCGTGGCCCCACATCCCTCAAAGCCCCCCCAAACCCCTTCCTTGCCCCCCCAGGTGCCCCCCCCGGCTCCGCTTGGGGAGTGGGGGGCGATGGAGACCAACGTGAGCGACGAGAGCGGCCACTTCCAGTCCTACCCCTTCGACTTCCTGGACTTCCTGACCCATCAGCGCCCGGAGCCGCCGGAGCCCTTCGAGCCCCCCAAGGCTCTGCCCCTCCCTCCACCCCCCTTTGAGTACCCCCCCCCTCCAGGAGCGCCCCCCTTCGACCGCCCCCCCCCGCCCAAGCACAAGCCCGAGGCCGCTGCTGCTGCTTCTTCCTCCTCGTCCTCCTCGTCCTCCTCGTCCTCCTCGTCCTCGGCGCAGCCCAAGAAGCCGGAGGGCCCCTTGGGGGGGCCCGCGGGGGCCCCCCCGTACCCGCCCCCCCCTCTCCCGCCGCCCCCCCAGCCCCTCTTCGAGGCCGCCAGCGCCTTCCCCGGCCCTCAGTGGGGCATCGTGGACCTGTCCGGGCACCAGCACCTCTTCGGGGGGCTCAAACGCGGCGGGGCCGGCGCGGGGGCCGCCCCCCCTCCCACCGGGACCCCCCCGGCGGCGCCGGCGGCGGAGCCCGGCTCGAAGGAGGAGCGGAGCTACTTCCGGCGGCTCAAGTACCTGGTGGAGCGGCGCTTCCCGTGCGCCGCCTGCCCCAAGGCGTTCCGGCAGGCGGCCCAGCTGGTGCAGCACGTGCAGGCCCACGGTGCCGAGCGGCCCTATGAGTGCCGCACCTGCGGCCGCGCCTACAGCCACGGCTCCAGCCTGGTGCGGCACCGGCGCTGCCACCGCGACGCCCCCGACGACGCCGGCGCCTCGGCCAGGGTGGTGCCCCCGGTGCCCGGCGCGGCCTCCGGGGTCCTGGCCTTGGCCAACGGGGTGGCCGTGGCGCCCAACGGGGTCCCTGCGGCGCCCAACGGGGTCGGCGTGGCGCCCAACGGGGTCGTCCCGCTGGCGGGCGGGGTCGGCGCCCTCCCCAACGTCGGAACCCTCCCCAGCGCCGGCGCGGCGCCCGCCGGGGCCAACGCGGTGCCCAACGGGGTGAACTCCGTGCCCAACGTCGGCAGGGCCGGCGCCGTGCGCGGCACGGCCGCGGCTCCCAACGGGGTCACCGCGGGGCCCGGCACAGCAACCACGGCGCCCGGCGGGGTCGCGGCGGGGCCCAACGGGGTCGGCGCCGCGTCCGTCCCAGCGGCGCCCAACGGCGTCCCCGCGGCGCCCAACGGCGTCAGCGCCCTGGCCAACGGCGTCAACCTGGTGGCGCCCGGCGGGGTGACGGTGGCCGTGGCCAACGGGGTCATCCCGGTGCCGAGCGGCGTCCTCCTGGCGCCCGGCGCGGTGCCCCTGGCGCCCGTGGGGGTCCCGCTGGCCCCGGGTGGTGCCGGCGGCGGCAGCGCGGCCCCGGCGGGCGCGGAGGGCCCGTTCACGTGCCCGCTGTGCTGGAAGGTGTTCAAGAAGCCGAGCCACCTGGCGCAGCACCAGATCATCCACACGGGCGAGAAGCCCTTCACCTGCGCCGCCTGCGGCCGCAGCTTCAACCGGCGCGAGAGCCTCACGCGCCACGTGAAGACGCACGCGGGGCCGCGCCGCGTGCCCTGCCCGGTGTGCGGCAAGGAGTTCCGCGACGCCGCCTACCTGCTGCGCCACCAGGCCAGCCACGGCGGGCCCCGGCCCGCCCACCGCTGCGACGTCTGCGGCAAGGCCTACGCCGCGCCCCAGAGCCTGCTGCGGCACCGCCGCGCCCACACCGCGCCCGAGGGCGGCGCGGGGGGCCTGGGGGGTGCGGGGACGCCGGCGCCGCGGGCGAGCCCCTCTCCGGGCGGGGCGGGCGGCGGGCGCAGCTTCGGGTGCGCGGTGTGCGGGCGGGCGTTCGGGCGGCGCGAGACGCTGCGGCGCCACGAGCGCATCCACACCGGGGAGAAGCCGCACGAGTGCGGGGTGTGCGGGAAGCGCTTCCGGGAGTCCTTCCACCTGCGCAAGCACCGCGTGGTGCACACGCGCGAGCGGCCCTACCGCTGCGACCTGTGCGGCAAGACCTTCGGCTACCCCCAGAGCCTCACGCGGCACCGCCAGGTGCACCGCCTGCCGCCGCCCGCGCCGCCACCGCCGCCCGGCGAGGCCGCCCCGGCCGGGCTGGGCTGCGGCGCCTGCGGGCAGCGCTTCCCCGACCTGCTCCGCGCCGCCGCCGCCGCCCACCAGGACCCGCTGCCGGGACCCCCGGCCGAGCGCCCGCCCGGCTGTGACACCTGCGGGCAGGTGTTCGGCTTCCTGGAGAACCTCGTCTGGCACCGCCTGGTGCACCCGGCGCCGCCGGAGCGGCCGGTGGCGGCGGTGACCGCGGCGGCGGCGCTGACAGGGGGCGACCCCCCCGTGCCCGCCGAGGCGCCGCGGGCGGTGCCGCGTCCCGGGCGCTTCCCCTGCGGCACCTGCGGGCGCAGCTTCAAGCGGTTCCTGGCGCTGGTGACGCACAAGTACGTGCACCTGGCGCGGCGGCCGCGGGCCTGCGGGGCCTGCGGGCAGCGCTGCGCCGGCGCCTACGAGCTGCTGCTGCACCGGCGGCGCCACCTGCGCCAGCGGCCCTGGCCCTGCGGCGGCTGCGGGCGCCGCTTCTGGGCGGCCGCTCTGCTGCGGCGGCACCGGCGCCGCTGCCTCGCCCGGCTGCGCTGCCGCACCTGTGGCCGCGCCTTCCGCCGCGCCGGCGCCCTGCGGCGGCACCGGGCCGGCCACGCCGGCGCCCTGCGCTGCCCGCGCTGCGCCAAGCGCTTCGCCCACCCCGCCGGCCTGGCCGAGCACCAGCGCCGGCACCGTCCGGCGCGGCCGCGGCGCTGCCGGACCTGCGGGGAGAGCTTCGGGCGGCGCTCGGAGCTGCTGGAGCACCGGCGGCAGCACCTGGGCGAGGACGTTTACCGGTGCGAGCGCTGCGGGAAGAGCTTCTTCTACCTGTCGTCCATCCTGCGGCACCAGCGCGGCCACGCGCGGCGCCGGGGGCTGCGCTGCCCCTCCTGCTGCCGCCGCTTCGGCGACGCCCGGCGACTGCGCCGGCACCTGGCCGGCCACGAGGCCGGGCGGCCCTTCCCGTGCCGCGCCTGCGGCGAGGCCTTCGCCGCCCTCGAGGGGCTGCGGCAGCACCGGCGGCTGCGGCACCGCCAGGGCGCGGCCGGGGCGGCCCAGGGGGACTGAGGGGAGGGCGTCGGGGACAGGGAGGGGACGTCGTGGTGGGGCACGGCTGGACATGGCACGGGCACAGCGTGATTGGACGGGGCTGAACGTGGCACAGTCATGGCATGGCACAGCGTGGTGGGACACGGCACGGTCACGGCACGGCGGGACAGGACTTGTCACAGCTCCTCGTGGGTCCTCAAGGTGTGACACGGCTCAGCACGGATTTGTCACGGTGTGGCACAGCTCAGCATGGCCCAACACGCCTTGCCATGGCCTGGCACGGTTCATCACGGTGTGACACGGCTCAGCATGGATTTATCACGGTGTGA
Organism: Pyrocephalus nanus; assembly: GCA_038380795.1. NCBI lineage: Eukaryota > Metazoa > Chordata > Aves > Passeriformes > Tyrannidae > Pyrocephalus > Pyrocephalus nanus. The sequence continues at coordinate 236,460 of JAWZSU010000044.1, forward strand.
CACGCCCTAACATGGCCCGACATGCCTCGTCACGGCCTGGCACGGTTCATCTCGATGTGACATGGCCTGGCACGGTTCATCACAGTGTGACACGTGTCAACATGGCCCAACACGCCTCGCCATGGCCTGACACACCCCAACACGCCTGGCTGTGGTCTGACACGCCCCAACATGCCTCGTTACGGCCTGACACGCCCCAACACACCTTGTCATGGCCTGACACGCCCCAACACGCCTCGCCTTGGCCCCGCCCCCTTTGCCGTGTCCCCATTGCCCCACTGGACACTCGGACATGATCGTGAACCCCCCAGACTCGCGGGACCCCCGGACCCCCCCCAGGACTCTCAGACCCCCCCCGGGTGTCCCCAAACCCCCCTCGGGGTCCATGAACTCTGAATGTCCATAAATCAAAGCTCTGCGCTCGAGGCCCCTCCCCCACCCGGGGGGGTCCCGTGGGGGGTGGGGGTGGGGGAGGGGCAGGGTGGGGGAGGGGCAGCGGCCGCGCTGTACGGAGGGAGGCGGAATAAACCGGAGCCACTGCGGGCGGGGGAGGGGCCTGAGTGTGTGAGGGGGGGTTTGGGGGGGGAGTGGGGGGTGGGTTTGAAGGTGGGCTCGGTGATGGGGGGGTTGGATGGGTGGGTGGGTGGGGGGTTGTTTGGCCATGGGTTGGTTGATGAGTTGGGTTCTTGGTTGGTTGGGTCATTGGTTGGTTGATGATGGGTTGGGTTGATGGGTTGGTGGGTTGGTTGGTTGGTTGGGTGATGGGCTGGTTGGGTCATTGATTGGTCAATAATAGATTGGGTAGGTTGGGTTGACGGGTGGGTTTGTTGGTTGGTTGATGGTGGGTTGGGTTGATGGTGGGTTGTTTGGCCATGGGTTGGTTGGTTAGTTGGGTGATGGGTTGGTTGTTGGTAGGTTGGGTGGATGGGTGGGTTTGTTGGTTGGTTGATGGTGGGTTGGGTTGGTGGTGGGTTGTTTGGCCATGGGTTGGTTGATTAGTTGGGTGATGGGTTGGTTGTTTGTGGGTTGGGTTGATGGGTGGGTTTGTTGGTTTGTTGATGGTGGGTTGGGTTGATGGGTGGGTTTGTTGGTTGGTTGATGGTGGGTTGGGTTAACGGTGGGTGGGTTGGTCGGGTGATGGGTTGGGTGATGGGTTGGACCATGGAGGGGTTGGGGGGTCCATGGGGTGGTTTGGTGATGGGTTGGGTGATGGGTTGGACCATGGAGGGGTTGGGGGGTTTATGGGGTGGTTTGGTGATGGGTTTGGTGATGGGTTTGGTGATGGGTTTGGTGATGGGTTGGGGAGGGGGTTGATGGGTTGGGGGGTCGGTTTGTCGATGTCTCGATTGGCTCGCGGGTGAGTTGGTCCTTGGGTTGGTTGGGGGTCGTTGGGTCAGTTGGGGGGGTCGGCTCAGGGGTTTGTTGGCCAAGGGGGTGGGTGGGGATGGTTGGGGGTGTCTGATGTCCTCCATCGCCCCTCCCCCCACCCAGAGACACCACAAGAGAGACGGAAAAACCAAAAACCACTTTTTTTAATTAAAAAAAATGAACATCGAGTTGGGGGGGAAGGAGGGGTGACACAGGACCCACCCCAAGAACACGGCGAGTTTTGGGGCCACCAACCCTCCGTGTCCCCAACCCCGGGGCCACCATCCCTCCGTGTCCCCAACCCCGGGGCCACCATCCCTCCGTGTCCCCAACCCTGGGACCACCATCCCTCCATGTCCCCAACCCCGGGGCCACCATCCCTCCATGTCCCCAACCCCGGGGCCACCATCCCTCCGTGTCCCCAAGCCTTGGGGCCACCATCCCTCCGTGTCCCCAACCCTGGGACCACCATCCCTCCGTGTCCCCAACCCCTGGGGCCACCATCCCTCCATGTCCCCAACCCCGGGGCCACCATCCCTCCATGTCCCCAACCCCTGGGGCCACCATCCCTCTGTGTCCCCAAGCCTTGGGGCCGCCATCTTCCGTGTCACCAAATCCAAGGCCACCATCTTGTCCCAACAACCTCCAGGGCCACTCCCCCCCATGGCCCCGCCCCCTTGGCCCCGCCCTCCATGTCCCCAAGCCCCGGGGCCACCATCTCCCACCTCCCCAAGCCCCGGGGCCACCATCCCGTCCCGACGAGCTCCGGGACCGTTGTCCTTCCACGTCCCCGCTCCCAGGATCGCCATCCATGGCCCACGGCCACTGTCCACTTCCCACGGCCACTGTTGTCCATTTCCCACGGCCACCGTTGTCCATTTCCCACGGCCACTGACCATTTCCTATTGCCACTGTCTACTTCCCACGGCCACTGTCCATTTCCCATGGCCACTGTTGCCCATTTTCCACGTCCACTGTCCACTTCCCACGGCCACTGTCCATTTTCCACAGCCACTGTGGTCCATTCTCCCCAGCCATTGTCCATTTTCCACAGCAACTGTCCATTCTCCACGGCCACTGTCCACTTCCCACGGCCACTGTCTATTTCTCATGGCCATTGTCCACTTTCCATGGCCACTGTCCACTTTCCATGGCCACTGTGGTCCACTTCCCACAGCCACTGTTGTCCATTCTCCACGGCCATTGTCCACTTTCCATGGCCACTGTCGTCTATTTCCCACGGCCATTGTCCACTCTCCACGGCCACTGTCCATTCTCCACACCTCCAATCCCGGGGTGGGGGGGATCTGCCATCCCTTCTCTCCTCCCCCTCCCCGTCCCCCCACCCGCCGTGTCCCCCCACCCACCCCGTCCCCCCTCCCCGTCCCCCGTCCCTCAGCTCCCCTGCTCCCGGCCGGCCGGGTGCTTCCTTCGCAGGTGCCTCTGGAGGGTGTTCCTGTCCCCGAAGCGCAGGGGGCAGTGGGTGCAGGGGAAGGGGCGCTCCCCGGTGTGCACCCTCTGGTGCTGGGCCAGCTCTCCCGAGTCCCGGAAGCGCCGCGGGCAGAGGGGGCAGCCCAGGGGTTTTCCGGTGCCGCCGGCGTGGGTGAAGCGGTGCCGCTCCAGGTGCGACGCCCGCTTGAAGGCCTTGCCGCAGGCGCGGCACACGTGGGGCTTGAGCGGCGAGTGGGCGATGCTGTGGCGCTGCAGGTAGGACAGGTAGGCGAAGGAGCGCCCGCACTCGGGGCACCAGAACGCCCGCGGGCTCCGCGGGCTCCCCCCGGCCGCGCCCCCCGGCTCCGCCACCAGCACCGTGTAGGGCAGCCCTTGGCTGTCGATCAGCAGGTAACGACCCCCGGGGCTGGGGGGGGCACGGGTGGGGAGGGGGAGGACGGGGAGGGAGGGGGGGGCTGGGGGGGGGGCGGGGGGAGGGGGGGAGGGGGCGGGAAGGGGGGTGGGGGGAGGCGGCGGGGAGGGGTGGGGGGAGGAGTCCGTGTGGCTGTGGGGAGAGAAAAAAGGGGGGGGGGAGAGTTAGAGGGGCTTGGGGGGGGTCTCTGCAGAATTAGGGAAGGTTTAGGGGTCCCCAAGGGTGGGGGGAGATCGGGGGGGGGTGTCCTGAGAATGGGGGTCCCCAGGGGTAGGGGGAGATCGGGGGGGGGGTCACAAGAATGGGGGACCCCAGGGGTGGGGGGAGATTGAGGGGGGGGGGATCCCAAGAATGGGGGTCCCCAGGGGTGGGGGAAGATCGGGGGGGGGTCCTGAGAATGGGGGTCCCCAGGGGTGGGGGGAGATCGGGGGGGGGCCCGAGAATGGGGGTCCCCAGAGGTGGGGGGAGATCGAGGGGGGGGGGTCCCGAGAATGGGGGGGCGTTTGGGGGCGTCAGGAGGTTGGGGGTAGGTCTGGGGGTCCCAGGAATGGGGGGGAGGGGATTTAGGGGTCCCCAGGGGTGGGGGCAGGTCCGGGGGTCCCGATCTGGGTGATTCCCAGGAATTAGGGGGGGGGTATTGGTGGTCCCCAGGGGTGGGGGCACACCCGGGGGTCCCGATCTGGGGGGGATTCCCAGGAATTTTGGGGGGTTATTGGGGGTCTCCAGGGGTGGGGGCACACCCGGGGGTCCCGATCTGGGGGGGATTCCCAGGAATTAGAGGGGGGTTATTGGGGGTCCCCAGGGGTGGGGGCACACCCGAGGGTTCCGATCTGGGGGGGATTCCCAGGAATTTGGGGAGGGGAATTGGGGTCTCCAGGGGTGGGGGCACACCCGGGGGTCCCGCTCCCCCCGCTGTCCCTGGATCCGGGCCCGCCCCGGGGGTCCCACCCGCGCCGTCCCGGGGGATGCGGGGCAGCCCCGGGGGGGGTCTCTGACATCCCCCCACCCCCCAATTTCCCCCCTCCCCGGTCCCCCCGGTACCTCCCGGCGCCTCCGCGCCCCGGGCCCCACTTCGGGCCCTTCATGAGGCCCCGCTGCGGTCGCGGCGTGTCCGGGGGGGCTCGGCCGGGGGGATTTTGGGGGGGGGCTCCGCTCGGGGGTCCCCGGTGGGGGCGGGGGGAGAGGGGGGGGGGGGTCGGGCCGGGCCGGTGCCGCAGCCTTTGGGCTCCGGCTGGAAACGCCGCCGCCCCTCCAAAGTTCCCCCTCCGAGCCCCCCCAAAAACCACCCCAGGACCCCCCTGAGACCCCTTTTTTGGGGGGTGGGGGAAACACGAGGGGGTTTCGCACCCCTCGATCTCCCCCCCCCGTTAATTTGCCCCTCCCGGCCGCGAGTCTCGGGCTCTGCGGGGTCTCTCCGTGTCCCCCCCCCAAGCGGGACCCCCCAATCCCCTCCCAGGGGGTCGCGACCCCCCCCAATTTGGGTCTTAGCCCCCCCCCCCCCCTCCCCGGGGCCGTTTTCGGGTTCGGCCGCGCTCGGAATTTGCCGCCGGTCCCCGGGAGGGGCGGGGCCAGCGCTGGGGGCGGGACCAGCGAAGAGGAGGAGCCACTCAGGGGGCGCGTTCAAAGAGGGGGCGGGGCCTGAGGGGCTCAGGGAGCGTCCCGAAAGAGCCGCGACCGAACCGGGGCGAAAAACGGCGCCGGGGGGGGGTATTGGGGGGGTTTTTTTGGGGAGGGGGGGCGGTTTTGGGGGTCAGGGGGTTTAGGGGGGACCCCCCTCGATTTGCGGACCCCCCCATAATCCGCGTACCCCCCCGGGGGGCTCCGCGGCCGCTCTTTGCAGTCGGTCCCTGCGCGGGCGCGGCCGCGGGCGAGGAGCGAGTGGTGAGCGGGACCCCCCCCCAAAAAAAAACCCGGGACCCCCCCCTAAAAAAAAGGGACCCCCCCCCCCAAAATCAGGGACCCCTTCCTCCAAAATCAGGGACCACCCCTAAAAATCCCGAGACCCACCCCAAAAAACGGGACCTTCCCCGAAAACAGGGACCCCCCCCCTCCCCCTCCTCAAAATCGGGACCCCTCCCCAAAAATAGGGACACCCCCCCAAAAAAAAATCGAGACCCTCCCCAAAAAACAGGGAACCCCCCCAGAAAGAGGGACCCCCTCCCAAAAAAAAAAAGGGTAAACCCAGGGACCCCCCCCCCCATAAAATGGGACCTTGGGGGGCTTTGGGGGGGGGTACAGGAATTTGGGGGGGGTCCCTTTTTGGGTGGGGGGTCCAGGGGGTTTGGGGGGTCCCCACTTTGGGGGAGTCCCGGGAGGGGGGGAGGGTCGTGGTTTGGGGTGGGGGGGGGCGTCCCTAAATATTGGGGGGTCCTTGGGTGGGGGGGGGGGGGGTCAGGAGGATTTTGGGGGGGGTCCGGGAGGGGTCTCAGGGATTTTGGGGTGACCCCCCCTGCCCTCCCCTCCCCACCAGGTGGTCCCGGGGGGGGTCCCGCCATGGCCGAGCGGCGCCGCCGACCCGGTACGGGGGGATTTGGGGGGGTTTTGGGGGGTTTGGGGGGTCCTTGAGGGGTTTTTGGGGGGTCCTTGAGGAGTTTTGGGGGGTCCTTGAGGGGTTTTTGGGGGGTCCCTGAGAGGTTTTGGGGGGTCCTTGAGGGGTTTTGGGGGGGTTCTTGAGGGGTTTTTGGGGGGTCCCTGAGGGGTTTTTGGGGGGTCCTTGAGGGGTTTTTGGGGGGTCCCTGAGGGGTTTTTGGGGGGTCCTTGAGGGGTTTTTGGGGGGTCCCTGAGAGGTTTTGGGGGGTCCTTGAGGGGTTTTGGGGGGGTTCTTGAGGGGTTTTTGGGGGGTCCTTGAGGGGTTTTTGGGGGGTCCCTGAGGGGTTTTTGGGGGGTCCTTGAGGGGTTTTGGGGGGTCCTTAAGGGGTTTTGGGGGGTCCTTGAGGGGTTTTTGGGGGGGTCCTTGAGGGGTTTTTGGGGGGTCCTTGAGGGGTTTTGGGGGGGGGGATTTGGGGGTCCCCGGGGGAGGGAATTGGGGGGGTTTGATGGATTTGGGGGGGGTTGGGAAGGTTTTTGGGGTTCCCGGGGGGGGGGGTTTATGGGGTTTGGGGGGGTGGGAAGGTTTTTGGGGTTCTTGTGGGGTGTTTGATGGGTTTGGGGGGGGTGGGAAGGTTTTTGGGGTTCCCGGGGGGTTTGATGGGTTTGGGGGGGTTGGGAAGGTTTTTGGGGTTTTTTGGGGGGGTTTGATGGGGTTTGGGCGGTTGGGAAGGTTTTTGGGGTTCCCGGGGGGGGGGGTTTATGGGGTTTGGGGGAGTGGGAAGGTTTTTGGGGTTCTTGTGGGGTGTTTGATGGGTTTGGGGGGAGGTTGGGAAGATTTTTGGGGTTCCCGGGGGGGGTTGATGGGTTTGGGGGGGATGGGAAGGTTTTGGGGGTTTTTTGGGGGGGGTTTGATGGGGTTTGGGCGGTTGGGAAGGTTTTTGGGGTTCCCGGGGGGGGGGTTTGGGAAGGTTTTTGGGGTTCCCGGGGGGTTTGATGGGTTTGGGGGGGTTGGGAAGGTTTTTGGGGTTTTTTGGGGGGTTTTGATGGGTTTGGGGGATGTTGGGAAGGTTTTTGGGGTTCTCGGGGGGGGTTCTGGGGTGCCTGGTGGGGTTTTGGGGTATCTGACGGTGCCCCCTCCCCATTTTGTGTCCCCCCCCCCAGTGAAGGACGAGGAGCCCCTGGAGCCCCCCCTGACCCTCCCGGAGCCCCCCCAGGCCGAGCCCCCCCCGTTTTATGGCCCTGAAGGTTTGGGGGGGGGTCCCCAGGGTGGAGGGGTTGGGGTTGGGGGGGGGATTTGGGGCTGGGGGTCCACGAGGTTTGGGGAGCCCCCCCTAGATCTGTGAGCCCAGCTGTCCCTGAGGGGGTTTTTGGGTCCCAGAAGGGGTTTCTGGGGTCCCTGAGGGGGTTTTTGGGGTCCCTGAGGGGGTTTTTGGGGTCCCTGAGGGGGTTTTTGGGGTCCCTGAAGGGTTTTTGTGGTCCCTGATGGGTTTTTGGGGTCCCTGAGGGGTTTCTGGGGTCCCTGAAGGGGTTTTGGGGGTCCCTGAGGAGGTTTTTGGGGTCCCTGAGGGGGTTTTTGGGGTCCCTGAGAGGGTTTTGGAGTCCCTGATGGGTTTTTGTGGTCCCTGACGGGTTTTGGGGTCCCTGAAGGGGTTTTTGTGGTCCCTGAAGGGGTTTCTGTGGTCCCTGAGGGGGTTTTTGGGGTCCCTGAGGGGGTTTTTGGGGTCCCAGAAGGTGTTTTTGGGGTCCCTGAAGGGGTTTTTGGGGTCCCTGAGAGGGTTTTTTGGGTCCCTGAAGGGGTTTTTGGTGTCCCTGAGGGGGTTTTTGGGGTCCCCGAGGGTTTTTGGGGTCCCTGAAGGGGTTTTTGGGGTCCCTGAAGGGGTTTTTGGGGTCCCTGAGGCTGTTTTTGGGGTCCCTGAGGCTGTCTCTGGCCCCCCCAGACCCCCCCGGGCTGCGGGCCCAGCTGGCCCTGGCCCTGGAGCGGCAGGGTTGGCTCCAGCAGAGGATCCGGGACCTGGAGGACGAGCGGGATTTCCTGAGGAGGCAGCTGGAGACGGCCCTGGGGGGGGGCAGAGGTGACAGGGGGGGACACGGGGACATGGGGGGGACACTGGGGGGACACGGGGACATGGGGACATTGGGGGGACATGGGGACATTGGGGGGACACTGGGGGGACACGGGGACATGGGAACAGTGGGGGGACATGGGGACATTGGGGGGGGCAGAGGTGACAGGGGGGGACACGGGGACATTGGGGGGACATGGGGGGGGTCCCAAGGGACAAGGGGGGGTCTCAGGGGTATTGGGGGGGGCAAAGGGACTTGGGGGGACATGGGGGGGTTCCCAAGGGACAAGGGGGGGGGTCCCAGGGGTATTGGGGGATCCCAGGGGGTCCCGAGTCCCCCCCATAACACTGTGTCCCCCCTCAGAGGACCCCCGGCGTGGGAAGACCCCCGGGCAGCGCCGGGGGGACGTTGGGGACCCCCAGGCCGGGGGGGGCTCGGACGACGACGAGAGCGGCTCCTCCTCCCCGGGACCCCCCGAGGACCCCCCGGCCCGGCCCCGACCCCGGGGGGGGCCCCGCAGGAGGGGGGGGGGGCCCGGCCAGGACCTGCGAGAGGCAGCGGGGTGAGACCCCCGGGGGGGGGGCAACGGGGGCAAAATGGGGCAAAATGGGGCAAAATGGGGCAAAATGGGGGCACTGGGACAAACTGGGGACAACTGGGGCAAAATGGGGGCAACTGGGGGCACTGGGACAAACTGGGGGCAACTGGGGGCACTGGGGCAAAATGGGGGCACTGGGGCAAAATGGGGGCAACTGGGGGCAACTGGGGCAAAATGGGGACAACTGGGGGCACTGGGACAAACTGGGGGCAACTGGGGGCAACAACTGGGACAAAATGGGGGCAACTGGGGGGCATTGGGGGCAACTGGGGCAAAATGGGGGCACTGGGACAAACTGGGGGCGCTGGGAACCCACCCTGGGGACACTGTGGGGACACTGAGCCCACCCCTGTGTCCCCCATTGTCCCCCCCAGTCTGTGACACCGGGGATTTGCTGGGGGGCGGATGGTGCAGCCAAGGCCCTGTCCCCGATTTCCCCAATGTCCCCAATGTGTCCCCAATGTGTCCCCAATGTCCTTGATGTCCCCGATGTCCCCAATATCCTCAATGTGTCCCCAATGTCCCCAATGTCCCCATATCCCTCTCTGTCCCCAGTGAGGGATGCCGAGGGCGTGCTGTCCCTGCTGTCCCTGTCCCTGTTTGTGTCCCTGTCCCTGTCCCTGCTGTCCCTGTCCCTGCTGTCCCTGTTTGTGTCCCTGATGTCCCTCTCTGTGTCCCTGTCCCCAGTGAGGGATGCCGAGGGCGTGCTGTCCCTGCTGTCCCTGTCCCTGTTTGTGTCCCTGTCCCTGTCCCTGCTGTCCCTGTTTGTGTCCCTGTCCCTGTTTGTGTCCCTGATGTCCCTCTCTGTGTCCCTGTCCCCAGTGAGGGATGCCGAGGGCGTGCTGTCCCTGCTGTCCCTGTCCCTGTTTGTGTCCCTGTCCCTGTCCCTGTCCCTGCTGTCCCTGTCCCTGTCCCTGCTGTCCCTGCTGTCCCTGATGTCCCCATATCCCCCTCTATCCCCAGTGAGGGATGCCGAGGGCGTGCTCCGGCGCTACCAGCGCGTTCTGCGGACGTTCCAGCGCCTGCGCTCCATGAGCGGCGCCTTCCGGCACCACCGCGTGGACCGGAACACGGTGGCGCTGACGACGCCGATCGCCGAGCTGCGCCTCGTGGCCCCCGAGAAGCTGCGCGAGGTGGGCGAGTTCGACCCCGCCAAGGAGCGGCTCCTCGACTACTCCCGCCGCTGCTTCCAGGCCCTCGACCCCGAGACCCTGCGCAAGGTGCAGGCCCTGAAGCAGAGCAAGCTGCTGCTGCCCATCACCTACCGCTTCAAGCACTGAGGGACCCCCAAAATGGGACCCCCATGGACCCCTGGGATCCCCAAACCAACCCCGGGACCCCCAACCCACCCCCAGCCCACCCAGCCCCTGCGCAAGGTGCAGGCCCTGAAGCAGAGCAAGCTGCTGCTGCCCATCACCTACCGCTTCAAGCACTGAGGGACCCCCAAAATTGGGACCCCCAGAGCCCCCCAAACCCATCCTGACCCCCCCAGCCCCTTAAACCACCCCCCCCACACTCTGTGCCAGGGCAGGACCCCCCCAGCCCACCCTGACCCACCCTGAGAGGGCTGGGACCCCCCGGCCCTCCCCGAGATGTTCCAGGGACCCCCCCCGATTCCTCCCTAGGACCCCCCCCAGGTCCCCCCAAAACAGTCCTGGGACCCCCCAGCCCCTCGTGGGCCCCTCTGAGCTCCCCTCAGGGCTCCTCTGAGACCCCCCCAGACACTCCAGGGACACCCCAGGCCCACCCTGACCCCCCTGGGATCCCCCAGACCCTCCCTAAACCCCTTGGGAACCCCCCTGAGACCCCCTGAGACCCCCAGGCCTCCCCCCCAGGGACCCCCCAAACTCCCCTCCCCCAGAATCAGTCTGGGGGTCCCGTAGAGGGGGTGTTTGGTGGTGGTGGGGGGAGTGTCTTGATTGATTTGGGGGGCCCTGGTGCCCCTCTCTTCTTTACCCCCCCCTTTTATTCAAAAAGACCCCAAAATAAAGCAAAAAATTGATGAATTAACGGCGGAAATATCGCGAGATTTGGGCAGAGCGGGAGTTGTGTCCGGGGAGGGGGGGGAAGCCCCGAACAGTGACGGGAAATGCCGAGCAGGGACGGAAGGGCCCGAACGGTGGCGGAAAGACACGGACAGTGACGGGGAACCCCGAATAATAACGGAAAGGCCCGGAGAGGGACGGAAAGGCCCGGACAGTGACGGAAAGGCCCGGACAGTGACGGAAAGGCCCGGACAGTGACGGAAAGGCCCGGACAGTGACGGAAAGGCCCGGACAGTGACGGAAAGGCCCGGACAGTGACGGAAAGCCCCGAAGGGCTGCGGACGGCGCCGAGCGCGGCCCGAGCGGCGCCGGAAGTTGCCGAGCGCGGCCGGAAGTGGCCGAGCGCAGCCGAGCGCGGACGGAGCGGCCGCGGCCTGAGCGGGACCGGGAGGCACCGGCGGGCACCGGGACGGGCCGGGCGACACCGGGGGGAGCCGGGGGGGGTCGGGGAGCACCGGGGGACGCCGGCGGGGGCCGCCCCAGCGCCGCCATGTCCGACTTCGACGAGTTCGAGCGGCAGCTGAACGAGAACAAACAAGGTACCGGCGGGGGCCGCGCCCCGCCTCCCCCCCCCTCCCCGCCTGTCCCTCCCCTCTCTGGGGGGGGGTCCCCAAACCCTCCCCCCTCCCCCCCTCCCCCACATGGGGGTCCCCGACCCCCCCACCCGTGAGGGGCCCCCCATCGCCCTCACGGGGGGCTCTGACCCTCCCCCCCCTCACGGGACCCATTTTTGGGGGGGGGTCCCCCCTCAGTGACCCCCAAATTTGGGGGGGGTCGCGGCGCCCCCAACTTTGCTGCCCTTCCCTCATCCCGTCCCTCTATTTTGGGGGGGGGTTTGGGGGGCTCCCCTGACCCCACGTTTTGACCCCCCCCCCCATTTCCCCCCCAGAGAGGGACGAGGAGACCCCGGGGGGGGATTTGGGGTGGTTTTGGGGTGGGCAGCATTTTGGGGGGGTTTTGGGGGGAATTTGGGGTGGTTTGGGGGGAGGGGGTTTGGGGGCTGTTTGGGGGATTTTGGGGGGTGTTCAGGGGGTTTCTGACCCCCCCCAGAGTGGGACAAGGAGAACCCTGGGTGGGGGGGATTTGGGGGGTATTTGGGGCGGTTTGGGGTCAGCATTTTCGGGGGTGTTTGGGGGGATTTTGGGGGGATTTGAGGGTATTTTGGGGGCGTTTTGGGGGGTTTCTGACCCCCCCATCACCCCCACAGAGGTGGACAAGGAGAACCCGGGGGGGGGGAATTGGGGGCAGCTCTTGGGGGGGTATTTGGGGCGGTTTGGGGTCAGCATTTTCGGGGGTGTTTGGGGGGAGTTTGGGGGATTTGAGGGTATTTTGGGGGCGTTTTGGGGGGTTTCTGACCCCCCCATCACCCCCACAGAGCGGGACAAGGAGAACCCGGGAGGGGGGGGGATTTGGGGGCGACTTTTTGGGGGGTATTCGGGGCGGTTTGGGGTCAGCATTTTGGGGGGATTTTGGGGTATTTTGGGGGTGTTTTTTTGGGGTTTCTGACCCCCCCATCACCCCCCCAGAGCGGGACAAGGAGAACCGGCACCGCAAACGCTCCCACAGCCGCTCCCGGAGCCGCGACAGGAAACGAAGGAGCCGCTCCCGGGACCGGCGGAACCGCGACCAGCGCAGCGTGTCCCGCGACCGCCGGCGGCGCCGGTACTGGGACAAACTGGGATGTACTGGGAGGGGGGGAGACACCCCAGCGTGTCCCGCGACCGCCGGCGGCGCCGGTACTGGGACAAACTGGGGTGTACTGGGATGTACTGGGACAAACTGGGGTGTACTGGGAGGGGGGGAGACACCCCAGTGTGTCCTGGGACTGCTGATGGAGCCGGTACTGGGACAAACTGGGGTGTACTGGGATGTACTGGGAGGAGTGGAGGCACCCCAGTATGTCCCGCGACCGCCGGCGGCGCCGGTACTGGGACATACTGGGATATACTGGGTTATACTGGGAGGGTGGGAGACACCTCAGCGTGTCCAGGGACTGTTGATGGAGCCGGTACTGGGAGCACTGGGACGTACTGGGAGCGGAGAGGGACGGGGAATGGGGTACACTGGGATATACTGGGATGGGGAAGGACACACTGGGAACGATCCCAGGACCCCCAGGGTGGGGAGGGGGCAATCCCTGGGACCCCCAGGATGGGGAGGGGAAAATCCCTGGGACCCCCAGGGTGGGGAGGGGGCAATCCCTGGGACCCCCAGGGTGGGGAGGGGAAAATCCCTGGGACCCCCAGGATGGGGAGGGGGCAATCCCTGGGACCCCCAGGGTGGGGAGGGGAAAATCCCTGGGACCCCCAGGATGGGGAGGGGGCAATCCCTGGGACCCCCAGGATGGGGAGGGGGCAATCCCTGGGACCCCCAGGGTGGGGAGGGGAAAATCCCTGGGACCCCCAGGGTGGGGAGGGGAAAATCCCTGGGACCCCCAGGGTGGGGAGGGGAAAATCCCTGGGACACCCAGGACCCCCAGGACAGGGAGGGGCCCAACCCCAATTTGGGGTGGGGGTCCCATTTTCCCCCTCCCCCCCTCACTAACGGGCTCCCCTCCCCCACAGGTCACCCCTGAGCCTTTCGGGCCCCCTGAGGTGAGTTTGGGGGGGGGGTCTGGGGGGGGTTTGGGGGGGATTTGGGGCGTCTGAGGGGGTGCAGGGACCCCCCCAAACACCCCCAAACCACTTTGGGACCCCCCTTCCCCCCCCAGCCGCTCCCCCCGCCACGAGAAGAAGAAGAAGATCCGCAAGTACTGGGACGTGCCCCCCCCCGGCTTCGAGCACATCACCCCCATGCAGTACAAAGCCATGCAAGGTGGGACCCCCTGGGACCCCCAGAGACCCCCAGAGACCCCCCCAAACCACCCTGGGACCCCCAAACCAGCCTGGGACCCCCAAACCCCCTCTGTGCCCCCCTCCGGCTTCGAGCACATCACCCCCATGCAGTACAAAGCCATGCAAGGTGGGACCCCCTGGGACCCCCAGAGACCCCCCCAAACCACCCTGGGACCCCCAAACCAGCCTGGGACCCCCAAACCAGCCTGGGACCCCCAAACCCCCTCTGTGCCCCCCTCCGGCTTCGAGCACATCACCCCCATGCAGTACAAAGCCATGCAAGGTGGGACCCCCTGGGACCCCCAGAGACCCCCAGAGACCCCCCCAAACCACCCTGGGACCCCCAAACCAGCCTGGGACCCCCAAACCAGCCTGGGACCCCCAAACCCCCTCTGTGCCCCCCTCCGGCTTCGAGCACATCACCCCCATGCAGTACAAAGCCATGCAAGGTGGGACCCCCTGGGACCCCCAGAGACCCCCAGAGACCCCCCCAAACCACCCTGGGACCCCCAAACCAGCCTGGGACCCCCAAACCCCCTCTGTGCCCCCCCCGGCTTCGAGCACATCACCCCCATGCAGTACAAAGCCATGCAAGGTGGGACCCCCAGAGACCCCCAGGGACCCCCAGAGACCCCCCCCAAACCACCCTGGGACCCCCAAACCACCCTGAGACCCCCAAACCACCCAGGGACCCCAAAACCACCCTGGGACCCCCCAACCCCCCCTGAGCCCCCCCCCGGCTTCGAGCACATCACCCCCATGCAGTACAAAGCCATGCAAGGTGGGACCCCCAGGGACCCCCAGGGACCCCCAAAATCCTCCAGAGACCCCCCCAAACCACCCTGGGACCCCCAAACCAACCAGGGACCCCTAACTCCCCCCTGAGCCCCCCCCCCGGCTTCGAGCACATCACCCCCATGCAGTACAAAGCCATGCAAGGTGGGACCCCCAGAGACCCCCTGGGACCCCCTGAGACCCCCAGGGACCCCCCCAAACCACCCTGGGACCCCCAAACCACCCTGGGACCCCCAAACACCCCCCAGGACCCCCCAAATTCCCCCCTAAACCCCCTGTGCCCCCCCAGCCACGGGGCAGATCTCGGCCACGGCCCTGCTGCCCACCATGACCCCCCCCCAAACACCCCCCAGGACCCCCCAAATCCCCCCCAAACCCCTCCAGGACCCCCCCAAACCCCCCCAAATCCCCCCCAAACCCCTCCAGGACCCCCCAAATCCCCCCAAACCCCTCCAGGACCCCCCAAACACCCCCCTAAACCCCCTGTGCCCCCCCAGCCGCGGGGCAGATCCCGGCCACGGCCCTGCTGCCCACCATGACCCCCCCCAAACACCCCCCAAATCCCCCCAAACCCCCCCAAATCCCCCCCAAATCCCCCCAGGACCCCCCAGGACCCCCCAAACCCCTCAGGACCCCCCAAATGACCCCCCTGTGCCCCCCCAGCCGCGGGGCAGATCCCGGCCACGGCCCTGCTGCCCACCATGACCCCCCCCAAACACCCCCCAAATCCCCCCAAACCCCCCCAAATCCCCCCCAAATCCCCCCAGGACCCCCCAGGACCCCCCAAACCCCTCAGGACCCCCCAAATGACCCCCCTGTGCCCCCCCAGCCGCGGGGCAGATCCCGGCCACGGCCCTGCTGCCCACCATGACCCCCGACGGGCTGGCCGTGACCCCCACGCCCGTGCCCGTGGTGGGCAGCCAGATGACCCGGCAGGCCAGGAGGCTCTACGTGGGCAACATCCCCTTCGGCATCACCGAGGTTTGGGGGGCTCTGGGGGTTTTTTTGGGGGGTTATTGGGGGTTTTTATGGGGGTTTTGGGGTTTTTTGGGGGGGTTTTGGGGAGCTGAGGGGGCTCTACGTGGGCAACATCCCCTTGGGCATCACCGAGGTCTGGGGGGGGGTTTGGGGGGGGTTGGGGGCTCTGGGGGGGTTATTGGGGGGTTTTGGGGTTTTTTTGGGGGGGTTTTGGGGAGCTGAGGGGGCTCTACGTGGGCAACATCCCCTTGGGCATCACCGAGGTCTGGGGGGGTTTGGGGGGGTTATTGGGGGTTTTGGGGGGGTTATTGGGGGGTTTTTGGGTTTTTTTGGGGGTTTTTGGGGAGCTGAGGGGGCTCTACGTGGGCAACATCCCCTTCGGCATCACCGAGCTCTGGGGGGGCTCTGGGGGGGCTTTGGGGCTTTATTATGGGGGTTACTGGGGGTTTTATGGGGGTTTTGGGGGGGATTTGAGGGGGTTTTGGGGGGGATTTGAGGGGGTTTTGGGGAGCTGAGGAGGCTCTACGTGGGCAACATCCCCTTCGGCATCACTGAGGTCTGGGGGGGCTCTGGGGGGGCTTTGGGGGGGCTTTGGGGGGTTTTGGGGGTGTTATTCGGGTTATTGGGGGTTTTTATGGGGGTTTTGGGGGGTTTTGGGGAGCTGAGGAGGCTCTACGTGGGCAACATCCCCTTGGGCATCACCGAGGTCTGGGGGGGTTTGGGGGGGTTATTGGGGGTTTTGGGGGTGTTATTCGGGTTATTGGGGGTTTTTATGGGGGTTTTGGGGGGTTTTGGGGAGCTGAGGAGGCTCTACGTGGGCAACATCCCCTTCGGCATCACCAAGGTTTGGGGGGTTTTGGGGGGCCTTTGGGGGGTTATTGGGGGTTTTGGGGGGTTATTGGGGGTTAATGGGGGTTTTGGGGGGGTTTTGGGGGTTTTTGGGGGATTTGGGGGGATGAGGGGGCTCTATGTGGGCAACATCCCCTTCGGCATCACTGAGGTCTGGGGGGGTTATTGGGGGGTTATTGGGGGGTTTTTATGGAGGTTTTGGGGGGTTTTGGGGAGCTGAGGGGGCTCTACGTGGGCAACATCCCCTTGGGCATCACCGAGGTCTGGGGGGGCTTTGGGGGGCTTTGGGGGGGTTATTGGGGGTTTTGGAGGGGTTTTGGGGGGATTTGGGGGGTTTTTGGGGAGCTGAGGGGGCTCCATGTGGGCAACATCCCCTTAGGCATCACCGAGGTTTGGGGGGGCTTGGGGAGGGTTATTTGGGGTTTTTTTACTGTTTTTGCCTTTTTTTTCCCCTAGTTTTTCCCTTCTCTTTTTCCCCTTTTTTTTATTGCAATTTTTTTGCAGCCTTTTTTTTTCTTTTTCCTTTTTTCTTCTTTTTTAATTTCCTTTTTTCTCTCTTTTTCTTTACTTTCTTTATTTCCTTTTCTTTTTTTCTTTTTTTTTCTCTTTTTATTTCCCTTTTTTTCCTTTTTTCGCTTCTTTTTTTTGCTTCTATTTTTTCCTCATTTTTTTCTTTTTTTTTCCTTTTTATTTTCCCTTTTTTTTCCTTTTTTAGCTTCTTATTTTGTTTCTTTTTGTTTTCCTCATTTTTCTTCCTTTATTTTTTTTTTTCCTTTTTATCTCCCTTTTTTTTCCACCCCTTGCCCCCCTCTCCCCTATGGGATTTGGGGTCGATTTCCCCCCGTTCTGACGCCGTTTTTCCCCCCCAGGAGGCGATGATGGATTTCTTCAACGCCCAAATGCGCCTGGGGGGCCTCACCCAGGCCCCCGGGAACCCCGTCCTGGCCGTGCAGATCAACCAGGACAAGAACTTCGCCTTCCTCGAGGTCTGGGGGGGCTCTGGGGGGTCCTGGGGGGGAATCCGGGCGAGTTTTGGGGTTGGGGTAGGACGTGGCCCCTAATCTGGCCCCAATTTCCCCCCAGATCCACCCCCAAACAATCCTCCTGACCCCTGAACAGCCCCAAACCCCCCCAAACCCTCCCCAAACAACTCCTCTCGACCCCTGAACTGCCCCCAAACCCCCCCCAAATCCACCCCCCAAAATCCACCCCCCCGACCCCTGAACTGCCCCAAAACCCCCCCAAATCCACCCCCCAAAATTCACCCCCCCGACCCCTGAACTGCCCCAAAACCCCCCCAAATCCACCCCCCAAAATTCACCCCCCCAATCCCTGAACTGCTTAAACTCCCCCAAATTCCCCCCAAAAACACCCCCAGCCCCAACAAATTCCATCCCCAAACCACTGAACCCCCCAAAACTCCCCCAGGGGCCCAGGGGTGGGGGGGATCTCTGTGACACCCCCAGTTCTGGTTTGGGGTGGGGTGGGGGGTCTCAAACCCCCTGTATTTCACTCTGGGGGGATCTCTCACCCCTCAGTTGCTTTTTGGGGTCTCTGACCCCCCCCAGTTGTGTTTTTGGGGTCTCTCACCCCCCAATGCCCCCCCCCCCAGTTCCCCTCCATGGATGAGACCACCAAGGCCATGGGGGGGGTTCCTGTGACAGTTCTGGTTTGGGGGGGGTCTCAAACCCCCTGTATTTTTTCTGGGGGGGGTCTCTACCCCCTGTATTTCATTCTGGGGAGATCTCTACCCCCCCAGTTGTTTTTTTGGGGTCTCTACCCCCCCAGTTGTGTTTTTGGGGTCTCTACCTCCTCCAGTTGTGTTTTTGGGGTCTCTACCCCCCCAGTTGTGTTTTTGGGGTCTCTCACCCCCCCCGTTACCCCCCCCCAGTTCCGCTCCGTGGACGAGACCACCCAGGCCATGGCGTTCGACGGGATCATCTTCCAGGGGCAGTCGCTGAAGATCCGGCGCCCCCACGACTACCAACCCCTGCCCGGCATGTCCGAGAACCCCTCGGTCTATGTGCCCGGTGAGGGGGACCCCAAAAACCCCGTGGGGACCCCAAAAACCCCAGGGGGACCCCAAAAACCCCGTAGGGATCCCAAAAACCCCGGGGGGACCCCAAAAACCCCGTGGGGACCCCAAAAACCCCGTGGGGATCCCAAAAACCCCGGGGGGACCCCAAAAACCCCGTGGGGATCCCAAAAACCCCGGCAGGATCCCAAAAAACACAGGGGGGGAACACCGGGAAAAGGGACCCCCCCAACCCCCCAGCTGTGGGGGATTTGGGGGGATTTGGGGGTCCCAAAGGTTCCCTAGTTTATTGGGGGGATTCTTGTTTCTTCTCATAACTGGTGGGACCCCAAAAACCCCAGGAGGGATCCCAAAAACCCCATGGGGACCCCAAAAACCCCGTGGGGACCCCAAAAACCCTGGCAGGATCCCAAAAACACAGGGGGGAAAAACCGGGAGAAGGGACCCCCCAACCCTAGGGCTCTGGGGGGGTTTGGGGGGCTGTAAAGGGTCCTCAGTTTATTGGGGGGATTCTTGTGTCTCCTCATAACTGGTGGGACCCCAAAAACCCCGTGGGGACCCCAAAAACCCCGGCAGGATCCCAAAAAACACAGGGGGGAAACACCGGGAAAAGGGACCCCCTTCCCAACTCCAGGGGTTTGGGGGGTCCCAAAGGGTCCCCAGTTTATTGGGGGGATTCTTGTGTCTCCTTGTAACTGGGGGGACCCCAAAAACCCCGTGGGGATCCCAAAACCCCCAGTGGGACCCTAAAAACCCAGGGGGGGAAACACCAGGAGCAGGGACCCCCCAAACCCTGGGGCTCTGGGGGGGTTTGGGGGGGTCCCTGTGGGGAGTTGGGAGATCTGAAGGGTTCCCCCAATTTTTTGGGGTGGTTTTTGTGTCCCCTCCCAGCCGAGGGACACCCCATAACCTGGAGGGACCCCAAAATCCTATTTTGGGATGGGGCACAAAGATCAGAGACCCCCTCTTCTTGCCCTAAATAAGGTTCTGGTTTGGTCCCTGTGGGTTTGGGGCCCTGTGGGGGGGGATTGGGGCACTCCTTGGGTTTTGGGGGGGTTTTGGGGTCCTTCCCTGGGGTTTTGGGGTCCCTCCCTGGGGTTTCTGCCCCCTCCCCAACCCCCTTTTTGCCCCCCCCAGGCGTGGTGTCCACGGTGGTCCCGGACTCTGCCCACAAACTCTTCATTGGGGGCCTCCCCAACTACCTGAACGACGACCAGGTGAGGTTGGGGGGCACCCAGAGACCCCCAGGGACCCCCAAAACCCCCCCAAACCCTGGGGGGGTGGGGACACCCCAAAAATCCCCCCCCCAACAGGCTGAGCTTCCCCTTGGATGAAGGTTGGGAAGGCAGGGGGTGTTTTTGGGGTGGAATCCTCCATTCTGGGGGGTTCCCCCATCCCCTGAGGGGGCTCCCCGTGCCCCCCAGAGCCTCCAGGGCCCCCCCAAACCCTGGGGGGGGGGTGGGGACACCCCAAAAATCCCCCCCTCCCAAAAAGGCTGAGCTTTCCCGTGGATTGGGAGATGAAGGTTGGGAAGGCAGGGGGTGTTTTTGGGGTGGAATCCCCCGTTCTGGGGGGCTTCCCTTGTCCCCTGAGGGGGCTCCCCGTGCCCCCCTGAGCCCCCAGAGCCCCCCCAAACCCTGGGGAGGGTGAAGACACCCCAAAAATCCCCCCCCCCTCCAAGGCTGAGCTTCCCCTTGGATGAAGGTTGGGAAGGCAGGGGGTGTTTTTGGGGTGGAATCCTCCATTCTGGGGGGGTTCCCCCGCCCCCTGAGGGGCTCCCCGTGCCCCCCCGAGCCTCCAGGGCCCCCCCAAACCCTGGGGGGGGGTGGGAACACCCCAAAAATCCCCCTCCCCCAAATAGGCTGAGGTTTCCTATGGATGGGGGGGATGAAGTTTGGGAAGGCGGGGGTTGTTTTTGGGGTGGGATCCCCCATTCCGAGGGGTTTCCCCATCCCCTGAGGGGGCTCCCCGTGCCCCCCCGAGCCCCCCTGATGTCCCCCACCCCAGGTGAAGGAGCTGCTGACGTCCTTTGGGCCCCTGAAAGCTTTTAACCTGGTGAAGGACAGCGCCACCGGGCTGTCCAAGGGCTACGCCTTCTGCGAGTACGTCGACATCAACGTCACCGACCAGGTAGGGACCCCAAAAACTGCCCTGGGGACCCCAAAAACCATCCTGGGGATCCCAAAAATTACCCTGGGAACCCCCCAACGTCACCGACCAGGTAGGGACACCAAAAACCCCTGGGGACCCCAAAAACCTCCCCCAACGTCACCGACCAGGTAGGGACACCAAAAAACCTCTGGGGACCCCAAAAACCATCCTGGGAACCCCAAAAACCTCCCCCCAACGTCACCGACCAGGTAGGGACACCAAAAAAACCCTGGGGACCCCAAAAACTGCCCTGGGGAACCTGAAAAAACTGTCCTGGGAACCCCTACCCCAACGTCACCGACCAGGTAGGGACCCCGAAAAAAACCCCTGGGGACCTCAAAAACTGCCCTGGGAACCCAAAAACTGCCCTGGAATCTCAAAACTCCTGCCCAACATCACCGACCAGGTAGGGACCCCAAAAAACCCCTGGGGACCTGAAAAACTGCCCTGGGAACCCAAAAACCGTCCTGGGAACCCCAATCTCTCCCAAAAACTCTCCTAATTCCCCTCTCCCCTCTAAATTCCCCTCCTTCCCACCAAATTCCTCTTTGTGAGGGTCCCCTCCCCAGACTGTGGGAGGGGGTTCCCCTGAGCCCCCCAGACCCCCTGACCCCCATTTCACCCCCTGACCCCCATTTCACCCCCTGACCCCATTTCTCCCCCCTGACCCCCATTTTTCCCCATTTCCCCCCCTGACCCCCATTTTCCCCCCTGACCCCCATTTCCCCCCTGACCCCCATTTTCCCCCCTGACCCCCATTTCCCCCCTGACCCCCATTTTCCCCCATTTCCCCCCCATTTCCCCCTGACCCCCATTTTTCCCCCATTTCCCCATTTTTTCCCCCCATTTTCCCCCATTTCCCCCCCTGACCCCCATTTTTCCCCCATTTCCCCATTTTTTCCCCCCATTTTTTCCCCCATTTTCTCCCCTGACCCCCATTTTTCCCCATTTTTCCCCATTTTCCCCCATTTTTCCCCATTTCCCCCCCAGGCCATCGCAGGGCTCAATGGGATGCAGTTGGGGGACAAGAAGCTGCTGGTGCAGAGGGCGAGCGTGGGGGCCAAAAACCGCCACCCTGTGAGTGGGGGGGTCCCCCAAAACCCATGGGGGCTCCCCCAAATCCTGAAGGGCCTCCCCCAAATCTGAAGGGCCTCCCCAAACCCGAGGGGGGCTCCCCTAAATCCTGAAGGGGCTCCCCCAAATCCTGGGGGGCTCCCCCAAATCCTGAAGGGCCTCCCCCAAATCCTGAAGGGCCTCCCCCAAATCCTGGGGGGGCTCCCCCAAACCCATGGGGGCTCCCCCAAATCCTGAAGGGGCTCCCCCAAATCCCGAAGGGGCTCCCCCAAATCCTGGGGGGCTCCCCCAAATCCTGAAGGGGCTCCCCCAAATCCTGGAGGGCTCCCCCAAACCCTGGGGGCTCCCCCAAATCCTGGGGGGCTCCCCCAAATCCTGAAGGGGCTCCCCAAATCCTGGGGGCTCCCCCAAATCCTGAAGGGGCTCCCCCAAATCCTGAAGGGGCTCCCCCAAATCCTGGGGGGGCTCCCCCAAATCCTGAAGGGGCTCCCCCAAATCCTGGAGGGCTCCCCCAAATCCTGAAGGGGCTCCCCCAAATCCTGGGGGGGCTCCCCAAATCCTGAAGGGGCTCCCCCAAATCCTGGGGGGGCTCCCCCAAATCCTGAAGGGGCTCCCCAAATCCTGGGGGCTCCCCCAAATCCTGAAGGGGCTCCCCCAATCCTGGGGGGGCTCCCCCAAATCCTGAAGGGGCTCCCCCAAATCCTGGAGGGCTCCCCCAAACCCAGGGGGGCTCCCCCAAATCCTGGGGGGCTCCCCCAAATCCTGAAGGGGCTCCCTGTGGGTTCTTCTGGGGGCTCTGGGGGTCCAAATGGGGTCTAGGAATCCATATGGGGTCGGGGGTCCCTGTGGGTTCTGTTGGGGGCTCTGGGGGTCCATATGGGGTCTAGGAATCCATATGGGGTTGGGGGTCCCTGTGGGTTCTGTTTGGGGGGTCTAGAGGGGGGGAGCACCTGACTTTCTTGGGGGGGGTCTGGGGGTTCCTGTGGGTTCTGCTGGGGGGTCTGGGGTTGCCCCTGGGCTCTTTTAGGGGATCTGGGGGGTCCATATGGGGTCTAGGGATCCATATGGGGTGTGGGGGTCCCTGTGGGTTCTGCTGGGGGCTCTGGGGGTCCATACGGGGTCTGGGGGTCTAAATGGGGTCTGGGGGTCCATATGGGTGTGGGGGTCCGTATGGGGTCTAGGGATCCATATGGGGTCGGGGATCCCTGTGGGTTCTATTAGGGGATCTGGGGGTCCATATGGGGTCTAGGGGTCCAAATGGGGTCTGTGGGTCCAAATGGGGTCTGGGGGTCCGTATGGGGTCTGGGGGTCCAAATGGGGTCTGTGAGTCCAAATGGGGTCTGGGGGTCCATATGGGGTCTGGGGGTCCGTATGGGGTCTAGGGGTCCAAATGGGGGTCTGGGGATCCATATGGGGTCTGGGGTTCCTGTGGGTTCTACTAGGGGGTCTGGGGGGTCCATACGGGGTCTGTGGGTCCAAATGGGGTCTGGGGGTCCAAACGGGGTCTCTGGGTGTCCCTGTGGGCTCTCAGTGGGACCCACCCCATTTCGGGGGTCAGGGTTGGGGAGGGGGTATCTCTCCCCCTCCCCTCCCCCTGAGCGGGGTCCTCACACCCCCCAGACCCCTTTTTTAACCCCCCCTTTTTAACCCCTTCCTTTCCTCTCCCCCAGAGCACCATCAACCAGACCCCGGTGACGCTGCAGGTGCCGGGGCTGATGAGCTCGCAGGTGCAGATGGGCGGCCACCCCACCGAGGTGCTGTGCCTGCTCAACATGGTGCTGCCCGAGGAGCTGCTGGACGACGAGGAGTACGAGGAGATCGTCGAGGACGTGCGCGACGAGTGCGGCAAGTACGGCACCGTCAAATCCATCGAGATCCCCCGGCCCGTGGACGGCGTCGAGGTGCCGGGCTGTGGAAGGTGAGATTTGGGGTCAGGGACGACCGGGAATGGGGTCAGGGACAGCAGGAGTGGGGTCAGGGACACCGGGAATGGGGTCAGGCACCGTCAAATCCATCGAGATCCCCCGGCCCGTGGACGGCGTCGAGGTGCCCGGCTGTGGGAAGGTGAGATTTGGGTCAGGGACACCGGGAATGGGGTCAGGGACAGCAGGAGTGGGGTCAGGGACACCGGGAATGGGGTCAGGGACACCAGGAATGAGGTCAGGGACACGTCAGGGACAGCAGGAATAGGGTCAGGGACACCGGGAATGGGGTCAGGCACCGTCAAATCCATCGAGATCCCCCGGCCCGTGGACGGCGTCGAGGTGCCGGGCTGTGGGAAGGTGAGAGAGAGGGGATTTGGGGTCAGGGATGATGGGAATGGGGTCAGGGATGCTGGGAATGGGGTCAGGGACACATCAGGGACAGCAGGAATGGGGTCAGGGACAGCAGGAATGGGGTCAGGCACCGTCAAATCCATCGAGATCCCCCGGCCCGTGGACGGCGTCGAGGTGCCGGGCTGTGGGAAGGTGAGATTTGGGGTCAGGGATGATGGGAATGGGGTCAGGGACACATCAGGGACAGCAGGAATGGGGTCAGGGACACGTCAGGGACACCAGGAATGGGGTCAGGGACAGCGGGAATGGGGTCAGGGACAGCGGGAATGGGGTCAGGGATGCTGGAAATGGGGTCAGGGACAGCAGGAATGGGGTCAGGGATGCTGGAAATGGGGTCAGGATGATGGGAATGGGGTCAGGGATGATGGGAATGGGGTCAGGGACACGGCAGGGACACTGGGAATGGGGTCAGGGATCGTCAAATCCATCAGGATACCCCAGATGTTTATTTTCACCTCGGTGTTTGACTGCCAGAAGGCCATGCAGGGGTAGGGGGTCTCTTTAACCCCCCCAATGTTTATTTTCCCCTCAGATTTTCGTGGAATTCACCTCGGTGTTCGACTGCCAGAAGGCCATGCAGGGTTAGGGGTCTCTTTAACCCTCCCTTATCCATTTTTCCCCTCAGATTTTCGTGGAATTCACCTCGGTGTTCGACTGCCAGAAGGCCATGCAGGGCCTGGCGTGTCTATTTAACCCCCACAATGTTTATTTTCCCCTCAGATTTTTGTGGAGTTCCCCTCGGTGTTCGACTGCCAGGAGGCCATGCAGGCCTGGTGTGTCTCTTTAACCCCCCTGATATTTCTTTTCCCTCAGATTTTTGTGGAATTCACCTCGGTGTTCGACTGCCAGAAGGCCATGCAGGGCCTGGGGGGTCTCTCTGACCCCCTTTTTATCTATTTTCCCCTCAGATTTTCGTGGAATTCACCTCGGTGTTCGACTGCCAGAAGGCCATGCAGGGGTTAGGGGGTCTCTTTAACCCTCCCAAATCTTTATTTCCCCTCAGATTTTCGTGGAATTCACCTCGGTGTTCGACTGCCAGAAGGCCATGCAGGGCCTCACGGGCCGCAAATTCGCCAACCGGGTGGTGGTGACCAAGTTCTGCGACCCCGACTCGTACCATCGCCGCGACTTCTGGTAGCCCAGAGACCCCCCCTTCCCCTCCCCGAGCCCCCGAGCCCCTCCGGTTCCCCCCCCCCCCCCAAATTTCCAGCACCGCAGCCGAGGGGGGGGCCTGAACCCCCAGACCCCCCAAAATCCCACCCCAATCTTCCCCCCTGTGGCCTGAGGGGGGTCCTGGGGGGGTGAAGGGAGGGGGGGGTTCAACCCCCTCAGGACCCCCCCCCCCTCCTCCCTTCAAACCCCCCCTTCAGCCGTGGCCCCGGGGGGGGGCTCAACCAACCGACCCCCCCTTTTTTTGTTCCTTATTTGCCGGTTTTTCCCTCTCTCCCCCCAGTTTCAACCCCCCCTCACCCTCCCCTCCCCACCCAGTGCTGGTTTCTCGTTGTAGCGACCCCCTCCCCTTCCCCCCCTCCAAACCTTCCCCCCAAAAAACCCCCCCGGGACGTTTCGTATTTGGAGAAAAGGGGGCCCCCCTTCCCCCCGACCGGGTCAGGCGGAGTCGGGGACCCCCCCAAGCCCCCCTAATTAAATGATTTTCCAGTTCTTGGCGTTTTGTGTCTTTATTTGGGGGGGGGGCGGGAAGGGGGGTGGATTAAGGGGGGGGGCGGTCGGTTCACCCCAATTTTCCCGTGGCCCCCCCTTAACCCCCCCCACCATGGCGCGGTTTGTCCCTTCTCGGCCGCCGTCCTCCCTTTCTCCCGCCCTCGCCTCCCTATTGGCCAACCTCATCACCGCCCCTCCTTCCCACTGGTTCGCCCTCCTGTCAATCACCTTTCCTCTCCGCCTCTCCCCTCTTCCATTGGTCCCCTCTCCCGCCCATCATCCCTCTCTGCCCGCCTCTCTCCCCTCCCATTGGCCGGCGCGTTTCGCGCCCTTCGCTGCCATTGCTGGGCCTCGCTGCCCGGAAGCGGCTCCGTGAGGGCGGCTCTGGGCGGAGGCGCCGCCATCTTGGCCCGGCCGCGCCTGTCGCGGGTGTCGCGACAGCGGGCGGGGGAGAGGGGCGGGGGCGGCCCCGCCATGGCCGCCAACCTGGGGGACCAGCGCGAGTGGTGAGCGGGGTGACCTGGGTGGGGTGGGACGGGGCGGGGGGGTTCGCTGCGATCCCTCCGTTAACCCTCCCCCGGTGCCCCCCCCCAGGGCCGCCCCGTTCGCGCTCGGCCCCGGCCCCGGCCCCGGTCCTGGGCCCGCCCGGGAGGAGCCGCCGCCGCCCCCCGAGAACCCCGAGTGGGAGAAGGCCCGGCAGGCCCTGGCGAGCATCAGCAAGGCCGCGGCGGGAGGGGCGAGCAAAGGAGCGGCGAGCGCGGGGGGGGCGCAGGTGAGGGGGGGGCCAGGGGGAGCTGGGGGGGGGGGTGTCTGTGTGTTCTGTGAGGGGTCTGAGGGGCTGGGGGTGGTCTCTGTTTTTGGGGGTCTGAGGGGCTGGGAGTGGTCTCTGTTTTGGGGGGATCTGAGGGGCTGGGGGGGGTCTCTGTTTTGGGGGATCTGAGGGGCTGGGGGGGGGGTCCTCTGTTTTGGGGGGATCTGAGGGGCTGGGGGGGTCTCTGTTTTGGGGGGGTCTGTGTTTTGGGGGGGTCTGAGGGGCTAGGGGGGGTCTCTGTTTTGGGGGGGTCTGAGGGGCTGGGGGTGGTCTTTGGGGTGGTCTCTGTTTAGGGTGGTCTCTGTTTTGGAGGGGGTCTGAGGGGGTCTCTGTTTTAGGGGATCTGAGGGGCTGGGGGTGGTCTCTGTTTGGGGGGATCTGAGGGGCTGGGGGTGGTCTCTGTTTTAGGGGGATCTGAGGGGCTGGGGGTGGTCTCTGTTTTGGGGGATCTGAGGGGCTGGGGGTGGTCTCTGTTTTGGGGGATCTGAGGGGCTGGGGGTGGTCTCTGTTTTGCGGGGGAGTCTCTGTTTTAGGGCTCTCTCTGTGTTTGGGGGGGGTCTCTGAAGTGGTTCCTGTTTTGGGGGATGTCTCTGTTTTTGGGGGTCTCCGTGGTGTCTCTGGGGGGGGTTATCTCTGTGTTTTCGGGGTCCTCACCCCCCCCTTCTCCCCCAGTACCCCCCAGCCCAGGGGGACCCGACCCTGCAGCAGGCACAGCCCCCCCAGTACTACCAAGGTTACCAGCCCTATGGGGGGGGCTACTACCCCTACGGATACTACTACCCCATGGTGAGGGGGGGAGACCCCAAAATGGGGGCTTTGGGGGGTTAAAATGGGGGGGACACCCCAAAATGGGGGCTTTGGGGGGTTAAAATGGGGGGCACTGCTCCTATGGATACTACTACCCCGTGGTGAGGGGGGGGACACCCCAAAATGGGGGCTTTGGGGGGCTTTGGGGGGTTAAAATTGAGGCAGTACCCCTATGGATGTTACTGCCCTGTGGTGAGGGGAGGACACCCCAAAATGGGGGATTTGGGGGGTTAAAATGGGGGGGTACTATCCCTAGGGATGTTACTACCCCGTGGGGAGTGGGGAACACCCCAAAATGGGGGGATTTGGGGGGGTTAAAATGGGGGGTACTATCCCTAGGGATGTTACTACCCCGTGGGGAGGGGGGAACACCCCAAAATGGGGGGCTCAGGGGGGCTTTGGGGGGGTTAAAATGGGGGGTACTATCCCTAGGGATGTTACTGCCCTGTGGGGAGTGGGAACACCCCAAAATGGGGGCTCAGGGGGTTAAAATGGGGGGCACCACCCCTACAGATGTTACTACCCCCGTTGGGAGGAGGGGGGAGACCCCAAAACGGGGGGAACACACCCCGAAATGGGGGTGGGTCTGAGGGGAACCCCAAATGGGATGGTGGGGGGGGGTGCCCAGGGTGGGGGGTCCCCAGAACGGACAAGGAGGGGTCAGGGGGTGCCCCCAAACCCTGGGAGGTGATGGAGGAGGGTGGGGGTCCCATACAGAGGGTGTGTCTGGGGGTCTCACGGGGGTCTCTGGGGGTCTCCCACAGGGGGTCTACCCCAACTATGGGGCACCCACGGCCCCCTACGCGGCGGGGGGGGGGGGGCTCGTACGCCGCAGCCCCCCAGCAGCCCCCGCCCCCCCCCAGCAGCAGAGCGGCCTGGCCCAGGTGAGGGGGTTCAGGGGGGGGTTTGGGGAGGGGGTTTGGGGGGGTCTCAGCCCTCGCTGACCCCCTTTTTGTGGTTCCTTTACCCCCCATCCCACAGCAGCCCCCCGTGCCCGGCCTGGACGAGGCCTCGCCCTACGGGAGCCCCCAGCCCCCCCCCAGCGCCCCCCCCAGCCCCCCCAGCACAGCCTGGGCGGGGCAGGGGGGTCTGCAGGGGCGGGGGGGGCCACGGGGACCCCCCCCAGCACCAACAACCCGCCTACCCCTCCCCCCACAGCTACGGGGAGGGGCCCCCCCCCAAGGGGCAAGAAAGGAGGGGGGGGGCAGCTCTGGGGACGCATGAAACGTAAGAGAGACCCCCCCCCCAAATAAAAACAATTGGGGAGGGGGGTGGGGGACCCCCCGACCCCCAATTCCCTCCCAGCCCCCTTTATCCACACCCCCCAAATTCCTGCCTGAAACAGCCCCTTCAACCCCAATTCCCCCGGACTCAAATCCTCCCAAATTCTACCCCAAAACAGCCCCCGACCCCAAATCCCCCCAAATTCACCCCCAGAACATCCCGACCCCTAATCCCCCCAAATTCCACCCCAGAACATCCCGACCCCAAATCCCCTCAAATTCCACCCCAGACATCCCCAACCCCAAATCCCCTCAAATTCCACCCCAGAACATCCCCTGACCCCAAATTCCACCCCAAAACATCCCCCAACCCAAATCCCCCCAAATTCCACCCCAAAACATCCCCCGACCCCAAATCTCCCCAAATTCCACCCCAGAACATCCCCCAACCCCAAATCCCCTCAAATTCCACCCCAGAACATCCCCTGACCCCAAATTCCACCCCAAAACATCCCCCAACCCCAAATCCCCCCAAATTCCACCCCAAAACATCCCCCGACCCCAAATCTCCCCAAATTCCACCCCAGAACATCCCCCAACCCCAAATCCCCTCAAATTCCACCCCAGGACATCCCCTGACCCCAAATTCCACCCCAAAACATCCCCCAACCCCAAATCCCCCCAAATTCCACCCCAAAACATCCCCCGACCCCAAATCTCCCCAAATTCCACCCCAAAACATCCCCCAACCCCAAATCCCCCCAAATTCCACCCCAAAACATCCCCCGACCCCAAATCCCTTCAAATTCCACCCCAAAATATCCCCCAACCCCAAATCCCTTCAAATTCCACCCCAAAATATCCCCCAACCCCAAATCCTCCCAATTCCCCCCCAGAACAGCCCCTTAAACCCCCCAACCCCAAAATC
Organism: Pyrocephalus nanus; assembly: GCA_038380795.1. NCBI lineage: Eukaryota > Metazoa > Chordata > Aves > Passeriformes > Tyrannidae > Pyrocephalus > Pyrocephalus nanus. Next base: position 265,411 of record JAWZSU010000044.1, read on the forward strand.
CCCCCCGAAACTCCTCTGCCACCTCCCCTAAACCCCCCAAAAATCCCCCCCCACCCCCACCCCCAAAACCCCCTCAAATCCCTCCAAAAAACACCCCAGACCCCCCCTGACCCCCCACCCCCCCAGTTGCCCCCCCGACCCCCCAGTTGCCCCCCTGACCCCCCATTGTTGCCCCCCCAGAGGCCCCCGGTGCCGGGGGGCTCAAGTTCCAGCTGCCCAAGCGCCCCTTCGTGCTGCCCCCCCCGGCCTTTGGGGAGCAGCAGCAGCGAGGAGGGGGCGGCTTTGGGGGCCCCCCGGGGCCTGAGAAGCACCACGGGCACGGGTGAGTCATGGGGGCACCCCAAAAATCGGGGGGGACCCCAAAATTTAGGGGGGCACTCCCAAAATTATGGGGGGGCTGAAATGGGGAGGGGGCAGAGGGAGCTGGGTGGGTTTAGGGGGAGTTGGGAAGGGTTGGGGAGGATGGGGGGGGGGTCTGTGAGCCCCCCAAAAAACACCCCCAGAACCCTCTGATGGCTCCCCCAGAGATCCCAAACAACCCCCCCTCCCCAAAATTCTTTTGTGGCCCCTCCCTGAGGGGCAAAGCTGAGACCCCCCCTGAGGGGTGATGGGGTTACAGCAATTTGGGGGGGGGTGAGCACTGAACTGACCTTAAACTGCCCCAAATTGTCCCCAAAGTGTCCTTAAATCACTCCAAACTGCCCCAAATTGTCCCAAACTGCCCTTAAATCACTCCAAACTGCCCCAAATTGTCCCAAACTGCCCCTAAATTTCTCCAAACTGCCCCCAAATTGCCCTAAAGTGTCTTAAACTGCCCCAAACCGCCCCCCAACTGCTCCCAAACTGCCCCAAAACTGCCCCAAAACTTCTTCAAACTGTTCCTAAAGTGCCCCCAAATTCCCCTAAAGTGTCTTAAACTGCCCCAACTGCTCCCAAACTGTCCTAAAGTGCCCACAAAGTGCCCTTAAAGTGCCTCAAACTTCCCCCAAAGTGCCCTTAAGTGTCTTAAACTGCCCCCAACTGCTCCCAAACTGTCCCAAAACTTCCTCAAAGTGCCCCAAACTGCCCCCAAAGTGCCCTTAAAGTGTCTTAAACTGCCCCCAACTGCTCCCAAAGTGCCCCAAACTTCCCAAACTGTCCCCAAACTTCCCCAAAGTGTCCTTAAAGTGTCTTAAACTACCCCCAACTGCTCCCAAAGTGCCCCAAACTTCCCCAAACTGCCCCCAAAGTGCCCTTAAAGTGTCATAAACTGCCCCCAACTACTCCCAAACTGTCCCAAAGTGCCCCAAACTTCCCCAAAGTGCCCCCAAATTGCCCCCAAAGTGCCCTTTAAGTGTCTTAAACTGCCCCCAAACTCCCCCAAACTGCCCCAAAGTGCCCTAAAACTTCCCCAAACTGCCCCCAGAGTGCCCTTAAAGTGTCTTAAACTCCCCCCAACTACTCCCAAACTGCCCCCAAACTGCCCCAAAGTGCCCCAAACTTCCCAAACTTCCCCAAACTGTCCCCAAAGTGTCCTTAAAGTGTCTTAAATTGCCGCCAACTGCTCCCAAACTGTCCCAAAGTGCCTCCAACTGTCCCCAAAGTGCCCCCAAATTGCCCCCAAAGTGCCCTTTAAGTGTCTTAAACTGCCCCAACTGCTCCCAAACTGCCCCAAAGTGCCCTTTAAGTGTCTTAAACTGTCCCCAAAGTGCCCCCAAATTGCCCCCAAAGTGCCCTTAAAGTGTCTTAAACTGCCCCCAACTGCTCTCAAACTGTCCCAAACTGTCCCAAAGTGCCCCCAAACTGCCCCCAAAGTGCCCCCCACTCTCTGGGATCCCCCCCAAGCCCATTTTTTGTTTTTTTTGGGGGGTTTAGGGGCAAGCCCGAGGACTGGCCCCCCGAGATGAAGGCGTACGTGCAGCGCTGCTTCACGGCCTGCGAGTCGGAGGAGGACAAAGATCGCACCGAGAAGCTGCTCAAGGAGCTGCTGCAGGCCCGGCTGCAGGACGGCTCAGCCTTCACCATCGACTGGAGCAGGGAGCCCCTGCCAGGGTGAGACCCCGAAACTGCCCCCAAAATACCCCTGGGAACCCCCCCAGTACCCCTGGGAACCCCCCCATAACACCCTGACCCATCCCTGCCCCGGGGTCACCCCCCATCACAGCTCAGCCTTCATTGACTGGAGCAGGGAGCCCCTGCCAGGGTGAGACCCCGAAACTGCCCCCAAAATACCCCTGGGAACCCCCCCAGTACCCCTGAGAACACCCCATAACACCCTGACCCATCCTTGCCCCGGGGTCACCCCCCATCACAGCTCAGCCTTCATTGACTGGAGCAGGGAGCCCCTGCCAGGGTGAGACCCCGAAACTGCCCCCAAAATACCCCTGGGAACCCCCCCAGTACCCCTGGGAACCCCCCCATAACACCCTGACCCATCCCTGCCCCGGGGTCACCCCCCATCACAGCTCAGCCTTCATTGACTGGAGCAGGGAGCCCCTGCCAGGGTGAGACCCCGAAACTGCCCCCAAAATACCCCTGGGAACCCCCCCAGTACCCCTGAGAACACCCCATAACACCCTGACCCATCCTTGCCCCGGGGTCACCCCCCATCACAGCTCAGCCTTCATTGACTGGAGCAGGGAGCCCCTGCCAGGGTGAGACCCCGAAACTGCCCCCAAAATACCCCTGGGAACCCCCCCAGTACCCCTGGAAACCCCCCCAGTACCCCTGGGAACCCCCCCAAGCACCCCCTTCCCAAACCCACCGTGTTTTACGCAAAATTGGGGTGCTCCTATTCCCAACCCGGGCTCTGATCCCCCTAAACTGGGGTCTGGACCCCCCAAAAATGTGGTTGGACCCCCCAAAAATGGGGTGTGGACCCCCAAAATGTGGTCTAGACCCCCCAAAAATGTGGTCTGGACCCCCAAAATGTGGTCTGGAGCCCAAAACTGGGGTCTGGACCCCCAAAACCAGGGTCTGGACCTCCAAAAATGGGGTGTGACCCCCCAAAATGTGGTCTGGACCCCCAAAAATGGGGTGTGCCCCCCCAAAAATGGGGTGTGACCCCCCAAAACGGGGTGTGACCCCCCAAAATGGGGTCTGACCCCCCCCAAAATGGGGTCTGACCCCCCAAAACGGGGTCTGACCCCCCTTTCCCCACAGGCTGGGCCGTGACGGCGCCGGGAGCCCCAAAAAGAAGCGCTGGGAGCTGCCCCCCCCCAGCAGGCCCAGCCCGGCCCCGGCCCAGGGGGGACCCCAGAACCCCCCCCAGCGCCCCACGGGCTCGGGGGGCTCCGGCCCCGGCCGGGGAGGGGGTCCCGGGGGGGCCCGGGCGAGGGGGGGACCCTTCCCCACCAAATTCGGGAACCGCAACGTCTTCATGAAGGAGAACAGCTCGTCCTCCAGCGGCTCCAGATCCCGCTCCCGCTCCTCCTCCCGCTCCCCTGGCAGGCACTGCCGGCGAAGGTGAGACCCCAAAACCACCCTAAATACCCTAAAAACACCCTGACTCCTCCCACTCCCCAGGGAGGCACTGCCGGCGCAGGTGAGACCCCAAAAACACCCTAAACACCCTAAAAACCCCCTCAACCCCCCCCGCTCCCCAGGGAGGCACTGCCAGCGAAGGAGAGACCCCAAAATCACCCTAAACCCCCCAAAATCCCCCTTAACCCCCCCCGCTCCCTAGGGAGGCACTGCCGGCGAAGGTGAGACCCCAAAATCACCCTAAACACCCTAAAAACACCCTCAAAAATCCCCCCAACCCGCTCCTCCTCCCGCTCCCCAGGGAGGCGCTGCCGGCGAAGGTGAGACCCAAAAACACCCTAAACACCCTAAAAACACCCTAAACACCCCAAAAACACCCTCAAACCCCCCCGCTCCCCAGGGAGGCACTGCCGGCGCAGGTGAGACCCCAAAAACACCCTAAACACCCTAAAAACACCCTAAACACCCCAAAAACACCCTCAAACCCCCCCGCTCCCCGGGGAGGCACTGCCGGCGCAGGTGAGACCCCAAAATTATCCTGAGACCCCAAAACCACCCTGAGACCCCCCAAAATCCCCCTCAAACCCCCCCGCTCCCCAGGGAGGCACTGCCGGCGAAGGTGAGACCCCAAAAACACCCTAAATACCCTAAAAACACCCTGACTCCTCCCACTCCCCAGGGAGGCACTGCCGGCGAAGGTGAGACCCCAAAAACACCCTAAATACCCCCAAAAATCACCCTGCCCCCAAAATCACCCTCAAAACCCCCTGCTCCCCAGGGAGGCACTGCCGGCGCAGGTGAGACCCCAAAAACACCCTGAGACCCCCCAAAACCCCAACAGACCCCCAAAATCCCCCTCAAACCCCCCCGCTCCCCGGGGAGGCACTGCCGGCGCAGGTGAGACCCCAAAAACACCCTAAATACCCCCAAAAATCACCCTGACTCCTCCCACTCCCCGGGGAGGCACTGCCGGCGCAGGTGAGACCCCAAAAACACCCTAAACACCCTAAAAACACCCTAAACACCCTAAAAACACCCTAAACCCCCCAAAAACACCCTCAAACCCCCCCCCTCCCCAGGGAGGCACTGCCGGCACAGGTGAGACCCCAAAATCATCCTGAGACCCCAAAAACACCCTAAACACCCTAAAAACCCCCTCAAACCCCCCTGCTCCCCAGGGAGGCACTGCCGGCACAGGTGAGACCCCAAAATCATCCTGAGACCCCCAAAATCCCCAACAGACCCCCAAAATCACCCTCAAACCCCCCCGCTCCCCAGGGAGGCACTGCCGGCGCAGGTGAGACCCCAAAACCACCCTAAACACCCTAAAAACACCCTCAAAAATCCCCCCGGTCCCGCTCCTCCTCCCGCTCCCCAGGGAGGCACTGCCGGCGAAGGTGAGACCCCAAAAACACCCTGAGACCCCAAAAACACCCTAAACACCCTAAAAACCCCCTCAACCCCCCCCGCTCCCCAGGGAGGCACTGCCGGCGCAGGTGAGACCCCAAAAACACCCAGAGACCCCCAAAAACCCAACAGACCCCCCCAAAACCCCAACAGACCCTCCCGCTCCCCAGGGAGGCACTGCCGGCACAGGTGAGACCCTAAAATCATCCTGAGACCCCCCAAAATCCCCCTGAGCCCCAAAATCCCCCTCAAACCCCTCCACTCCCCGGGGAGGCACTGCCGGCGAAGGTGAGACCCCCAAAACACCCTAAATACCCCCAAAATCCCCCTCAAACCCCCCTGCTCCCCGGGGAGGCACTGCCGGCGCAGGTGAGACCCCAAAATCATCCTGAGACCCCCAAAATCCCCCTGACCCCTCCCAAAAACCCAAACACCCCCCAGACCCCCCAAAATCCCCCTCAACCTTCCCCCTGCTCCCGCTCCTCCTCCCACTCTCCAGGGAGGAACTGCCGGTGCAGGTGGGACCCCAAAAACACCCTGAGACCCCCAAAACCCCCCAGACCCCAAACCACCCCCCAGAACCCCCCAAAATCCCCCCCAAACTCCCTCTCGGGTCCCATTGCTCAGGGTGGCACCCTGGGACACCCCCCAAAACTCCAACATCCCTCACCCCCCCCCCCTTTAAGGGACCCCTCCCCAAACCTTCCTAACACCCCAAAAATCCTAAACTGCCCCGATTTCCCCCCCCAAATCCCCTTGAACTCCCTCAAAATCCCCCAAACCCCTCTGAATCCCCCAAAATCCCCCCCCTAGAACCCTCAGGGCCCCCCCAGAAGCCCCTTGAGCCCCCCCTGACCCCTCCTGAGAACACCCTGCCCCATCCCTGCCCCGGGGTCACCCCCCAGGACGGCTCAGCCTTCACCATCGACTGGAGCAGGGAGCCCCTGCCTGGGTGAGACCCCAAAACTGCCCCCAAAATACCCCTGGGAACCCCCCAAAATACCCTGAGAACCCCCCATAACACCCTGACCCATCCCTGCCCCGGGGTCACCCCCCAGGACGGCTCAGCCTTCACCATCGACTGGAGCAGGGAGCCCCTGCCTGGGTGAGACCCCAAAAATCCCCCCCAAAATACCCCTGGGAACCCCCCCAGTACCCCTGGGAACCCCCCCAGTACTCCTGGGAACCCCCCCAGTACTCCTGGGAACCCCCCCAGTACTCCTGGGAACCCCCCCAGTACCCCTGGGAACCCCCCAAGCACCCCCTTCCCAAACCCACCGTGTTTTACACAAAATTGGGGTGCTCCTCCTCCCAACCCGGGCTCTGACTCCCTAAAACTGGGGTCTGGACCCCCCAAAATGGGGTGTGACCCCCCAAAATGGGGTGTGACCCCCCAAAAATGGGGTGTGACCCCCCCAAAAATGGGGTGTGACCCCCCAAAAATGGGGTGTGACCCCCCCAAAATGGGGTGTGACCCCCCAAAATGTGGTCTGGACCCTTCAAATGGGGTCTGAGCCCCCCAAAATGTGGTCTGGACCCTTCAAATGGGGTCTGAGCCCCCCAAAATGGGGTCTGGACCCTTCAAATGGGGTCTGAGCCCCCCAAAATGTGGTCTGGACCCCAAACGTTCCCCGTGTCCCCCCCAGCGATTCGGACTCGGACACGTCGGGCTCGGGGGTCGAGGCCCGGCCCGGGGGGCGCCGGGGGGGTCCCCCCAAACCCCGCGGCCGAGGGGGACCCCTGGAGCGCGGCCGAGCACGGGCACAGCGAGGAAAGAGGTACTGGGGGCACTGGGGGATACTGGGAGGTACTGGGAGGGCACTGGGAGGGCACTGGGAGGTACTGGGGGTACTGGGAGGGCACTGGGAGGTACTGGGGGCAGTGGGAGGGCACTGGGAGGTACTGGGGGCACTGGGAGGGCACTGGGAGGGCACTGGGAGGTACTGGGAGGGTACTGGGAGGGCACTGGGAGGTACTGGGAGGGCACTGGGACCAGCTGGGGGGAGCACTGGGAAAGTTCGGACCCCGAACTGGGGACCCCCCAAACCAGAGGGGTTCTTTTACCCCCAAAATCCCCCCTTTCTCACCCCAATTTGGTGTCCCCCCTCCCCCCCCCAGACCCGAGCTGGGCACCCCCCTTGCCATGGTGGGGCTGATTTATCCCAAATCCCTGATTTTTACCCCAAATATCTGGGTTTTTACTCCAAATCCCTGGGTTTTTACTCCAAATCCCTGGGTTTTTACCCCAAATCCCTGGGTTTTATCTCAAATCCCTGTGTTGTCTAAATTCCCTGGTTTTTACCCCAAATCCATGGGATTTTTTACCCCAAGTCCCTGTTGTTTTACCCCAAATCCCTGGGTTTTATCTTAAATCCCTGGGTTGCCTAAAATCCCTGTTTATCATCCCAAATCCCTTTTTATCACCCCAAATCCCTGTTTATCACCCCAAATCCCTTTTTATCACCCCAAAATCCCTGTTTATCACCCCAAATCCCTGTTTATCACCCCAAATCCCTGTTTATCACCCCAAATCCCTGTTTATCACCCCAAAATCCCCATTTTTCACCCCAAATCCCCTCCCCAGGCCCGAGCCCGGCCCCCCTCGCCGCGCTCGCCGCCGGCCGCCCCCGGACCCCGAGGACCCCGAGCGGGAGCTGCGCCGGCAGCGCCGGGCCCAGCGGTTCCAGGGGGCTTCGGGGGGGGGTGGGGGGCACCCCAAAAAACCTCGCCCCGCCCCCCCCGGCCCCGCCCCGGCCACGCCCGGCCCCGCCCCCGCCGAGGGGCTCGACTGGGACCAGGTGAAGATTTTGGGCACCTGCCAGGAGGTCACCAAGAGGTACCTGCGGCTCACCTGTGCTCCTGACCCGGCCACCGTGAGACCTGTGCCTGTGAGTGACACCCTGAGACCCCCTGAGACCCCCCAAAATCCTCTGAGACCCCCCAAAATCCCCTGAGACCCCCCTGAGCCCCCCAACCATCCCTGAGCCCCCCAACCATCCCTGAGCCCCCCCAATTCCTGATCTCACCTGTGCCCCTGACCCGGCTACCGTGAGACCTGTGCCTGTGAGTGAGACCCCCAAACCTCCTGAGACCCCCAACCCACCCTGAGACCCCCCTGAGCCCCCCAAAATCCCCTGAGACCCCCTGACCCACCCTGAGCCCCCCAACCATCCCTGAGCCCCCCCAATTCCTGATCCCACCTGTGCCCCTGACCCGGCTACTGTGCGGCCTGTGCCTGTGAGTGAGACCCCTGAGACCCCCCAAAATCCCCTGAGACCCCCCAAAATCCTCTGAGACCCCCTGAGACCCCCCTGACCCACCCTGAGCCCCCCCAATTCCTGATCTCACCTGTGCCCCTGACCCGGCTACCGTGAGACCCGTGCCTGTGAGTGAGACCCCCAACCATCCCTGAGACCCCCTGAGACCCCCTGAGCCCCCCAAAATCCCCTGAGACCCCCCCTGAACCCCCAAACCCCCCCTGAGACCCCCCTGACCCACCCTGAGCCCCCCAACCATCCCTGAGCCCCCCCAATTCCTGATCTCACCTGTGCCCCTGACCCGGCTACCGTGAGACCTGTGCCTGTGAGTGACCCCCTGAGATCCCCTGAGACCCCCTGAGACCCCCTGAGCCCCCCAAAATCCCCTGAGCCCCCCAAAATCCCCTGAGACCCCCCTGACCCACCCTGAGCCCCCCAAAATCCCCTGAGACCCCCCTGACCCACCCTGAGCCCCCCCAATTCCTGATCTCACCTGTGCCCCTGACCCGGCCACCGTGAGACCTGTGCCTGTGAGTGAGACCCTGAGCCCCCCAACCATCCCTGAACCCCCCCAACCCTCCCTGAGACCCCCCTGACCCACCCTGAGACCCCCCTGATTCCCCCAAAATCCCCTGAGAACCCCTGACCCCCTCGACCCACCCTGAGACCCCCAAACCCCCCTGACACCCCCAACCATCCCTGAACACCCCCTGAGCCCCCCAACCCCCCCTGACCCTCCCTGAGCCCCCCAACCATCCCTGAGCCCCCCTGAGACCCCCAACCATCCCTGAGACCCCCAAACCCCCCTGACCGCCCCCCCAAAACCCCCCAATCCCCCCCCCCAATCCTGCCCTGACCCCTCCACGAGCCCTTTGGGTTTTCAGGACCCTCCCCATATTTTGAGGTTCCCCCCCACATTTTTCAATTCCCCCCTATATTTTTGGATCCCCCCCACATTTTGGGGTCCCCCCCACGTTTTGGGGACCCCCCCAGGTGTCGGGGTCCCCCCTGAGCCCCCCGTTTCCCCCCAGGTTCTGCGCCAGGCCCTGGCCCTGGTCCGCTCGCACTGGGAGCAGCACCGGGACTACGCCTGGGCCTGCGAGCAGCTCAAGTCCCTGCGCCAGGACCTGACGGTCAGGGGGGCGAAATGGGGGGGCTGGGGGGTCCTCAGGTGCTTGGGGGGGTCTCAGGTGGTTTTTTGGGGGGTTTTCAGGTGATTTTGGGGGGATTTCAGGTGGGTTTGTGTCTCTGCTTTGAGCCCCTTTCTGTGGCTGCTCTGAATTTGGGGGGTGGGGGGTGTGAGAGCTCCTGGGTTCTGGGGTCTCCCCGGGATCTGAGGGGTCTCCCAGGGATCTCAGGGGTCTCCCCAGGATCTCAGGGGTCTCCCCTGATTTTTGGGGGACCCCTCCCCGATTTTTGGGCCCCCCCTTGACTCGTTTCCCACTCCCCCAGGTCCAGGGGGTCCGCACGGAGTTCACGGTGGAGGTTTACGAGACCCACGCTCGGATCGCGCTGGAGAAGGTGGGTCTGGGGGCTCCTGGGGGCGGCCCCGGGGTTTGGGGGACACCCCCTGAGTTTCTGGGGTCCCCTCCAGGGCGACCACGAGGAGTTCAACCAGTGCCAGACGCAGCTGAAGGCGCTGTACGGGGAGAACCTGCCCGGCTGCGTCGGGGAGTTCACGGCCTACCGCATCCTCTACTGCATGTTCACCCGCAACTCGGGGGGTAAGGGGGGCCCTGAGACCCTGGGGGGGTCCCTGGAACCTTGGGGGGGGTCCCCAAAACCTCGGGGGGGTTCCCAAAACCTCGGGGGGGCTCCACAATCAGAGCCTGCCCGGCTGTGTCGGGGAGTTCACGGCCTACCGCATCCTCTACTGCATGTTCACCCGCAACTCGGGGGGTAAGGGGGGTCCTGAGACCCTGGGGGGGTCCCTGGAACCTTGGGGGGGGTCCTGAAACCTTGGGGGGGTTCCCAAAACCTCGGGGGGGTCCCCAAAACCTCGGGGGGGCTCCACAATCAGAACCTGCCCAGCTGCGTCAGGAGCTTCACGGCCCATCTCGATCACCCGAAATTCAGGGGGTGAGAGGGGGTCCTGACCCCATTCCTGTGCCCCCCTGTGACCCCATTCCTGTCCCCCCCTGTGACCCCCATTCCTGTCCCCCCCTGTGACCCCATTCCTGTCCCCCCCGTGTGACCCCCATTCCTGTCCCCCCCTGTGACCCCCATTCCTGTCCCCCCCTGTGACCCCCATTCCTGTCCCCCCCCGTGACCCCCATTCCTGTCCCCCCCTGTGACCCCATTCCTGTCCCCCCCCGTGACCCCCATTCCTGTCCCCCCCTGTGACCCCATTCCTGTCCCCCCCTGTGACCCCATTCCTGTTCCCCCCTGTGACCCCCATTCCTGTCCCCCCCCGTGACCCCATTCCTGTTCCCCCCCAGAGCTGACCACGGAGCTGGCCCTGCTGCCCCCCAGTCTGAGGACGGACCCCAGCGTGTCCCAGTAACCCCAGTAACCCCCATTTCCCTGTTCCCAGAGCTGACCACGGAGCTGGCCCTGCTGCCCCCCAGTCTGAGGACGGACCCCAGCGTGTCCCAGTAACCCCAGTAACCCCCATTTCCCTGTTCCCAGAGCTGACCACGGAGCTGGCCCTGCTGCCCCCGGGGCTGAGGACGGATCCCAGCGTGTCCCAGTAACCCCAGTAACCCCCATTTCCCTGTTCCCAGAGCTGACCACGGAGCTGGCCCTGCTGCCCCCCAGTCTGAGGACGGACCCCAGCGTGTCCCAGTAACCCCAGTAACCCCCATTTCCCTGTTCCCAGAGCTGACCACGGAGCTGGCCCTGCTGCCCCCCAGTCTGAGGACGGACCCCAGCGTGTCCCAGTAACCCCAGTAACCCCCATTTCCCTGTTCCCAGAGCTGACCACGGAGCTGGCCCTGCTGCCCCCGGGGCTGAGGACGGATCCCAGCGTGTCCCAGTAACCCCAGTAACCCCCATTTCCCTGTTCCCAGAGCTGACCACGGAGCTGGCCCTGCTGCCCCCCAGTCTGAGGACGGACCCCAGCGTGTCCCAGTAACCCCAGTGCCCCCCAGTGCCCCCCAGTAACCCCAGTAACCCCCATTTCCCTGTTCCCAGAGCTGACCACGGAGCTGGCCCTGCTGCCCCCCAGTCTGAGGACGGACCCCAGCGTGTCCCACGCTCTTTCCCTCCGGGCCGCCTGGGCCCTGGGGCTCTGGAGCCGCTTTTTCCGCCTGCACGGGGCGGCCCCGGCCATGGGGGCCAAACTCATCGACCTCTTCGCCGAGCGGGAGCGCCGGGCGGCCCTCAGGGCCATGATCAAGGCGTAGGTGGGGCCGGGGGGGCCGGAGGGTGGGCAGGGGGGACACACACGGGGGGATTTTGGGGCAGGAAATGGGGCTGGGATGGAGGAAGGGGAGAAAAAGAAAAAAGGGTGAGATGGGAGGGGAAAAACACCCCGAGAGTGAGGGGGGGAAAGAGGTTGGGATGGAGGGGGAAAGGATCCTGAAAGTGAGAGGGAAAACAACCCAAAAGTGAGGGGAAACACCCCTGAAATCAGGGGGGGAAAACACCTCTGAAACTGGGGGGAAACACCCCTGAAATCAGGGGGGGGAAACACCCCAAAAATGAGGGGAAATGCCCCTGGAACTGAGGGGGAAACACCCCAAAAGTGAGGGGAAACTCACCAGAAATTGGGGGGAAAACACCCCAAAACTGAGGGGAAACCCCCCTGAAATGGGGGGTAAAAGACCCCAAAAGTGAGGGGAGAAGCCCCTGAAGTTGGGGTGGGGAAACCACCCCAAACTGGGGAAGGGGGGGGGGGAACACCCCAAAATGAGGAGGGGGATGGGGGATAGAGGAGATGGAGCCCCCCTTGGCCACACAGGTGAGTGCAGGGGGTGGGGACACCCCAGGTGTGCCCCCAAAATTGGGGGAAGGGGGGAGAGAAAAGCCCCATTTGTGCCCCACGTGGGGGGGGCTGGGACCCCACGCTCGGTTTGGGTTCTGCCCCAAATTGGGGTGGGTGAACCCCCCCCATTGCTGCCCCACTTTGGGGTGGGGGGGTCCCTCTGACCCCCAGCTGGGGCTGTGACCCCTCTGTGTGGGGCTGTGACCCCTCTCTGTGGGGCTGAGCCCCCCTTATGGGGCTGAGCCCCCACTTATGGGGCTGAGCCCCCACTTTGTCCCCCCCTTAATGGGGTTGTGCCCTCCCCAATGGGGCTGTGCCCCCACTTATGGGGCTGAGCCCCCCTTATGGGGCTGAGCCCCTTCCCACTTCGTCCCTATGGGGTCACCTCTCCCTCTGTGGGGCCAGGACCCCCCTCCCCCTTTTTTAAGGGGTCACCCCCTGCATTTGTGGCCCCTGTGGGGTCTGAGCCCCCTGCCCTCAGGGATGAGCCCCAAATGTGGGGCTGAGCCCCTTCCTTGAGGTCGTACACTCTTCTCTGGGGTGAGCCCCCCAAAATGGGGCTGAGCCCCTTCCCTGGGGTCCCACCCCCCCCAAAATGGGGCTGAGCCCCTTCCCTGGGGTCCCACCCCCCAAAATGGGGCCGATCCCCTCCTCAGGGGTCCCACCCCCCTCTATGGGGCCGATCCCCTCCTCAGGGGTCCCACCCCCCAAAATGGGGCCGATCCCCTCCTCAGGGGTCCCACCCCCCAAAATGGGGCTGAGCCCCTTCCCTGGGGTCCCACCCCCCAAAATGGGGCCGATCCCCTCCTCAGGGGTCCCACCCCCCTCTATGGGGCCGATCCCCTCCTCAGGGGTCCCACCCCCCAAAATGGGGCCGAGTCCCTCCTCAGGGGTCCCACCCCCCAAAATGGGGCCGATCCCCTCCTCAGGGGTCCCACCCCCCAAAATGGGGCTGAGCCCCTTCCCTGGGGTCCCACCCCCCAAAATGGGGCCGATCCCCTCCTCAGGGGTCCCACCCCCCAAAATGGGGCCGATCCCCTCCTCAGGGGTCCCACCCCCCTCTATGGGGCCGATCCCCTCCTCAGGGGTCCCACCCCCCAAAATGGGGCCGAGTCCCTCCTCAGGGGTCCCACCTCCCAAAATGGGGCCGAGCCCCCCAAAATGGGGCCGATCCCCTCCTCAGGGGTCCCTCCCCGCCCCGTGGGGGTCTCCCCTGGCCGTGGGGCTGGGGCTGCCCCGGGGGGCTCCCCCTGGGCCCCCCCAGCCCCCCTGACCTCCTTCTCTCCCCAGCTACCGCCCGGCCCTGCCCACGGCCCAGCTGGGCCCCGCGCTGGGGCTGGAGCCCCCCGAGCGCCGCCGCTTCCTGGGGGGGCTGCCCCTCACCTTCACCGGCCCCGACCGCGGCGCCATCGACTGCCGGCAGAGCCTGCCGGCCCTGCCCCACATCTGACACGGGGGGCACCCGGGGGGCACTGCCCCACATCTGACCCGGGGGGCACCCGGGGGGCACTGCCCCACATCTGACCCGGGGGGCACCCGGGGGGCACTGCCCCACATCTGACCCGGGGGGCACCCGGGGGGCAGTCCTGACCCACCCACAGCCTGCCGGCCCTGCCCCACATCTGACACGGGGGGCATCTGGGGGGCACTGCCCCACATCTGACCCGGGGGGCACCCGGGGGGCACCTGGGGACAGTCCTGACCCACCCACAGCCTGCCGGCCCTGCCCCACATCTGACCTGGGGGGCACCCGGGGGGCACTGCCCCACATCTGACCCGGGGGGCACCCGGGGGGCACCTGGGGACAGTCCTGACCCACCCACAGCCTGCCGGCCCTGCCCCACATCTGACACGGGGGGCATCTGGGGGGCACTGCCCCACATCTGACCCGGGGGGCACCCGGGGGGCACCTGGGGACAGTCCTGACCCACCCACAGCCTGCCGGCCCTGCCCCACATCTGACCCGGGGGGCACCCAGGGGGACACCCAGGGGGCAGTCCTGACCCACCCATGGACTGCTGGTCCTGCCCCACATCTGACCCGGGGAGCACCCAGGGGGACACGTGTGTGCGTGTGGAATCAGCTCCTGCCCCACAGCTGACACGTGTGGGATGTGTGTGCCCCTCTGGGACCAGGTCCTGCCCCACCTCTGACACGCGTGGGACACGCGTGACCCTCAGCTGACACGCATGACAGGCTCCTGCCTCACGTGTGGGACGCGTGTGACCCCCAGGACACGCATGTGACCCCCAGGACACGCATGTGACCCCCAGGACTTACATTTGACCCCCCAGACAAGGACACACGTGTGAGCCCCAGGACATGCGTTTGACCCCCAGGACTTTCATTTGACCTCCTGGACAAGGACACGCGTGTGACCCTCAGGACACGTGTGTAACCCTCAGGACACGCCTGTGACCCCCACGACACGCGTGTGCCCCCGTGTGAGCAGCTCCTGCTCCCCCCAGACCCCACCCCCACCCAAACCCCCCCGACTGTGCCCGTGACGGCCCCACCCGGGACTCGACCCCCCCCGACTGACCCCTCACCCCGGGCAGGGCCCTGGGGGTGACCTCGACCCCCCAAAGGTCACCCGGACTCCCCAAGGGTCACCTCGACCCCCCAAGGGTCACCCGGACCCCCCAAAGGTCACCTGGACCCCCTAAAGGTGACCTCGACCCCCCAAGGGTCACCCGGACCCCCTAAAGGTGACCTCGACCCCCCAAGGGTCACCTGGACCCCCCAAGGGTCACCCGGACCCCCCAAAGGTCACCTGGACCCCTCTGTGTGCCCCCAAACCTCTGTGGGGGGGGTCTGGGGAGGGGGGAGCTGCTGCCTGTGGGGCTGAGCCTCGACTGGGGGGGGGCAGAGCTGGACCTGGGGGGGCCAAGAGTCCTTTTGGGGGGGGGGGGGAGTCAGATCCTGTGTTTGTTTGGGGGGGTCAGATCCTGTTTTGGGGGGTCAGATCCTGTGTTTGTTTGGGGGGGTCAGATCCTGTTTTGGGGGGTCAGATCCTGTGTTTATTTTGGGGGGGTCAGATCCTGTGTTTGTTTGGGGGGGTCAGAGCTTTGAGTTGGGGGTCCCAGCCTGTGCCTGGGGGGTCCCAGCCTGTGTTTGGGGGGGGTCAGATCCCATGTTTGGGGTCCCAGCCTGTGTTTTTGGGGGGGGTCAGATCCCGTGTTTGGGGTCCCAGCCTGTGTTTTTGGGGGGGGTCAGATCCCATGTTTGGGGTCCCAGCCTGTGTTTTTGGGGGGGTCAGATCCCGTGTTTGGGGTCCCAGCCTGTGTTTTTTGGGGGGGTCAGATCCCGTGTTTGGGGGTCCCAGCCCGTGCCTGGGGGTGCCCCCCCCCCCACTAACCGTGACTCAGTCTCTCTCTCTTCTCCTGCTGCCGAGGTCTCGTCCCCCCCCCGAAGCCCCTCGAGGGACCCCCGGACCCAGCGCGGCGTCTCCGCCCCACGGAGAGACCCCCGGACCTCTCCCCACCCGGAGAGGCCCCCACGAGCCCTCCTCCCCCATGGAGAGGGAGCCTCGACCCCTCCCCTGGAGAGGCCCCCGAGCCCCCCAAAAAAGGAGCCTCAACGCCCTCGGAGCCCCCCCAGCCCCACAGAGACCCCCCCCCACCACGCAGACTCCGGGGGGGTCTGGGGGTCTCCGAGCCGGGACTCTGCCGCCACCGCCGCCGCCGCCCCCCCCCGGGTCCTCTCGCTGCTCAAACCCCCCCGTTTTGGTTCGTATTTAATTTATTGCCCCTCCCTCTTCCTGCCCCTTCCCCCCCACCCCCCCTGCCCCTCCCCACACGTCTCTTTGCAGGTAAAAACACGCCCCTCCCCCCACCTCCTCCCCTTCCCCCCCCCTTCCTCCTCCTTTTTAACCGATTCCCCCTTTTTTTGGACAGAATAAAGAGGAAAAGGACAAAAACGGGCCAAAGTGATGGGGGCGGGAGGGGGGAGGGGCGGGGGGGGATGCGGGTGGGGGTGGAACGGGGTGGGGGGTGTGGGAGAGGAATTTGTACCAACAGAGCTCTATAAAATATATTTATAAAAAAATAAATCCGTCTGTGTGTTTAGAGGGGGAGGGGGGAAGGGGTGGGGGGGGCAACGCCGCACCCAACATGGCGGCGCCCTCATGGGGGTACATCCGGTCTGACTTTCTCAAAATGGCAGAATATCCGGTCTGACCTTCTTGGTATGGCGGCACATCCGGCCTGACCTTCTGAAAATGGCAGTACATCCGGTCTTACCTCAGTATGGTGGCACGTCCGGTCTGACCTTCTAAAGATGGCGGCATATCCGGTCTGACCTCAAAATGGCAGTACATCCGGTCTTACCTTGTCGTATGGCGGCACATCCGGTCTGACCTTCTGAAAATGGCAGTACATCCGGTCTGACCTTCTGAAAATGGCAGTACATCCGGTCTGACCTTCTTAGTATGGCGGCACATCCGGTCTGCCCTTCTCAAAATGGCAGAGCACGCAACTCGGTGCTTGCCCCGCTCAAGATGGCGGCGCCCACGCTGCGGAAGCTGTCTCTGCTCACGTGGTGCGGCCTCCGCCAATCACGGCGCGCGTCCGGGGCGGGGCCGCGAGTGGCGGGAGATCCTCGGAGGGTGAGGGAGGGTTGGGGGGTCCCGGTTTGGGAGGTCCCGGTTTGGGGGTCCCGGGGGGGCTCAGGGGGGTTCGGGAGGGGACCATGAGGGGGTTTGGGAGGTGGGGGGAGGACTCGGGGGGTGTCTCTGCGGTTTGGGGGCTGTGAGGGGGCTGAGGGGGGGCCGCGACTCTGAGGGGACCCCGGACCTTGGGGTGAGGAGGCCCTGAGGGGATTGGGGGGTCCCTGAGGGGCTTTGGGGATCCCTGAGGGGCTTTGGGGAAACCTGAGGGGCTTTGGGGATCCCCGCCATTTGGGGGGGGTCCCTGAGGGGATTGGGGGGTCCCTGAGGGGCTTTGGGGATTCCTGAGGGGATCGGGGGGTCCCTGAGGGGCTTTGGGGATCCCCGCCCTTTGGGGGGTCTCTGAGGGGATCGGGGGGTCCCTGAGGGGCTTTTGGGGTCCCTGAGGGGCTTTTGGGGTCCCTGAGGGGCTTTGGGGGTCCCTGAGGGGCTTTGGGGGTCCCTGAGGGGCTTTTGGGGTCCTCGCCCCTTGGGGGGGGGTCCCTGAGGGGATCGGGGGACCCTGAGGGGCTTTGGGGGGTCTCTGGGTGGTCCCTGAGGGGTCTCCCCGCGGGTTGTGCCCTCCCCGACCCCCCCCTTTCCCCCCAGGCCATGGAGGGGAAGCGCCCGGGGACCCCCGGGGTCCCCCCCGAGGGACCGAAGCGGTTCCGGGGCCCGGGGGGGCCCAAAGGGCCGTCCCAGTTCGAGGAGGAACTGGCGGAACTGGAGGAACTGGAGGAGGAGTTGGGGGTCGAGGGGCCCCCCCCCGGACCCCGACAGCCAACCCAGCGGTGAGGGGGGGATTTGGGGGGGGTTTTGGGGGGGCTCTGTTGGTCAGGGGGTGTTTGAGGGGGGGATTTGGGGGGATTTGGGGGGGTTTGGGGGGGTTCTGTTGGTCAGGGGGTGTTTGAGGGGGGGATTTGGGGGGATTTGGGGGGTTTGGGGGGGCTCTGTTGGTCAGGGGGTGTTTGAGGGGGGGATTTTGGGGGGATTTCGGGGGGTTCTGTTGGTCAGGGGGTGTTTGAGGGGTGGGTTGGGGGGGATTTGGGGGGGTTTGGGGGGCTCTGTTGGTCAGGGGGTGTTTGAGGGGGGGATTTGGGGGGGTTTGGGGGGGCTCTGTTGGTCAGGGGGTGTTTGAGGGGGGGATTTGGGGGGGTTTGGGGGGGTTCTGTTGGTCAGGGGTGTTTGAGGGGGGGATTTGGGGGGGGTTTGGGGGGGCTCTGTTGGTCAGGGGGTGTTTGAGGGGCGGGTTGGGGGGGATTTGGGGGGGCTCTGTTGGTCAGGGGGTGTTTGAGGGGCGGGTTGGGGGGGATTTGGGGGGGTTCTGTTGGTCAGGGGGTGTTTGAGGGGGGATTTGGGGGGGTTTGGGGGGGCTCTGTTGGTCAGGGGGTGTTTGAGGGGGGATTTGGGGGGGTTTGGGGGGGTTCTGTTGGTCAGGGGGTGTTTGAGGGGGAGATTTGGGGGGGTTTTGGGGGGGCTCTGTTGGTCAGGGGGTGTTTGAGGGGCGGGTTGGGGGGATTTGGGGGGGTTTGGGGGGGTTCTGTTGATCGGGGGGTGTTTGAGGGGGGGATTTGGGGGGTTTGGGGGGGTTCTGTTGGTCAGGGGGTGTTTGAGGGGGGGATTTGGGGGGGTTTTGGGGGGGTTTTGGGGGGGTTCTGTTGGTCAGGGGGTGTTTGAGGGGCGGGTTGGGGGGGATTTGGGGGGTTTGGGTTGGTCTGGGGTGTTTGGGGATCTCGGGGGGGGTCGGGGGGGTTGTTTTGGGGCAGGGTTTGGTTTTGGGGCAGGGTTTGGTTTTGGGGCAGGGTTTGGTTTTGGGGCAGGGTTTGGTTTTGGGGGTCTCTGGGGAGGTTTTTGGGATGGGGGGGTATTTTAGGATTATGGGGTTGTTTTGGGGTCTCTGGGGGTAATTTTAGGGTCCTCTCTCCTCTGCAGGGTCCCTGTTTGTGGGGGAGGTGTTTGGGGGGGGGGTCAGGGGTAATTTTGGGGTCCCTGGGGGTAATTTTGGGGTCCCTGAGGGTAATTTTGGGGTCCCTGAGGGTAATTTTGGGGTCTCTGGGGTAATTTTGGGCTCTCTGGGGGTAATTTTGGGCTCTCTGGGGGTAATTTTGGGGTCTCTCTCCCCTGCAGGGTCCCTGTTTGTGGGGAAGGTATTGGGGGGGGTCAGGGGTTATTTTGGGGTCTCTGGGGGTAATTTTGGGGTCTCTGGGGGTAATTTTGGTGTCCAGGGGGGGTAACTTTGGGGTCTCTGGGGGTAATTTTGGGGTCTCTGGGGATAATTTTGGGGTCTCTGGGGGTAATTTTGGGGTCTCTGGGGATAATTTTGGGGTCTCTGGGGGGTAATTTTGGGCTCTCTGGGGGTAATTTTGGGGTCTCTGGGGGTAATTTTGGGGTCTCTGGGGGTAATTTTGGGGTCTCTGGGGGTAATTTTGGGGTCTCTGGGGTAATTTTGGGGTCTCTGGGGGTAATTTTGGGGTCTCTCTCCCCTGCAGGGTCCCTGTTTGTGGGGGGGGGGTCAGGGGTAATTTTGGGGTCTCTGGGTAATTTTGGGGTCTCTGGGGGTAATTTTGGGGTCCAGGGGGGTAACTTTGGGGTCTCTGGGGGTAATTTTGGGGTCCAGGGGGGTAATTTTGGGGTCTCTCTCCCCTGCAGGGTCCCTGTTTGTGGGGGAGGTGTTTGGGAGGGGTCAGGGGTAATTTTGGGGTCTCTGGGTGTAATTTTGGGGTCTCTGGGTGTAATTTTGGGGTCTCTGGGGGTAATTTTGGGGTTCCTGGGGGTAATTTTGGGGTCTCTCTTCCCTGCAGGGTCCCTGTTTGTGGGGGAGGTGTTTGGGAGGGGTCAGGGGTAATTTTGGGGTCCAGGGGGGTAATTTTGGGGTCTCTGGGGTAATTTTGGGGTCCAGGGGGGTAATTTTGGGGTCTCTCTCCCTGCAGGGTCCCTGTTTGTGGGGAAGGTGTTTGGGGGGGGGGTCAGGGGTAATTTTGGGGTCCAGGGGGGTAATTTTGGGGTCTCTGGGGTAATTTTGGGGTCTCTGGGGGTAATTTTGGGGTCCAGGGGGGTAACTTTGGGGTCTCTCTCCCCTGCAGGGTCCCTGTTTGTGGGGAAGGTGTTTGGGGGGGGGGTCAGGGGTAATTTTGGGGTCTCTGGGGTTATTTTGGGGTCCAGGGGGGTAATTTTGGGGTCTCTCTCCCCTGCAGGGTCCCTGTTTGTGGGGAAGGTGTTTGGGGGGGGGGTCAGGGGTAATTTTGGGGTCCAGGGGGGTAATTTTGGGGTCTCTCTCCCCTCCAGGGTCCCTGTTTGTAGGGGAGGTGCCCCCCAAGTGGCGCCGCCCGGCCCCTCCCCCGCAGCCCCCCGAGACCCTCCAGTTCCTGCAGCTCGACATCGACCACTACGTGGGTCAGTGAGACCCCCAAACCCCAAAAAACCAAACTGGGACCCCCAGAAAAACCAACTGGGACCCCCACACCCAAAAAAACAAACTGGACCCCCACCCCCCAAAAAAATAAACTGGGACCCTGAAAAATAAACTGGGACCCCCCAGAAAAATAAACTGGGACCCCCACACCCCAAAAAAATAAACTGGGACCCCCAAAAAATAAACTGGGACCCCCAAAAAATAAACTGGGACCCCCAAAAAATAAACTGGGACCCCCAGAAAAATAAACTGGGACCCCCCAAAAAATAAACTGGGACCCCCAGAAAAATAAACTGGGACCCCCACACCCAAAAAAATAAACTGGGACCCCCAAAAAATAAACTGGGACCCCAAAAAATAAACTGGGACCCCCAAAAAATAAACTGGGACCCCCAGAAAAATAAACTGGGACCCCCACACCCCAAAAAAATAAACTGGGACCCCCAAAAAATAAACTGGGACCCCCCAAAAAATAAACTGGGACCCCCCAAAAAAATAAACTGGGACCCCCAAAAAATAAACTGGGACCCCCAAAAAAATAAACTGGGACCCCCAAAAAATAAACTGGGACCCCCAGAAAAATAAACTGGGACCCCCACACCCCAAAAAAAATAAACTGGGACCCCCAAAAAATAAACTGGGATCCCCCAAAAAAATAAACTGGGACCCCCCAAAAAAATAAACTGGGACCCCCAAAAAAATAAACTGGGACCCCCAAAAAATACTGGGACCCCCAAAAAATAAACTGGGGACCCCCAAAAAAATAAACTGGGGACCCCAAAAAAATAAACTGGGACCCCCAAAAAATAAACTGGGACCCCCAAAAAATAAACTGGGACCCCCCAAAAAAATAAACTGGGACCCCAAAAAAATAAACTGGGACCCCCCACCCCCCAAAAAAATAAACTGGGACCCCCCAAAAAAATAAACTGGGACCCCCAAAAAAACAAACTGGGACCCCCAAAAAAATAAACTGGGACCCCCAAAAAATAAACTGGGACCCCCAAAAAAATAAACTGGGACCCCCAAAAAAATAAACTGGGACCCCCAAAAAATAAACTGGGACCCCCAAAAAAATAAACTGGGACCCCCAAAAAAATAAACTGGGACCCCCCAAAAAATAAACTGGGACCCCCCAAAAAAATAAACTGGGACCCCAAAAAAATAAACTGGGACCCCCACCCCCCAAAAAAATAAACTGGGACCCCCCAAAAAAATAAACTGGGACCCCCAAAAAAATAAACTGGGACCCCCAAAAAAACAAACTGGGACCCCCAAAAAAATAAACTGGGACCCCCAAAAAAACAAACTGGGACCCCAAAAAATAAACTGGGACCCCCAAAAAAAATAAACTGGGACCCCCCACCCCCCAATAAAATAAACTGGGACCCCCAAAAAAATAAACTGGGACCCCCAAAAAAATAAACTGGGACCCCCACCCCCCAAAAAAATAAACTGGGACCCCCAAAAAAATAAACTGGGACCCCCCAAAATTCCCCCCCTCCCTTTCACTCCCAAACGCTCCTTGTGGGACCCCTTGTGGGGGGGGGGTTGAGGGTGCTGGGACCCCCCTGGGCGGTCTGGGTGTCCCCAGACCCCTCAAGGTGACCTCCCCCTCCCCCCCCCCTCGCAGGGATCCCCCCCCCAGGAATGTCGGGGTCCCCCCACCCCTCCCCCATCCTGCGGATGTTTGGGGTGACGGGGGAGGGGCACAGCGTGTGCCTCCATCTGCACGGCTTCACCCCCTACTTCTATGTCCTGGCACCCCCAGGTGAGACCCCAAAACCTCCCTGAACCCCCCCAAATCCCCCTGAACCCCCCCTGAACCTCCCCAAACCCCCCTGAACCCCAAAAACCCCCTGGGACCCCCCCCAAACCCCCCCTGCACCTGCACGGCTTCACCCCCTACTTCTACGTCCTGGCACCCCCAGGTGAGACCCCAAAACCCCCCAAATCCCCCTGAGCCCCCCCAAATCCCCCTGAACCCCAAAAACCCCCCTGAACCCCAAAACACCCCCAAACCCCCTGGGACCCCCCCAAAACCCCCCTGCACCTGCACGGCTTCACCCCCTACTTCTACGTGCTGGCACCCCCAGGTGAGACCCCCGAACCCCAAAACCCCCCCTGAACCCCCCCAAATCCCCCTGAACCCCCCCAAACCCCCCCAAACCCCCCTGAGCCTCCCCAAATCCCCCTGAGCCCCCTTGAACCCCCCCCAAAGTTTTGGGGCCCCCCTGACCCCCTGGGGCCCCCCTGACCCCCCCCAAAGATTTGGGGCCCCCTGACCCCCTGGGGCCCCCCTGACCCCCTCCAAAGTTTTGGGGCCCCCCTGACCCCCCCCAAAGTTTTGGGTTCCCCCCGACCCCCCCAAAGTTTTGGGTCCCCCTGACCCCCCCAAAGTTTTGGGTCCCCCTGACCCCCCCAAAGTTTTGGGTCCCCCTGACCCCCCCAAAGTTTTTGGGCCCCCCTGACCCTCCCAAAGTTTTGGGGCCCCCCTTTTTTTTTTTTTTCAAAGTTTTGGGTCCCCCTGACCCCCCCAAAGTTTTGGGGCCCCCCTGACCCTCCCAAAGTTTTGGGTTCCCCCTGATCCCCATTTTTCCCCCCATTTTTCCCCCTTTTCCTTTTCCAGGGGTGGGCCCGGAGCACCTGGAGCCGCTGGAGCAGGAGCTGGAGGGGGCCCTGAGGAGGGAGCAGAGGGGGGGAGCCCGGGGGGGCCCCCCAAAAAACGTGCTGGGGCTGGAGCTGGTCTACAAACAGAGTGAGAAAACCCCCCCAAAAAAACAAAACCCGTTCTCAGAACCCCAAAAAAAACCCCCACATTTTTAGGACCCCCAAAACTGCCCCTCTAAACCCCATCCCCATTTGGGGTTTCTGTTTTTAGGGTTTGTTTTTTTTTTGGGGGGTGGTTTTGGGGTATTCATGGTGAATTTGGGGGTTCCCTGACCCCCCTCCCCAGGTGTTTTGGGGTTCCAGGGGGGTCTCAAAGCCCCCTTTGTGCAGATTTGGGGGAATTTGGGTTGTTTTGGGGGGTGTTTTGGGTGGATGGGTTTTTTTGTGGTTTTTTTTTTTTTTTTTTTCTTTTTTTTGTTTTTAGGGTTTTTTTGGCAGATTTTGGGGCTGTTTTCAGGGTGTGTTACATTTTGGATTCCTGGCTCCCCCCAGGTGTTTTGGGGTTCCAGGGGGGTCTCAAGGCCCCCTTTGTGAAGATTTGGGGGGAATTTTGGTTGTTTTGGGGGTTTTTTGGGTGGATGTTTTTTTTTTTTTTCTGTTTTTAGGGGTTTTTTTTGGCAGATTTTGGTGCTGTTTTCAGGGAGGGTGTTAAATTTTGGGTTCCCTGACCCCCCCAGGTGTTTTTGGGTTCCAGGGGGACACCAAGTCCCCGTTTGTGCAGGTTTGGGTTGTTTTGGGGATGTTTTGGTGTATTTTGGTGCTGTTTTCAGGGAGGGTGTTAAATTTTGGGTTCCCTGACCCCTTCCAGGTGTTTTGGGGTTCCAGGGGGACACCAAGTCCCCGTTTGTGCAGGTTTGGGTTGGTTTTAGGGGTATTTTTGGTGGATTTTGGTGATGTTTTTGGAGGGGGTTGTTAAATTTTGGGTTCCCTGTCCCCCTCTTTTCCCCCCCCAGGTGTTTTTGGGTTCCAGGGGGACACCAAGTCCCCGTTTGTGCGGGTTTGGGTTGTTTTAGGGGTATTTTTGGTGGATTTTGGGGGTTATTTTTGGGGAAGGTGTTAAATTTTGGGTTCCCTGACCCCCCCTTTCCCCCCCAGGTGTTTTTGGGTTCCAGGGGGACACCAAGTCCCCGTTTGTGCGGGTTTGGGTTGTTTTAGGGGTATTTTTGGTGGATTTTGGGGGTTATTTTCGGGAAGGGTGTTAAATTTTGGGTTCCCTGACCCCCCCTTTTCCCCTCCCAGGTGTTTTGGGGTTCCAGGGGGACACCAAGTCCCCGTTTGTGCGGGTTTGGGTTGTTTTAGGGGTATTTTTGGTGGATTTTAGGGGTTATTTTCAGGGAATTGTTAAATTTTGGCTTCCCTGTGTCCCCCCCAGGTGTTTTTGGGTTCCAGGGGGACACCAAGTCCCCGTTTGTGCGGGTTGGGGTTGTTTTAGGGGTATTTTTGGTGGATTTTGGGGGTTATTTTCAGGGAGGGTGTTAAATTTTGGGTTCCCTGACCCCCCCAGGTGTTTTTGGGTTCCAGGGGGACACCAAGTCCCCGTTTGTGCAGGTTTGGGTGGCCCTGCCCCGCCTGGTCCCCCCTGCCCGGCGGCTCCTGGAGCGGGGGCTGCGCTGGGGGGGGCTGGGGGTGCACCCGGCCCCCCCCTTCGAGGCCAACATCGACTTCGAGATCAGGTACCCCAAAATTCGGGCACCCCCCACCCCAAAAACCTCCCCCTCCACTCAAAATGCACCCCAGTTTTGTCCCCACCCCTCTTTTACCCCCCCCTCCAATTCTGCCCCCCAAACTCCCCCCATTTTCCCCCCTCATTTTACCCCCTGAACTGCCCCTTTTTTTGCCCCCCTCCCTCCGTTTTACCCCCCGAATTTTGCCCCCCCATATTTTGTCCTCCCTCCCATTTTACCCCCCAAATTTTGCCCCCCCATTGTACCCCCAAGTTTTGCCTCCCCCATCCCATTTTACCCCCTAAACTGCCCTTACTTTGCCCCCCCATTTTGCCCCCTCATTTTGCCCCCCTTTTTTGCCCCTTTCTCATTTTACCCCCCAATTTTGTCCCTCCATCCCATTTTACTCCCTAAACTGCCCCTGTTTTGCCCCTCCCAATTTCCTCCCCCAATTTTACCCCCCTTCTCCGTTCCACCCCCCAATTTTACCCCCCCACCCCATTTTACCTCCCAATTTTGCACTTTCCCCATTCCACCCCCCAATTTTGCCCCTCCACCCCATTTTACCCCCCAATTTCGCCCCCTCACAATTTCACCCCCCAATTTCACCCCCCTCCCAATTTCCCCCCCAAATCCCCCCAATTTTACCCCCCACCCAATTTTGCCCCCCTCCCAATTTCACCCCCCCCAAATCCCCCCGATTTTACCCCCCCACCCAATTTCACTCCCAATTTCACCCCCTCACAATTTCACCCCCCAAATCCCCCAATTTTGCCCCCCCTCCCAATTTCCCCCCCCACCCCAAATCCCCCCAATTTCATCCCCCAATTTCTCCCCCCAATTTTACCCCCCCCTCCCAATTTCCCCCCCCAAATCCCCCAATTTCATCCCCAAATTTCCTCCCCCAGGTTCCTGGCCGACAGCGGGATCGTGGGGTGCTGTTGGGTGGAGCTGCCCCCGGGGGGGTTCCGATGGAGGGGGCACCCCCAAAATCCCCCCCGGGACCCCCAAAACCCCCCCTGGGACCCCATAACCCCCCCCCAGGACCCCCAAAACCCCCCCCAGAACCCCCCCCCGGCCTCCCTGTGCCAGCTCGAGGCCGACGCCAAGTGGGGGGCTCTGAAGGGGCACCCCCCTGAGGGGGCCTGGCTGGGGCTGCCCCCCCTGAGGGTGCTGAGCTTCGACATCGAGTGCGCTGGGAGGAAGGGTGAGCGAACTGGGAGGGACTGGGAGGGACTGGGAGAGGATTGGGGGGGACTGGGAGGGACTGGGAAGGGATTGGGGGGCACTGGGAGGGATTGGGGGGCACTGGGGGGCACTGGGAGCTGGGGCTGCCCCCCCTGAGGGTGCTGAGCTTCGACATTGAGTGCGCTGGGAGGAAGGGTGAGCGAACTGGGGGGGACTGGGAGAGGATTGGGGGGCACTGGGAGGAACTGAGAAAGGATTGGGGGGCACTGGGAGGGATTGGGGGGCACTGGGGGGCACTGGGAGCTGGGGCTGCCCCCCCTGAGGGTGCTGAGCTTCGACATCGAGTGCGCTGGGAGGAAGGGTGAGCGAACTGGGAGGGACTGGGAGAGGATTGGGGGGGACTGGGAGGAACTGGGAAAGGATTGGGGGGCACTGGGAGGGATTGGGGGGCACTGGGGGGCACTGGGAGCTGGGGCTGCCCCCCCTGAGGGTGCTGAGCTTCGACATCGAGTGCGCTGGGAGGAAGGGTGAGGGCACTGGGGGGGACTGGGAGAGGATTGGGGGGCACTGGGAGGGACTGGGAAAGGATTGGGGGGCACTGGGAGCTGGGGCTGCCCCCCCTGAGGGTGCTGAGCTTCGACATCGAGTGCATTGGGAGGAAGTGTGAGGGCACTTGGGGTTTTCTGGGGTGGTTTTCGCGATTTTTGGGGTCCCCGATCCAATTTTTGGGGTCCCCGGTCTCATTTTTGGGGTCCCCGGTCTCATTTTTGGGGTTCCCGTTCCCCCAGGGGTGTTCCCGGAGCCGCCATCGCGGCCGTGGCTCCGCCAGGGGGCGCCGCAGGGGCGGGCTCGTCCCTCAGGGGCCGGGCGGGGCCGGGGCTGTTTTTGGGTGATTTTTGGGCGGTTTTGGGTGATTTTGGGGTGGTTTCCCGGGTTTTTGGGGTCCCTGAGCCCGTTTTTGGGGTCCCCGTCCCCCCCAGGGGTGTTCCCGGAGCCGCAGCAGGACCCGGTGATCGCCATCGCGGCCGTGGCGCTCCGCCAGGGGGCGCGCGAGCCCTTCCTGCGCGCGGTGTTCACGCTGCTCCCGTGCGCCCCCTTGCGGGGCGCGGCCGTGCGGAGCTTCGACAGCGAGCGGGACCTGCTGCAGGTTTGGGGGGGTTTTGGGGGGGTTTTTGGGGGGGATTTGGGGGGATTTTGGGGGATTTTGGGGTCTAAAGGGGGACGGGGGGATGCAGGGGGGCGTGTGTGGAGTTTGGGGGGGTTTGGAGCGAGTTTTGGGGGTCTAGGGGGGTACCTGCTGCAGGTGATGGGGGGGATTTTGGGGGGGTTTTGGGGTGGTTTTGGGGTCTAAAGTGGGTCAGGGGGGCTGCAGGGGGGTGTGTGTGGAGTTTGGGGGGGTTTGGAGCAAGTTTGGGGGGGGTTTGGAGGGGTTTGGGGGGTCTAGGGGGTTACCTGCTGCAGGTGATGGGAGGGGGATTTTGGGGGGATTTGGGGGGGTCTAAAGGGGGTTTGGGTGGGGGGGGTGGCACCTGGGGGGTTTGGGAAGGGGGAAGGGTCTGAGGGGCTCAATGGGGTGGTCTGGGGGAGGCTTTGGCATCCCTGGGGGGGGGTTTGGGGTCTCCCCTGACCCCCTCCTGTTTCCCCCCCCCTCCCAGTCCTGGGCCGAGTTCGTGCGGATCGTGGACCCCGACGTGATCACCGGGTACAACATCCACAACTTCGACCTGCCCTACCTGATTGAGAGGGCCAAGGTGCTGCAGGTGAGACCCCCAGGGACCCCTGAGACCCCCTGAAAGCCACAGGGACCCCACAGACACACAGGGAACCCCAGAGACTCACAGAGACCCCACAGACACACAGGGACCCCGCAGTCCCCCCACCTGCCCTACCTGATTGAGAGGGCCAAGGTGCTGCAGGTGAGACCCCCAGGGACCCCCTGAGACCCCACAGAGACCCCACAACCCTCCAGAGACCCCACAGACACACAGGGACCCCACAGACACACAGGGACCCCCTGAAACCCCATAGAGACCCTAAAGAAACACAGGGACCTCCACCTGCCCTACCTGATTGAGAGGGCCAAGGTGCTGCAGGTGAGACCCCCAGGGACCCCTGAGACCCCCAGAGTCCCCCAAAGACCCCCTGAGACCCCCAGAGACCCCACAACTCCCCAGAGACCCCACAGACACACAGGGACCCCCCAGCCCCCCCCCAGCTGCCCTACCTGATTGAGAGGGCCAAGGTGCTGCAGGTGAGACCCCCGGGGACCCCTGAGACCCCCTGAAACCCACAGAGACCCCACAGACACACAGGGACCCCCTGAAACCCACAGAGAGCTCCTGAGACCCCCAGAGACCCCACAGCCCCCCCCACCTGCCCTACCTGATTGAGAGGGCCAAGGTGCTGCAGGTGAGACCCCTGGGACCCCCTGAGACCCACAGAGACCCCCTGAGACCCCACAACCCCCCAGAGACCCCACAGACACACAGGGACCCCCTGAGACCTCCTGAGACCCCCAGAGACCCCCTGAGACCCCACAGACACACAGGGACCCCCTAAGACCCCACAGCCCCCCCCACCTGCCCTACCTGTCAGAGAGGGCCAGGGAGTTACAGGTGAGACCCCCGGGACCCCCTGAGACCCCCAGAGACCCCTGAAATCCCCAGGGACCCCACAGCCCCCCAGAGACCCCCGAGACCCCCAGGGACCCCCTGAAACCCACAGAGACCACCAGGGACCCCCTGGGACCCCCTGGGACCCCCTGAGACCCACAGGGACCCCCAGAGCCCCCCAAACCCCTCACCTGTCCCCCCTTTCCCCCAAAGGTGGAGTCGTTCCCGTACCTGGGCCGGGTCCGGGGGGTCCCCTCGGGGGTCCGCGACGCCTCCTTCCAATCCCGGCAGCTCGGCCGGAGGGAGGGCAAGGTGGTCACGACCCCAGGGAGGGTCACCCTGGACATGCTGCAGGTTTGGGGGGGATTTGGGGGGGATTTGGGGGGGTTATGGGGGATTTGGGGGGCTTTATGGGGGATTTGGGGGGATTTGGGGGGGTTATGGGGGGATTTGGGGGGGATTTGGGGGGATTTGGGGGCCGCAGGGAGGGCAAGGTGGTCACGACCCCAGGGAGGGTCACCCTGGACATGCTGCAGGTTTGGGGGGGATTTGGGGGGGTTTATGAGGGATTTGGGGGGATTTGGGGGGGATTTGGGGGGGTTATGGGGGGATTTGGGGGGGTTTGGGGGGGTTATTGGGGGATTTGGGGGGCATTTGGGGGGGCTCTGGGTGGTCCTGGGGAGGGTTTTTGGGGTCCCAGGGTTTGGAGGAGTTTTGGGGCACCCCAAGGTGTTTTTAGGGTCCCTGAAGGGGGTTTTGGGGTCCCTGAAGGCGGTTTTGGGGTGCCCCAGGTGCTGCTGAGGGAGCACAAGCTCCGCTCCTACTCCCTTGTGTTTTGGGGAGGGTTTTTGGGGTCCCAGGGTTATGAGGTACCCCAGGGTGGGTTTTGGGGCACCCCAAGGTGTTTTTGGGGTCCCTGAAGGGGGTTTTGGGGTCCCTGAAGGTGTTTTTGGGGTCCCTGAAGTGGTTTTGGGGTGCCCCAGGTGCTGCTGAGGGAGCACAAGCTCCGCTCCTACTCCCTCAACGCCGTCAGCGCCCACTTCCTGCACGAGCAGAAGGAGGACGTTCCCCACGGCATCATCACCGACCTGCAGGTCTGGGGGGTCCTGGGGGGGATTTGGGGGGGTTTGGGGGTCCCTGGGGGGGTTTTGGGGTCCCCAGGGCTGTGTCCCCTCCTGGGGGAAGGGCAGGACGTTCCCCACGGCATCATCACCCACCTGCAGGTTTGGGGGGTCCTGGGGGGGTCCTGGGGGGGTTTTGGGGGTCCCTGAGGGGGTTTTGGGGGGGATTTGGGGTCCCTGGGGGGGTTTTGGGGTCCCTGGGGGGGTTTTGGGGTCCCTGGGGGGGATTTGGGGTCCCTGGGGGGGTTTTGGGGTCCCTGGGGGGGTTTTGGGGTCGCCAGGGCTGTGTCCCCTCCTGGGGGAGGGGCAGGACATTCCCCACGGCATCATCACCCACCTGCAGGTCTGGGGGGTCCTGGGGGGGGGTTTGGGGGGGTTTTGGGGTCCCTGGGGGGGTTTTGGGGTCCCCAGGGCTGTGTCCCCTCCTGGGGGAGGGGCAGGACATTCCCCACGGCATCATCACCCACCTGCAGGTCTGGGGGGTCCTGGGGGGGTTTTGGGGTCCCTGGGAGGGTTTGGGGTCCCTGAGGGGGTTTTGAGGGTCCCTGAGGGGGTTTGGGGGTCCCTGAGGGGGTTTTGGGGTCCCTGGCGGGGGTTTTGGGGGTCCCTGTGAGGTTTTGGGGGTCCTTGGGGGGGTTTGGGGTCCCTGAAGGTGGTTTTGGGGTCCCTGAGGGAATTTTGGGGTCCCTGAGGGGGTTTTGGGGGTCCCTTGGGGGGGTTTTGGGGTCCCCAGGGCTGTCCTAGCCATGATAACGCTTGTCCCCAATGTCCCAGTGATGTCCCCAATGCTGTCCCCAATGCTGTCCCCAATGTCCCCAATGCTGTCCCCAATGTCCCCAATGTCCCCAATGTCCCCAATGCTGTCCCCAATGTCCCCAATGCTGTCCCCAATGTCCCCAATGCTGTCCCCAATGTCCCCAATGTCCCCAATGCTGTCCCCAATGTCCCCAATGTGCCCAATGATGTCCCCAATGCTGTCCCCAATGCTGTCCCCAATGTCCCCAATGCTGTCCCCAATGTCCCCAATGTCCCCAATGTCCCCAATGCTGTCCCCAATGTCCCCAATGCTGTCCCCAATGTCCCAATGCTGTCCCCAATGCTGTCCCCAATGTCCCAGTGATGTCCCCAATGCTGTCCCCAATGCTGTCCCCAATGTCCCCATGATGTCCCCAATGTCCCCAATGTCCCCTCAGAACGGTGACCCCCAAACTCGTCGTCACCTCGCCCTGTACTGCCTGAAGGACGCTGAGCCCCTGTCCCCAATGCTGTCCCTGTTAATGTCCCCAATGTCCCAATGATGTCCCCAATGTCCCCAATGGTGTCCCCAATGTCCCCAATGTCCCCAATGTCCCAATGATGTCCCCAATGTCCCCAATGGTGTCCCCAATGTCCCCAATGTCCCCAATGTCTCAGTGTGTCCCCAATGTCCCAATGATGTCCCTGTTAATGTCCCCATTAATGTCCCCAGAACGGTGACCCCCAAACTCGCCGCCGGCTCTCCCTGTACTGCCTGAAGGACGCTGAGCCCCTGTCCCCAGTGCTGTCCCCAATGTCCCCAATGTCTCAGTGATGTCCCCAATGTCCCCAATGGTGTCCCCAATGTCCCCAATGTCCCCAATGTCTCAGTGATGTCCCCAATGTCCCAGTGTGTTCCCAATGTCCCCAGTGCTGTCCCTTTGTTGTCCCCAGAATGGTGACCCCCAAACCCGCCGTCGCCTCGCCCTGTACTGCCTGAAGGACGCTGAGCCCCTGTCCCCAATGCTGTCCCTGTTAATGTCCCCAATGTCCCAATGCTGTCCCCAATGTCCCAATGCTGTCCCCAATGTCCCCAATGCTGTCCCCAATGTCCCAATGCTGTCCCCAATGTCCCCAATGCTGTCCCCAATGTCCCAATGCTGTCCCCAGTGATGTCCCCAATGCTGTCCCCAATGTCCCAATGCTGTCCCCAATGTCCCCAATGCTGTCCCCAATGTCCCAATGCTGTCCCCAGTGATGTCCCCAATGCTGTCCCCAATGTCCCAATGCTGTCCCCAATGTCCCCAATGCTGTCCCCAATGTCCCAATGCTGTCCCCAGTGATGTCCCCAATGCTGTCCCCAATGCTGTCCCCAATGTCCCAATGCTGTCCCCAGTGATGTCCCCAATGCTGTCCCCAGTGATGTCCCTAATTGTGTCCCCAATGTCCCTTTGTTGTCCCCAGAACGGTGACCCCCAAACTCGCCGTCGTCTCGCTCTGTACTGCCTGAAGGACGCGGTGCTGCCGCTGCGGCTCCTGGAGCACCTGATGGTGCTGGTGACACAGGTGGAGATGGCCCGGGTGACAGGAGTGCCCCTGAGCTACCTGCTGAGCCGGGGACAGCAGGTGAAGGTGGTGTCACAGCTGCTCAGACAGGTGAGGGGACATTGGGGGGACATTGGGGACATTGGGGACATTGGGGTGACATTGGGGACATTGGGGACATTGGGGGGACATTGGGGACATTGGGGTGACAGGAGTGCCCCTGAGCCACCTGCTGAGCCGGGGACAGCAGGTGAAGGTGGTGTCACAGCTGCTCAGACAGGTGAGGGGACATTGGGGACATTGGGGGGACATTGGGGACATTGGGGACATTGGGGACATTGGGGGGACATTGGGGACATTGGGGTGACATTGGGGACATTGGGGGGACATTGGGGACATTGGGGACATTGGGGACATTGGGGACATTGGGGACATTGGGGACATTGGGGGGACATTGGGGACATTGGGGGGACATTGGGGGGACATTGGGGGGACATTGGGGACATTGGGGACATTGGGGGGACATTGGGGACATTGGGGACATTGGGGACACTGGGGGGACATTGGGGACATTGGGGGGACATTGGGGACATTGGGGGGACATTGGGGGGACATTGGGGACATTGGGGACATTGGGGACATTGGGGGGACATTGGGGACACTGGGGACATTGGGGACATTGGGGACATTGGGGACATTGGGGGGACATTGGGGGGACATTGGGGACATTGGGGGGACATTGGGGACATTGGGGACATTGGGGACATTGGGGACATTGGGGACATTGGGGGGACATTGGGGGGACATTGGGGACATTGGGGGGACATTGGGGACATTGGGGGGACATTGGGGACACTGGGGACATTGGGGACATTGGGGACATTGGGGACATTGGGGACATTGGGGTGACATTGGGGACATTGGGGGGACATTGGGGGGACATTGGGGACATTGGGGGGACATTGGGGACACTGGGGACATTGGGGACATTGGGGACACTGGGGACATTGGGGACATTGGGGACATTGGGGACATTGGGGGGACATTGGGGACATTGGGGACATCATTGGGGACATTGGGGTGGGTTTGGGGGGGACTTTAAGGTGGGTTTTGGGCGGGGTTTGGGGTGGGTTTTGGGGGGGTTTAGGGTGGGTTTGGGGTGGGTTTCAGGGTGGGTTTCGGGGGTGGGTTTTGGGGTGAGTTTAGGTGGGTTTGGGGGTGACTTTGGGGTGGGTTTTGGGCGGGGTTTGGGGTGGGTTTTGGGGGGGTTTGGGGTGGGTTTGGGGTGGGTTTTGGGGTGAGTTTTCAGGGTGGGTTTTGGGGTGAGTTTTCAGGGTGGGATTGGGTTGTTTTTAGGGGAGGTTTCGGGGTGGGTTTTGGGCGGGGTCTGGGAGTGGTTTTGGGGTGGGTTTTGGGTGGGGTTTGGGGGGGTTTCAGGGTGGGTTTGGGATGGGTTTTGGGGGGATTTCAGGGTGGGTTTTTTGGGGAAAGTTGGGTTGTTTATGGGGGAGGTTTTGGGGGGGTTTTTGGGCTGGGTTTTGGGGGGGTTTGGGGGGGTTTCAGGGTGGGTTTTGGGGTGAGTTTTGGGGACGTTTCAGGGTGAGTTTGGCGTGGGTTTGGGGGGGACTTTGGGTTGGTTTTTGGGGGGATTTCGGGGTGGGTTTGGGGGGGTTTCAGGGTGGGTTTTGGGGTGAGTTTTCAGGGTGGGATTGGGTAGTTTATGGGGGATGTTTCAGGGTGGGTTTTGGGGTGGGTTTTGGGGTGAGTTTTCAGGGTGGGATTGGGTTGGTTTTGGGGTGCGTTTTGGGTGGGGTCTGGGAGGGTTTTTGGGGTGGGTTTTGGGTGGGGTTTGGGGGGGTTTCAGGGTGGGTTTTGGGGTGGGGTCTGGGAGTGGTTTTGGGGAGGGTTTTTTGGGTGGGTTTTGGGTGGGGTTTGGATGGGGTTTGGGGGGGTTCCAGGGTGGATTTGGGGGATTTTTGGGGTGACTCCTCCCCTCCCTTGTCCCCCCAGGCCATGCAGGAGGATTTGCTGCTGCCCGTGGTGAAATCTGAGGGGGGGGAGGACTTCGAGGGGGCCACGGTGATTGAGCCCCTCAAGGGGTGAGTGGGGACCCCAAAACCCCCCTGGGACCCCCCAAAACCCCCTGAGACCCCCAAAACCCCCCTGGGACCCCCCCCAAACCCCCTGAGACCCCAAAACCCCCCTGGGACCCCCCAAAACCCCCTGAAACCCCCAAAACCCCCCTGGGACCCCCCCCAAACCCCCTGAGACCCCCAAAACCCCCCTGGGACCCCCCAAAACCCCCTGAGACCCCCAAAACCCCCCTGGGACCCCCCCAAAACCCCCTGAGACCCCCAAAACCCCCCTGGGACCCCCCAAACCCCCTGAGACCCCAAAACCCCCCTGGGACCCCCCCCAAACCCCACGGTCATTGAGCCCCTCAAGGGGTGAGTGGGGACCCCAAAAACCCCCCAAAAACCCTCCTGAGACCCCAAAGCCCCCCTGAGACCCCAAAACCCCCCCTGGGACCCCTTCAAGTTCCCCCCCAAGCCCCCTGGGACCCCCCAAACCTCCCCCAGACCCCCCTGGGACCCCCCCAAACCTCCCTTGGGACCCCTCTGGGACCCCCCAAACCCCCAGGACCCCCCTGGGACCCCTCAAATCTCCCCCAGACCCCCCTGGGACCCCCCTAAACCCCCTTGGGACCCCCCTAAACCCCCTTGGGACCCCTCAAATCTCCCCCAGACCCCCCTGGGACCCCCCCTAAACCCCCTTGGGACCCCTCAAATCTCCCCCAGGACCCCTTCAAGTTCCCCTCCAAGCCCCCTGGGACGCCCCTAAACCTCCCCTGGGACCCCCCCAGACCCCCCTGGGACCCCCTCAAATTTCCCCCCAAGCCCCCTGGGACCCCCAAACCTCCCTTGGGACCCCCCCAGGACCCCCCAGGACCCCCCAAACCCCCCAGACCCCCCCAGGACCCCCCAAATTCCCCCAGGACCCCCCAAATTCCCCCAAATCCCCCCCAAATTCCCCCCCAAACCCCCCCAGGACCCCCCCCGGATCCCCCTGGGACCCCCCAAACCTCCCCCAAACCCCCCTGGGACCCCCCAAATTCCCCCAAACCCCCCCAGACCCCCCCAGGACCCCCCCAAACCCCCCCAGGCCCCCCCAAACCCCCCCTTTGTCCCCCCCCCCCCCAGGTACTACGACGTCCCCATCGCCACCCTGGACTTCTCATCCCTGTACCCCTCGATCATGATCGCCCACAACCTGTGCTACACCACCCTGCTGCCCCCTGGGGGGGCACAGACCCACGGGTATACTGGTTATACTGGTTTATACTGGGAGAGATTGGTTATACTGGTTATACTGGGTTATACTGGGTTCTACTGGGTTACACACACTGCCATCGCCCACAACCTGTGCTACACCACCCTGCTGCCCCCTGGGGGGGCACAGACCCACGGGTATACTGGTTATACTGGTTTATACTGGGAGAGATTGGTTATACTGGTTATACTGGGTTATACTGGGTTATACTGGGTTATACTGGGTTACACACACTGCCATCGCCCACAACCTGTGCTACACCACCCTGCTGCCCCCTGGGGGGGCACAGAGCCACGGGTATACTGGTTATACTGGTTTATACTGGGATGGATTGGTTATACTGGGTTATACTGGTTATACTGGGTTATACTGGGTTATACTGGGTTATACTGGGTTATACACACTGCCATCGCCCACAACCTGTGCTACACCACCCTGCTGCCCCCTGGGGGGGCACAGACCCACGGGTATACTGGTTATACTGGTTTATACTGGGAGAGATTGGTTATACTGGGTTATACTGGGTTATACTGGGTTATACTGGGTTATACTGGGTTACACACACTGCCATCGCCCACAACCTGTGCTACACCACCCTGCTGCCCCCTGGGGGGGCACAGAGCCACGGGTATACTGGTTATACTGGTTTATACTGGGAGAGATTGGTTATACTGGTTATACTGGTTATACTGGTTATACTGGGTTATACTGGGTTATACTGGGTTATACTGGGTTACACACACTGCCATCGCCCACAACCTGTGCTACACCACCCTGCTGCCCCCTGGGGGGGCACAGACCCACGGGTATACTGGTTATACTGGTTTATACTGGGAGAGATTGGTTATACTGGTTATACTGGTTATACTGGTTATACTGGGTTATACTGGGTTATACTGGGTTATACTGGGTTACACACACTGCCATCGCCCACAACCTGTGCTACACCACCCTGCTGCCCCCTGGGGGGGCACAGACCCACGGGTATACTGGTTATACTGGTTTATACTGGGAGAGATTGGTTATACTGGTTATACTGGGTTATACTGGTTATACTGGTTATACTGGGTTATACTGGGTTATACTGGGTTACACACACTGCCATCGCCCACAACCTGTGCTACACCACCCTGCTGCCCCCTGGGGGGGCACAGAGCCACGGGTATACTGGTTATACTGGTTTATACTGGGATGGATTGGTTATACTGGTTATACTGGTTATACTGGGTTATACTGGGTTATACTGGGTTACACACACTGCCATCACCCACAACCTGTGCTACACCACCCTGCTGCCCCCTGGGGGGGCACAGACCCACGGGTATACTGGTTATACTGGTTTATACTGGGAGAGATTGGTTATACTGGGTTATACTGGTTATACTGGGTTATACTGGGTTACACACACTGCCATCGCCCACAACCTGTGCTACACCACCCTGCTGCCCCCTGGGGGGGCACAGACCCACGGGTATACTGGTTATACTGGTTTATACTGGGAGAGATTGGTTATACTGGTTATACTGGTTATACTGGGTTATACTGGGTTATACTGGGTTATACTGGGTTATACACACTGCCATCGCCCACAACCTGTGCTACACCACCCTGCTGCCCCCTGGGGGGGCACAGACCCACGGGTATACTGGTTATACTGGTTTATACTGGGAGAGATTGGTTATACTGGGTTATACTGGGTTATACTGGGTTATACTGGGTTATACTGGGTTACACACACTGCCATCGCCCACAACCTGTGCTACACCACCCTGCTGCCCCCTGGGGGGGCACAGAGCCACGGGTATACTGGTTATACTGGTTTATACTGGGAGAGATTGGTTATACTGGTTA
This sequence comes from Pyrocephalus nanus, assembly GCA_038380795.1. NCBI lineage: Eukaryota > Metazoa > Chordata > Aves > Passeriformes > Tyrannidae > Pyrocephalus > Pyrocephalus nanus. The sequence goes on from JAWZSU010000044.1 coordinate 302,235, forward strand.
TACTGGTTATACTGGTTATACTGGGTTATACTGGGTTATACTGGGTTATACTGGGTTACACACACTGCCATCGCCCACAACCTGTGCTACACCACCCTGCTGCCCCCTGGGGGGGCACAGACCCACGGGTATACTGGTTATACTGGTTTATACTGGGAGAGATTGGTTATACTGGTTATACTGGTTATACTGGTTATACTGGGTTATACTGGGTTATACTGGGTTATACTGGGTTACACACACTGCCATCGCCCACAACCTGTGCTACACCACCCTGCTGCCCCCTGGGGGGGCACAGACCCACGGGTATACTGGTTATACTGGTTTATACTGGGAGAGATTGGTTATACTGGTTATACTGGGTTATACTGGTTATACTGGTTATACTGGGTTATACTGGGTTATACTGGGTTACACACACTGCCATCGCCCACAACCTGTGCTACACCACCCTGCTGCCCCCTGGGGGGGCACAGAGCCACGGGTATACTGGTTATACTGGTTTATACTGGGATGGATTGGTTATACTGGTTATACTGGTTATACTGGGTTATACTGGGTTATACTGGGTTACACACACTGCCATCACCCACAACCTGTGCTACACCACCCTGCTGCCCCCTGGGGGGGCACAGAGCCACGGGTATACTGGTTATACTGGTTTATACTGGGAGAGATTGGTTATACTGGTTATACTGGTTATACTGGTTATACTGGGTTATACTGGGTTATACTGGGTTATACTGGGTTACACACACTGCCATCGCCCACAACCTGTGCTACACCACCCTGCTGCCCCCTGGGGGGGCACAGAGCCACGGGTATACTGGTTATACTGGTTTATACTGGGAGAGATTGGTTATACTGGTTATACTGGTTATACTGGGTTATACTGGGTTACACACACTGCCATCGCCCACAACCTGTGCTACACCACCCTGCTGCCCCCTGGGGGGGCACAGACCCACGGGTATACTGGTTATACTGGTTTATACTGGGAGAGATTGGTTATACTGGGTTATACTGGTTATACTGGGTTATACTGGGTTATACTGGGTTATACTGGGTTATACACACTGCCATCGCCCACAACCTGTGCTACACCACCCTGCTGCCCCCTGGGGGGGCACAGACCCACGGGTATACTGGTTATACTGGTTTATACTGGGAGAGATTGGTTATACTGGGTTATACTGGGTTATACTGGGTTATACTGGGTTATACTGGGTTACACACACTGCCATCGCCCACAACCTGTGCTACACCACCCTGCTGCCCCCTGGGGGGGCACAGAGCCACGGGTATACTGGTTATACTGGTTTATACTGGGAGAGATTGGTTATACTGGGTTATACTGGTTATACTGGGTTATACTGGGTTATACTGGGTTACACACACTGCCATCGCCCACAACCTGTGCTACACCACCCTGCTGCCCCCTGGGGGGGCACAGACCCACGGGTATACTGGTTATACTGGTTTATACTGGGAGAGATTGGTTATACTGGTTATACTGGTTATACTGGGTTATACTGGGTTATACTGGGTTACACACACTGCCATCGCCCACAACCTGTGCTACACCACCCTGCTGCCCCCTGGGGGGGCACAGACCCACGGGTATACTGGTTATACTGGTTTATACTGGGAGAGATTGGTTATACTGGTTATACTGGGTTATACTGGTTATACTGGGTTATACTGGGTTACACACACTGCCATCGCCCACAACCTGTGCTACACCACCCTGCTGCCCCCTGGGGGGGCACAGACCCACGGGTATACTGGTTATACTGGTTTATACTGGGAGAGATTGGTTATACTGGTTATACTGGTTATACTGGTTATACTGGGTTACACTGGGTTATACTGGGTTACACACACTGCCATCGCCCACAACCTGTGCTACACCACCCTGCTGCCCCCTGGGGGGGCACAGACCCACGGGTATACTGGTTATACTGGTTTATACTGGGAGAGATTGGTTATACTGGGTTATACTGGGTTATACTGGGTTATACTGGGTTATACTGGGTTACACACACTGCCATCGCCCACAACCTGTGCTACACCACCCTGCTGCCCCCTGGGGGGGCACAGACCCACGGGTATACTGGTTATACTGGTTTATACTGGGAGAGATTGGTTATACTGGGTTATACTGGTTATACTGGGTTATACTGGGTTATACTGGGTTACACACACTGCCATCGCCCACAACCTGTGCTACACCACCCTGCTGCCCCCTGGGGGGGCACAGACCCACGGGTATACTGGTTATACTGGTTTATACTGGGAGAGATTGGTTATACTGGTTATACTGGGTTATACTGGTTATACTGGGTTATACTGGGTTACACACACTGCCATCGCCCACAACCTGTGCTACACCACCCTGCTGCCCCCTGGGGGGGCACAGACCCACGGGTATACTGGTTATACTGGTTTATACTGGGAGAGATTGGTTATACTGGTTATACTGGTTATACTGGTTATACTGGGTTACACTGGGTTATACTGGGTTACACACACTGCCATCGCCCACAACCTGTGCTACACCACCCTGCTGCCCCCTGGGGGGGCACAGACCCACGGGTATACTGGTTATACTGGTTTATACTGGGAGAGATTGGTTATACTGGTTATACTGGGTTATACTGGGTTCTACTGGGTTATACTGGGTTACACACACTGCCATCACCCACAACCTGTGCTACACCACCCTGCTGCCCCCTGGGGGGGCACAGACCCACGGGTATACTGGTTATACTGGTTTATACTGGGAGAGATTGGTTATACTGGGTTATACTGGTTATACTGGGTTATACTGGGTTATACTGGGTTACACACACTGCCATCGCCCACAACCTGTGCTACACCACCCTGCTGCCCCCTGGGGGGGCACAGACCCACGGGTATACTGGTTATACTGGTTTATACTGGGAGAGATTGGTTATACTGGTTATACTGGTTATACTGGGTTATACTGGGTTATACTGGGTTATACTGGGTTACACACACTGCCATCGCCCACAACCTGTGCTACACCACCCTGCTGCCCCCTGGGGGGGCACAGACCCACGGGTATACTGGTTATACTGGTTTATACTGGGAGAGATTGGTTATACTGGTTATACTGGTTATACTGGGTTATACTGGGTTATACTGGGTTACACACACTGCCATCGCCCACAACCTGTGCTACACCACCCTGCTGCCCCCTGGGGGGGCACAGACCCACGGGTATACTGGTTATACTGGTTTATACTGGGAGAGATTGGTTATACTGGTCATACTGGTTATACTGGGTTATACTGGGTTATACTGGGTTACACACACTGCCATCGCCCACAACCTGTGCTACACCACCCTGCTGCCCCCTGGGGGGGCACAGAGCCACGGGTATACTGGTTATACTGGTTTATACTGGGAGAGATTGGTTATACTGGGTTATACTGGTTATACTGGTTATACTGGGTTATACTGGGTTACACACACTGCCATCGCCCACAACCTGTGCTACACCACCCTGCTGCCCCCTGGGGGGGCACAGACCCACGGGTATACTGGTTATACTGGTTTATACTGGGAGAGATTGGTTATATTGGGTTATACTGGGTTATACTGGGTTATACTGGGATGGGTTGATTATACTGGGTTATACTGGGTTATACTGGGAGGGGGGTTGGGAGGAGCTGGGAGGAGGAGTGGGGGGTCACTGGGATGGACTGGGGGGTCACTGGGAGGGACACTGGGACATACTGGTGTATACTGGGATGAACTGGGGGGTCACTGGGACATACTGGTGTATACTGGGATGGACTGGGGGGTCACTGGGATGGACTGGGGGGTCACTGGGATGAACTGGGAGCTCACTGGGATGAACTGGGGGGGCACTGGTATGAACTGGGAGCTCACTGGGTTATACTGGGCTGAACTGGGTTGTACTGGGCTGAACTGGGTTATACTGGGCTGAACTGGGTTATACTGGGCTGAACTGGGTTATACTGGGCTGAACTGGGTTATACTGGGCTGAACTGGGTTATACTGGGCTGAACTGGGTTATACTGGGCTGAACTGGGTTGTACTGGGCTGAACTGGGTTATACTGGGCTGAACTGGGTTATACTGGTATGAACTGGGTTATACTGGGCTGAACTGGGTTGTACTGGGCTGAACTGGGTTGTACTGGGCTGAACTGGGTTATACTGGGCTGAACTGGGTTATACTGGGCTGAACTGGGTTATACTGGGCTGAACTGGGTTGTACTGGGCTGAACTGGGTTATACTGGGCTGAACTGGGTTGTACTGGGCTGAACTGGGTTGTACTGGGCTGAACTGGGTTGTACTGGGCTGAACTGGGTTGTACTGGGCTGAACTGGGTTATACTGGGCTGAACTGGGTTGTACTGGGCTGAACTGGGTTATACTGGGCTGAACTGTGTTATACTGGGCTGAACTGGGTTGTACTGGGCTGAACTGGGTTATACTGGGCTGAACTGGGTTATACTGGGCTGAACTGGGTTATACTGGGCTGAACTGGGTTGTACTGGGCTGAACTGGGTTGTACTGGGCTGAACTGGGTTATACTGGGCTGAACTGGGTTATACTGGGCTGAACTGGGTTATACTGGGCTGAACTGGGTTATACTGGTATGAACTGGGTTGTACTGGGCTGAACTGGGTTATACTGGGCTGAACTGGGTTATACTGGGACATACTGGGTTATACTGGCCTGAACTGGGTTATACTGGGCTGAACTGGGTTGTACTGGGCTGAACTGGGTTATACTGGGCTGAACTGGGTTATACTGGGCTGAACTGGGTTATACTGGGCTGAACTGTGTTATACTGGGCTGAACTGGGTTATACTGGGCTGAACTGGGTTATACTGGGCTGAACTGGGTTATACTGGGCTGAACTGGGTTATACTGGGCTGAACTGGGTTATACTGGGCTGAACTGGGTTGTACTGGGCTGAACTGGGTTGTACTGGTATGAACTGGGTTATACTGGGCTGAACTGGGTTGTACTGGGCTGAACTGGGTTATACTGGGCTGAACTGGGTTATACTGGGACATACTGGGTTATACTGGGACATACTGGGTTATACTGGGCTGAACTGGGTTATACTGGGCTGAACTGGGTTATACTGGGCTGAACTGGGTTATACTGGGCTGAACTGGGTTATACTGGGCTGAACTGGGTTATACTGGGCTGAACTGGGTTATACTGGTATGAACTGGGTTATACTGGGCTGAACTGGGTTGTACTGGGCTGAACTGGGTTATACTGGGCTGAACTGGGTTATACTGGGCTGAACTGGGTTATACTGGGACATACTGGGTTATACTGGGCTGAACTGGGTTGTACTGGGCTGAACTGGGTTGTACTGGGCTGAACTGGGTTGTACTGGGCTGAACTGGGTTGTACTGGGCTGAACTGGGTTATACTGGTATGAACTGGGTTATACTGGGCTGAACTGGGTTATACTGGGCTGAACTGGGTTATACTGGGCTGAACTGGGTTATACTGGGCTGAACTGGGATCTCACCATGCCCCTTTTGTCCCCCCCCATTCCAGTTTGGACCCCTCCCAGTTCATCCGGACCCCCACGGGGCAGCTCTTCGTGACCCCCGCGGTGAGGGGGGGGATCCTGCCCAGGGTGCTGAGGGGGCTGCTGGAGGCCAGGAGCAGGTATGGGATTTATGGGGGATTTATAGGGGATTTATAGGGGATTTATAGGGGATTTATAGGGGATTTATAGGGGATTTATGGGGGATTTATGGGGGATTTATAGGGGATTTATGGGGGATTTATAGGGGATTTATAGGGGATTTATAGGGGATTTATAGGGGATTTATGGGGGATTTATAGGGGATTTATGGGGGATTTATGGGGTCTGGGGGTGTTTGGGGATCCTGCCCAGGGTGCTGAGGGGGCTGCTGGAGGCCAGGAGCAGGTATGGTATGGGGGATTTATAGGGGATTTATGGGGGATTTATGGGGGATTTATGGGGGATTTATAGGGGATTTATGGGGGATTTATGGGGGATTTATGGGGGATTTATGGGGTCTGGGGGTGTTTGGGGATCCTGCCCAGGGTGCTGAGGGGGCTGCTGGAGGCCAGGAGCAGGTATGGGATTTATGGGGGATTTATAGGGGATTTATGGGGGATTTATATGGGATTTATGGGGGATTTATGGGGGATTTATAGGGGATTTATAGGGGATTTATAGGGGATTTATGGGGGATTTATGGGGGATTTATAGGGGATTTATGGGGGATTTATGGGGGATTTATGGGGTCTGGGGGTGTTTGGGGATCCTGCCCAGGGTGCTGAGGGGGCTGCTGGAGGCCAGGAGCAGGTATGGGATTTATAGGGGATTTATGGGGGATTTATGGGGGATTTATGGGGGATTTATGGGGGATTTATGGGGGATTTATGGGGGATTTATAGGGGATTTATGGGGGATTTATAGGGGATTTATGGGGGATTTATGGGGGATTTATGGGGGATTTATAGGGGATTTATGGGGTCTGGGGGTGTTTGGGGATCCTGCCCAGGGTGCTGAGGGGGCTGCTGGAGGCCAGGAGCAGGTATGGGATTTATAGGGGATTTATAGGGGATTTATAGGGGATTTATGGGGGATTTATGGGGGATTTATGGGGGATTTATAGGGGATTTATGGGGGATTTATAGGGGATTTATGGGGGATTTATGGGGGATTTATGGGGGATTTATGGGGGATTTATGGGGTATTTATGGGGGATTTATGGGGGATTTATGGGGGATTTATGGGGTATTTATGGGGGATTTATGGGGTCTGGGGGTGTTTGGGGATCCTGCCCAGGGTGCTGAGGGGGCTGCTGGAGGCCAGGAGCAGGTATGGGATTTATGGGGGATTTATAGGGGATTTATAGGGGATTTATGGGGGATTTATGGGGGATTTATGGGGGATTTATGGGGGATTTATGGGGGATTTATAGGGGATTTATGGGGGATTTATAGGGGATTTATGGGGGATTTATGGGGGATTTATGGGGTCTGGGGGTGTTTGGGGATCCTGCCCAGGGTGCTGAGGGGGCTGCTGGAGGCCAGGAGCAGGTATGGGATTTATAGGGGATTTATAGGGGATTTATAGGGGATTTATGGGGGATTTATGGGGGATTTATGGGGGATTTATGGGGGATTTATGGGGGATTTATGGGGGATTTATGGGGGATTTATGGGGGATTTATGGGGTCTGGGGGTGTTTGGGGATCCTGCCCAGGGTGCTGAGGGGGCTGCTGGAGGCCAGGAGCAGGTATGGGATTTATAGGGGATTTATGGGGGATTTATGGGGGATTTATGGGGGATTTATAGGGGATTTATGGGGGATTTATGGGGGATTTATAGGGGATTTATGGGGGATTTATGGGGGATTTATGGGATTTATAGGGGATTTATAGGGGATTTATAGGGGATTTATGGGGTATTTATGGGGGATTTATGGGATTTATGGGGGATTTATATGGGATTTATAGGGGATTTATGGGGGATTTATGGGGGATTTGGGGGGATTTGGGGGGATTTGGGGGGATTTGGGGGATTTGGGGGGTCCTGGGGGGGATTTGGGGGGATTATGGGGGGTTTGGGGGTCCCTGGGGGAGTTTGGGGGGGTTCAGGAGGTCTCAGGTGATCTCAGGTGTGTCAGTGGGGCTCAGGTGATCTCAGGTGATCTCAGGTGTGTCAGGTGATCTCAGGTGATCTCAGATGATCTCAGGTGTGTCAGGTGATCTCAGATGATCTCAGGTGATCTCAGGTGATCTCAGGTGTGTCAGGTGATCTCAGATGATCTCAGATGATCTCAGGTGTGTCAGGTGATCTCAGGTGAGGTTCAGGTGTGTCAGTGGGGCTCAGGTGAGGTCAGGTGGGTTCAGGTGAGGTTCAGGTGAGGTCAGGTGATGTTCAGGTGATCTCAGGTGATCTCAGATGATCTCAGGTGATCTCAGGTGAGGTTCAGGTGAGGTTCAGGTGGGTTCAGGTGATGTTCAGGTGGGTTCAGGTGAGGTTCAGGTGTGTCTCCTGGCAGGGTGAAGGCGGCCCTGGCGCAGGAGCAGGACCCGGCAGGGCTGGGGTTGGGGGGTCAGGTGAAGGTCAGGTGAGGTTCAGGTGAGCTCAGATGATCTCAGGTGATGTTCAGATGAGCTCAGATGATCTCAGGTGATCTCAGGTGATCTCAGGTGTGTCAGTGGGGTTCAGGTGATGTTCAGGTGTGTCAGTGAGGTTCAGGTGTGTCTCCTGGCAGGGTGAAGGCGGCCCTGGCGCAGGAGCAGGACCCGGCAGGGCTGGGGTTGGGGGGTCAGGTGAAGGTCAGGTGATGTTCAGATGAGCTCAGATGAGCTCAGGTGAGCTCAGATGAGCTCAGATGATCTCAGGTGATCTCAGGTGATCTCAGGTGATCTCAGGTGAGCTCAGATGATCTCAGGTGATCTCAGGTGTGTCAGTGAGGTTCAGGTGAGGTTCAGGTGGGTTCAGGTGATGTTCAGGTGGGTTCAGGTGGGTTCAGGTGAGGTTCAGGTGGGTTCAGGTGATGTTCAGGTGTGTCTCCTGGCAGGGTGAAGGCGGCCCTGGCGCAGGAGCAGGACCCGGCAGGGCTGGGGTTGGGGGGTCAGGTGAAGGTCAGGTGATGTTCAGATGAGCTCAGATGATCTCAGGTGATCTCAGGTGATCTCAGATGATCTCAGGTGGGTTCAGGTGAGGTTCAGGTGGGTTCAGGTGATCTCAGGTGTGTCTCCTGGCAGGGTGAAGGCGGCCCTGGCGCAGGAGCAGGACCCGGCAGGGCTGGGGTTGGGGGGGTCAGGTGAGGTTCAGGTGAGCTCAGATGATCTCAGGTGATCTCAGGTGTGTCAGTGAGGTTCAGGTGAGGTTCAGGTGTGTTCAGATGATCTCAGGTGGGTTCAGATGATCTCAGGTGTGTCTCCTGGCAGGGTGAAGGCGGCCCTGGCGCAGGAGCAGGACCCGGCAGGGCTGGGGTTGGGGGGGTCAGGTGAGGTTCAGGTGAGCTCAGATGATCTCAGGTGATCTCAGGTGTGTCAGTGAGGTTCAGGTGAGGTTCAGGTGTGTTCAGATGATCTCAGGTGTGTTCAGATGATCTCAGGTGTGTCTCCTGGCAGGGTGAAGGCGGCCCTGGCGCAGGAGCAGGACCCGGCAGGGCTGGGGTTGGGGGGGTCAGGTGAAGGTCAGGTGAGGTTCAGATGAGCTCAGATGAGCTCAGGTGAGCTCAGATGAGCTCAGATGATCTCAGGTGATCTCAGATGATCTCAGATGATCTCAGGTGGGTTCAGGTGAGGTTCAGGTGTGTTCAGGTGATCTCAGGTGTGTCTCCTGGCAGGGTGAAGGCGGCCCTGGCGCAGGAGCAGGACCCGGCGCGCCGGCAGGTGCTGGACGGGCGGCAGCTGGCACTGAAGGTCAGCGCCAACTCCGTCTACGGCTTCACCGGGGCACAGGCGGGGAGGCTGCCCTGCCTGGAGATATCGCAGGTGAGGGGCACCTGGGCACACCTGGGCACACCTGGGCACACCCTGATACACCTGGGCACACCTGGGCACACCTGGGCACACCTGGGATACACCCACTGCACCCAGCCCTTCACCGGGGCACAGGCGGGGAGGCTGCCCTGCCTGGAGATATCGCAGGTGAGGGGCACCTGGGCACACCTGGGGGCACCTGGGCACACCCTGATACACCTGGGGCACACCTGGGGCACACCTGGGCACACCTGGGACACACCCTGATACACCTGGGGCACACCTGGGCACACCTGGGCACACCTGGGGCACACCTGGGCACACCTGGGACACACCCTGATACACCTGGGCACACCTGGGGCACACCTGGGCACACCCTGATACACCTGGGCACACCCTGATACACCTGGGCACACCTGGGGCACACCTGGGCACACCTGGGACACACCCTGATACACCTGGGCACACCTGGGGCACACCTGGGCACACCTGGGACACACCCTGATACACCTGGGCACACCTGGGCACACCTGGGACACACCCTGATACACCTGGGCACACCTGGGGGCACCTGGGCACACCCTGATACACCTGGGCACACCTGGGCACACCTGGGCACACCCTGATACACCTGGGCACACCTGGGCACACCCTGATACACCTGGGCACACCTGGGCACACCCTGATACACCTGGGATACACCCACTGCACCCAGCCCTTCACCGGGGCACAGGCGGGGAGGCTGCCCTGCCTGGAGATATTGCAGGTGAGGGGCACCTGGGCACACCTGGGGGCACCTGGGGGCACCCTGATACACCTGGGCACACCTGGGGCACACCTGGGCACACCTGGGACACACCTGGGCACACCTGGGCACACCTGGGGCACACCTGGGCACACCCTGATACACCTGGGCACACCCTGATACACCTGGGCACACCTGGGGCACACCTGGGCACACCTGGGACACACCCTGATACACCTGGGCACACCTGGGGCACACCTGGGCACACCCTGATACACCTGGGCACACCCTGATACACCTGGGCACACCTGGGGCACACCTGGGCACACCTGGGACACACCCTGATACACCTGGGCACACCTGGGGCACACCTGGGCACACCTGGGACACACCCTGATACACCTGGGCACACCTGGGCACACCTGGGACACACCCTGATACACCTGGGCACACCTGGGGGCACCTGGGCACACCCTGATACACCTGGGCACACCTGGGCACACCTGGGCACACCTGGGCACACCCTGATACACCTGGGATACACCCAACACACCCAGCCCTTCACCGGGGCACAGGCGGGGAGGCTGCCCTGCCTGGAGATATCGCAGGTGAGGGGCACCTGGGGGCACCTGGGCACACCTGGGACACATCCAACACACCCTGACACACCTGGGCACACCTGGGCACACCTGGGCACACCCTGATACACCTGGGATACACCCACTGCACCCAGCCCTTCACCGGGGCACAGGCGGGGAGGCTGCCCTGCCTGGAGATATTGCAGGTGAGGGGCACCTGGGGGCACCTGGGCACACCTGGGCACACCCTGATACACCTGGGCACACCTGGGATACACCCTGATACACCTGGGATACACCTGGGGGCACCTGGGCACACCTGGGGGCACCTGGGCACACCTGGGGAACACCTGGGCACACCTGGGGCATACCTGGGGCACACCGGGGCACACCTGGGCACACCTGGGTACACCTGGGCATACCTGGGGCACACCTGGGCACACCTGGGCACACCTGGGCACACCTGGGACACACCTGGGCACACCTGGGCACACCTGGGCACACCTGGGACACACCCAACACACCTGGGCACACCTGGGCACACCTGGGCACACCTGGGGCACACCTGGGCATACCTGGGGCACACCTGGGCACACCTGGGACACACCTGGGCACACCGGGGCACACCTGTGACACACCTGGGCACACCTGGGCACACCGGGGCACACCTGGGCACACCTGGGCACACCTGGGCACTCACCTGTCCCTCCCCTGTCCCCCCCGGTGCCAGAGCGTGACGGGGTTCGGGCGTCAGATGATCGAGAGGACGAAACAGCTCGTGGAGGAAAAATACGGGGGGCAAGGGGGGCACCCTGCCCAGGTAAAGGTGAGACACGGGCACAGGGGGGCACCCTGCCCAGGTAAAGGTGAGACACGGGCACAGGGGGGGCAGGGGGGGCACCCTGCCCAGGTAAAGGTGAGACACGGGCACAGGGGGGGCACCCTGCCCAGGTAAAGGTGAGAGAGGGGCACAGGGGGGCACCCTGCCCAGGTAAAGGTGAGACACGGGCACAGGGGGGGCAAGGGGGGCACCCTGCCCAGGTAAAGGTGAGACACGGGCACAGGGGGGGCACCCTGCCCAGGTAAAGGTGAGACACGGGCACCCTGCCCAGGTAAAGGTGAGAGAGGGGCACCCTGCCCAGGTAAAGGTGAGACACGGGCACCCTGCCCAGGTAAAGGTGAGAGGGGGGCACAGGGGGGCACCCTGCCCAGGTAAAGGTGAGAGAGGGGGCTGGGGGGGTTTGGGGGTTTTTGGGGGTTTTTGGGGTCCCTGATGCCGATTTTGGGGTCCCTGAGGGGGTTTTTTGGGTCATTAACAGTGATTTTGGGGTCATTAACAGTGATTTCGGGGTCATTAACAGTGATTTTGGGGTCATTAACAGTGATTTTGGGGTCATTAACAGTGATTTTGGGGTCATTAACAGTGATTTTGGGGTCATTAACAGTGATTTCGGGGTCATTAACAGTGATTTTGGGGTCATTACCAGTGATTTCGGGGTCATTAACAGTGATTTTGGGGTCATTAACAGTGATTTTGGGGTCATTACCAGTGATTTTGGGGTCATTACCAGTGATTTTTGGGGTCATTACCAGTGATTTTGGGGTCATTAACAGTGATTTTGGGGTCATTACCAGTGATTTCGGGGTCATTAACAGTGATTTTGGGGTCATTACCAGTGATTTCGGGGTCATTACCAGTGATTTCGGGGTCATTACCAGTGATTTTGGGGTCATTAACAGTGATTTTGGGGTCATTAACAGTGATTTTGGGGTCATTACCAGTGATTTTGGGGTCATTAACAGTGATTTTGGGGTCATTACCAGTGATTTTGGGGTCATTAACAGTGATTTTGGGGTCATTAACAGTGTTTTTGGGGTCCCAGGTGGTGTATGGGGACACAGACTCCGTGATGTCACCCTGGGGGTTTTTGGGGTGGGTTTGGGGGTTTTTGGGGTCCCTGATGCTGATTTTGGGGTCCCTGATGCTGATTTTGGGGTCATTAACAGTGTTTTTGGGGTCCCAGGTGGTCTATGGGGACACAGACTCGGTGATGTGCCGCCTGGGGGTTTTTGGGGTGGGTTTTGGGGTTTTTGGGGTCCCTGATGCTGATTTTGGGGTCCCTGATGCTGATTTTGGGGTCATTAACAGTGTTTTTGGGGTCCCAGGTGGTCTATGGGGACACAGACTCGGTGATGTGCCGCCTGGGGGTTTTTGGGGTGGGTTTGGGGGTTTTTGGGGTCCCTGATGCTGATTTTGGGGTCCCTGATGCCATTTTTGGGGTCATTAACAGTGTTTTTGGGGTCCCAGGTGGTCTATGGGGACACAGACTCGGTGATGTGCCGCCTGGGGGTTTTTGGGGTGGGTTTTGGGGTTTTTGGGGTCCCTGATGCTGATTTTGGGGTCCCTGATGCTGATTTTGGGGTCATTAACAGTGTTTTTGGGGTCCCAGGTGGTGTATGGGGACACAGACTCGGTGATGTGCCGCCTGGGGGTGCCGTCGGTGCCCGAGGGGTTTTTGGGGTGGGTTTTGGGGTTTTTGGGGTGGGTTTTGGGGGTTTTTGGGGTCCCTGATGCCATTTTTGGGGTCATTAACAGTGTTTTTGGGGTCCCAGGTGGTGTATGGGGACACAGACTCGGTGATGTCACCCTGGGGGTTTTTGGGGTGGGTTTGGGGGTTTTTGGGGTCCCTGATGCTGATTTTGGGGTCCCTGATGCTGATTTTGGGGTCATTAACAGTGTTTTTGGGGTCCCAGGTGGTGTATGGGGACACAGACTCGGTGATGTGCCGCCTGGGGGTTTTTGGGGTGGGTTTGGGGGTTTTTGGGGTCCCTGATGCCATTTTTGGGGTCATTAACAGTGTTTTTGGGGTCCCAGGTGGTCTATGGGGACACAGACTCGGTGATGTGCCGCCTGGGGGTGCCGTCGGTGGCCGAGGCGGCCGAGCTGGGGCGCGAGGTGGCCTCGTGGGTGTCGGGGCATTTCCCGCCCCCCATCCGGCTCGAGTTCGAGAAGGTGAGCACCCCAAAATATTGGGGGGGGTCCAAAATATGGGGGGGGAACCCCAAAATATGGGGGGGACCCCAAAATATGGGGAAAGGGACCAAAAATGGGGGGGGACCCCAAAATATTGGGGGGGGTCCAAAATATGGGAGGGGACCCCAAAATATGGGAGGGACCCCAAAATACGGGAGGGACCCCAAAATATGGGAGGGACCCCAAATATGAGGGAACCCTAAAATATGGGGGGAGTCACAAAAGTATGGAGGGGGGTCCAAAATATGGGAGGGGGGTCCCCAAATCCCAGGGGGGTGTCCCCTGACCCCAGGTGTGTCCCCTGACCCCAGGTGTGTCCCCTCACCCCAGGTGTGTCCCCTGTCCCCACCACATCCCCCAGGTGTGTCCTCTCACCTGTCCCCCCTTCCCCAGGTGTGTCCCCTGTCCCTCTCCAGGTGTACTGGCCCTACCTGTTAATCAGCAAGAAGCCCCAGGTGTCCCCCTCAGGTGTCCCCCCTGACCCCCCAGGTGACCCCAGGTGACCCCAGGTGACCCCAGGTGTGTCCCCTGACCCCAGGTGTGTCCCCTGTCCCCCCCAGGTGTACTGGCCGTACCTGTTAATCAGCAAGAAGCGCTACGCCGGCCTCTGCTTCTCGGGGGGCGCGGGGACCCCCCCAAAGCTGGACTGCAAAGGGCTGGAGGCCGTCAGGAGGGACAACTGTCCCCTGGCTGCCAACCTGGTCACCTCCTGCCTCAGGAGGATCCTCCTGCACAGGTGAGACCCCCCCAAAATGGGGGGAAAATTGGGGGGAAACACCTGGGAAAATTGGGGGGAAATTGGGGGGAAACACCTGGAAAAATTGGGGGGAAAAAATCATTTAAATGGGGGGGAGATACAGGGGAAATTGGGGGAAAATGGGGACATGGGAGTGTCCCCTGGCTGCCAACCTGGTCACCTCCTGCCTCAGGAGGATCCTCCTGCACAGGTGAGACCCCCCCAGAATGGGGGGAAAATTGGGGGGAAACACCTGGGAAAATTGGGGAAAATTGGGGGGAAAAATCACTCAAATAGGGGGGGAGATACAGGGGAAATTGGGGGGGAAATGGGGATATGGGAGTGTCCCCAACCCAACCTGGTCACCTCCTGCCTCAGGAGGATCCTCCTGCACAGCTGAGACCCCCAAAGCCCCTCTGTCCCCCCTTTTTGCCCCCCAGGGACCCCCAAACCCCCTGTGACCCCATTTTTAACCCCCAGGGACCCCCAAAACCCCTTTGACCCCCATTTCTCCCCCCAGGGACCCCGAGGGGGCCGTGGCCCACGCTCAGGATGTGATTTGGGACCCCCAAAGCCCCCCTGACCCCCCTTTTTGCCCCCCAGGGACCCCCAAACCCCCTGTGACCCCCATTTCTCCCCCCAGGGACCCCGAGGGGGCCGTGGCCCATGCTCAGGACATGCTTTGGGACCCCCAAAGCCCCCCTGACCCCATTTCTCCCCCCAGGGACCCCGAGGGGGCCGTGGCCCACGCTCAGGACGTGATCTCGGACCTGCTCTGCAACCGCATCGACATCTCCCAGCTCGTCATCACCAAGGAGCTCACCCGGGCGGCCTCGGCCTACGCGGCCCCACAGGCCCACGTCAGGCTGGCTGAGAGGTTTGGGACCCTAAAAAACCCCAAAAAACCCCCAAAAAACACACCCAAACCCCAAAAACCATCATGGGGACGATCCTGGACCCCAAAAACCCCAATGGGAACCCCAAAAACCATCCCTAAACCCCCAAAAAAACCCCTGGAGCTCACCCGGGCGGCCTCGGCCTACGCGGCCCCACAGGCCCACGTCAGGCTGGCCGAGAGGTTTGGGACCCTAAAAAACCCCAAAAAACCCCCAAAAAACACACCCAAACCCCAAAAACCATCATGGGAACGATCCTGGACCCCAAAAACCCCAATGGGAACCCCAAAAACCATCCCTAAACCCCCAAAAAAACCCCTGGAGCTCACCCGGGCGGCCTCGGCCTACGCGGCCCCACAGGCCCACGTCAGGCTGGCCGAGAGGTTTGGGACCCTAAAAAACCCCAAAAAAACCCCAAAAAACACACCCAAACCCCAAAAACCATCATGGGAACGATCCTGGACCCCAAAAACCCCAATGGGAACCCCAAAAACCAGCCCTGAACCCCACAAACCCCCCCTGGAGCTCACCCGGGCGGCCTCGGCCTACGCGGCCCCACAGGCTCACGTCAGGCTGGCCGAGAGGTTTGGGACCCTAAAAAACCCCAAAAAAACCCCAAAAAACACACCCAAACCCCAAAAACCATCATGGGAACAACCCTGAACCCCAAAAACCCCAATGGGAACCCCAAAAACCAGCCCTGAACCCCACAAACCCCCCCTGGAGCTCACCCGGGCGGCCTCGGCCTACGCGGCCCCACAGGCTCACGTCAGGCTGGCCGAGAGGTTTGGGACCCCAAAAACCCCAAAAAACCCCCAAAAAACACACCCAAACCCCAAAAACCATCATGGGAACAACCCTGAACCCCAAAAACCCCAATGGGAACCTTAAAAACCACCCCTGAACCCCACAAACCACCCTTGGAGCTCACCCGGGCGGCCTCGGCCTACGCGGCCCCACAGGCCCACGTCAGGCTGGCCGAGAGGTTTGGGACCCCAAAAACCCCAAAAAACCCCCAAAAAACACACCCAAACCCCAAAAACCATCATGGGAACAACCCTGAACCCCAAAAACCCCAATGGGAACCCCAAAAACCCCAATAGGAACCCCAAAAACCATCATGGGAATGATCCTGAACCCCAAAAACCCCAATGGGAACCCCAAAAACCCCAATAGGAACCCCAAAAACCATCATGGGAACGACCCTGAACCCCAAAAACCCCAATGGGAACCCTGTTTTGGGATGATTTGTCCCATTTTTGGGTGTTTTTTGGCAGGTTGAAGCAGCGGGACCCGGGCAGTGCCCCCTGAGCTGTGTTTTTGGGTTCATTTCTCCCATTTTTGGGTTCATTTCTCCCATTTTTGGGTGTTTTTGGGTGTTTTTTTGCAGATTGAAGCAGAGGGACCCTGGCAGTGCCCCCTGAGCTGTGTTTTTGGGTTCATTTATGGTGTTTTTGGGTGTTTTTTTGCAGATTGAAGCAGCGGGACCCGGGCAGTGCCCCCTGAGCTGTGTTTTTGGGTTCATTTATGGTGTTTTTGGGTGTTTTTTGGCAGATTGAAGCAGAGGGACCCTGGCAGTGCCCCCGTGCTGGGCGATCGTGTCCCCTACGTCATCGTCAGCGGGGCCCGGGGGGAGGCGGCCTACACCAGATCTGAGGTCACCCAGGGGTCACCCAGGGGTCACCCGGGGTCACGGGGTCACCCAGGGGTCACCCGGGGTCACGGGGTCACCCAGGGGTCACCCGGGGTCATGGAGTCACCCAGGGGGGTGGGGGAGGGTAAAGGGGGTGGAGGGAGGGGGGGATTTTGGGGGATTGGGTTCTGCTCGTGCCCCCCTGGAGCCCCTTTTTGACCCTTCCCCCCACCCCTAAAACTACCCCAGGATCCCCCAAACCCCCCCCAAACCCCCCCTTTTACCCCTAAACCCCCCAGGACCCCCCAGGACCTCCCAAAATCCCCTCCAGGCCCCCCCAAACCCCTCCAGGACCCCCCAAACTCCCCTGTTTGCCCCCCAAACCCCCCCCAAATCCCCTCCAGGACCCCCCAAATCCCCCCCAGGACCCCCCAACCCCCCCCAAATCCCCCCCAAACCCCCTCTAGACCCCCCCCAAACCCCAAATCTCCCCCCAGGACCCGGTGTACGCCCTGGAGCAGAACCTGCCCATCGACACCCGACCCCCAAACCCCTCCCAGGACCCCTCAGAACCCCCCAAATCCCCTCCAGGACCCCCCAAATTCCCCCCAAACCCCCCCTTTTCCCCCTAAATCCCCCCCAAACCCCCCCAGGACCCCCCAAACCCCCCCAAAACCCCCTCCAGGACCCCCCAAACCCCCTTTAAATCCCCCCAAATCCCCCCCAGGACCCGGTGTACGCCCTGGAGCAGAACCTGCCCATCGACACCCGACCCCCAAACCCCCCCAAATCCCCCCCAGGACCCCCCAAATCCCCCCCAAATCCCCCCCAAGCCCCCTCTAGACCCCCCTCTCAAACCCCAAATCCCCCCCAGGACCCGGTGTACGCCCTGGAGCAGAACCTGCCCATCGACACCCGACCCCCAAACCCCCCCAAATCCCCCCCAGGACCCCCCAAATCCCCCCCAAATCCCCCCCAAGCCCCCTCTAGACCCCCCTCTCAAACCCCAAATCCCCCCCAGGACCCGGTGTACGCCCTGGAGCAGAACCTGCCCATCGACACCCGACCCCCAAACCCCCCCAAATCCCCCCCAGGACCCCCCAAATCCCCCCCAAATCCCCCCCAAGCCCCCTCTAGACCCCCCTCTCAAACCCCAAATCCCCCCCAGGACCCGGTGTACGCCCTGGAGCAGAACCTGCCCATCGACACCCGGTATTATCTGGAGCAGCAGCTCGCCAAGCCCCTCCTCAGGATCTTCGAGCCCATCCTGGGCGAGGGGAGGGCCCAGGGGGTCCTGCTGAGTGAGTGACACTCCCCCAGGGACCCCAAAATCCTGATAAAGTCACCCAGAACACTCCCAGAAACCCCAAAACCCTGATAAAGTCACCCAGAACACCCCCAGGGACCCCAAAACCCCAATAAAGTCACCCAGAACAGCCCCAGAACCCCCAAAAACCCCGATAAATTCACCCAAAACAACCCCAGGGACCCCCAGAACCCTCAAAAACCCCCCAAAACCCCCATAAACTCACCCAGAACACTCCCAGACCCCAAAACTCCCCCAAAACCCCCATAAACACACCCAAAACACCCCCAGGGATCCCAGAACCCCCAAAACCCCGATAAACTCACCCAAAACATCCCCAGGGATCCCAGAAACCCCAAAACCCCGATAAACTCACCCAAAACATCCCCAGGGACCCCCAAAACCCCAAAAACCCCGATAAACTCACCCAAAACATCCCCAGGGGACCCCCAAAACCCCAAAAACCCCAATAAACTCACCCAAAACATCCCCAGGGGACCCCAAAAACCCCAATAAACTCACCCAAAACATCCCCAGGGGACCCCAAAACCCCAAAAAACCCCAATAAACTCACCCAAAACATCCCCAGGGACCCCCAAAACCCCAATAAACTCACCCAAAACATCCCCAGGGACCCCCAAAACCCCCAAAACCCTCATAAACTCACCCAAAACATCCCCAGGGACCCCCAAAACCCCAATAAATTCACCCAGAACAGCCCCAGAACCCCCAAAACCCCAATAAACCTCACCCAAAACATCCCCAGGGACCCCCAAAACCCCAAAAACCCCAATAAACCTCACCCAAAACATCCCCAGGGACCCCCAAAACCCCAAAAAACCCCAATAAACTCACCCAAAACATCCCCAGGGACCCCCAAAACCCCAAAAACCCCAATAAACTCACCCAAAACATCCTCAGGGGACCCCCAAAACCCCAATAAACCTCACCCAAAACATCCCCAGGGACCCCACAAAGCCCACCCAGACCCCAAAACCATCCCAAAAATCACCCAACCCCCCCCCAGACCCCTCTGGGTGTGTTTTGTGGGGTTTTTGGGGGTGTGGGGGTGTTTTGGGTGAGGTTTGGGGGGCTTGGGGGGGGTTCTGGGTGTTTTGGGGGGGGTCTGTGGGTTTGGGGGGCTCTGGGTGGTTTTGGGGGGTTCTGGGGGTGTTTTGGGTGAGGTTTGGGGGGCTTGGGGGGGGGGTTCTGTGTGGGTTTTGGGATTCTGGGTGGGTTTTTGGGGGGTTTCTGGGTGGGTTTGGGGGGGTTCTGGGTGGGTTTTGGGGGTTCTGGGGGGGGTTGGGGGTTCTGGGTGGGTTTTGGGGGGTTCTGGGTGGGTTTTTGGGGGGTTCTGGGTGGTTTTGGGGGGTTCTGGGGGGTTTTGGGGGTTCTGGGTGGGTTTGGGGTATTCTTGGGTGGTTTTGGGTGTTTTTGGGGTGTTCTGGGGGGGTTTTGGGGGGTTCTGGTGGTTTTAGGATATTCTTGGGTGTTTTGGGGTGGTTTTGGGGTGTTCTGGGGGGGTTTTGGGGTGTCTGGGGTGTTTTTGGGGTGTTCTGGAGGTTTCTGGGGCCCCCCTGACCCCCCCTTTGTCCCCAGGGTGGTTTTGGGGTGTTTTGGGGTATTCTTGGGTGTTTTTGGGGTGTTTTGGGTGTTTTTGGGGTGTTCTGGGTGTTTTTGGGGTGTTTTTGGGGTGGTTTTGGGTGTTTTTGGGGTGTTTTGGGTGTTTTTGGGGTGTTCTGGGTGTTTTTGGGGTGTTTTTGGGGTGGTTTTGGGTGTTTTTGGGGTTTCTGGGCCCCCCTGACCCCCCTTTGCCCCCAGGGGGGGAGCACACTCGGTGTAAGACGGTGCTGACGGCGAAGGTCGGGGCGCTCTCGGCGTTCGCCACCAAACGCAGCAGCTGCGTGGGATGCAGGGCCGTGCTGCAACATCATGGTAATGTGCTTAAATCACTCTAAATCACCCTAAATCACCCCAAAAATATCCCTAAAATATCCCTAAAATATCCCTAAAATATCCCAGAAATCCCCCCCTGCAGGGCTGTGCTGCAACATCATGGTAATGTCCTTAAATCACTCTAAATCACCCTAAATCACCCCAAAAATATCCCTAAAATATCCCTAAAATATCCCTAAAATATCCCAGAAATCCCCCCCTGCAGGGCCGTGCTGCAACATCATGGTAATGTGCTTAAATCACTCTAAATCACCCTAAATCACCCCAAAAATATCCCTAAAATATCCCTAAAATATCCCTAAAATATCCCTAAAATATCCCAGAAATCCCCCCTGCAGGGCTGTGCTGCAACATCATGGTAATGTACCTAAAATACCCTTAAATCACCCCAAAATATCCCAAAATACCCCTAAAATATCCCTAAAATATCCCAGAAATCCCCTCCTGCAGGGCCGTGCTGCCACACCATGGTAATGTGCTTAAATCACCCCTAAAATATCCCTAAAATATCCCCAAAATATCCCTAAAATATCCCTAAAATATCCCAGAAATATCCCAGAAATCCCCCCCTGCAGGGTTGTGCTGTCACATCATGGTGAGACCCCAAAATCACCCTAAATCACCCCAAAAATATCCCTAAAATATCCCTAAAATATCCCAGAAATCCCCCCTGCAGGGCTGTGCTGCCACATCATGGTGAGACCCCAAAATCACCCTAAATCCCCCCAAAAATATCCCCAAAAAAACCCCTAAAATATCCCAAAAATATCCCAGAAATCCCCCCCTGCAGGGCTGTGCTACAACATCATGGTGAGACCCCTAAAATATCCCAAAAATATCCTAAAATACCCCAAAAATACCCTAAAATACCCCTAAAATATCCCAGAAATCCCCCCTGCAGGGCTGTGCTGCCACACCATGGTAATGTGCTTAAATCACCCCAAAATATCCCTAAAATATCCCCAAAATATCCCCAAAATACCCTAAAATATCCCTAAAATATCCCAGAAATCCCCCCTGCAGGGCCGTGCTGCCACACCATGGTAATGTCCCTAAATCACCCCAAATCACCCCAAAAATACCCCCCAAATCCACCCCAAAAATACCCCCAGAACCACCCCAAAAACATTTCCCACCCCCAAAACCAACCCAAATCACCCCCAAAACTATCCCAAAAGCCAGACCCTGGGTGGGTCAGACCCCTGAAATCCCCCCCAAAAAAACCCAAATTCCCCCCCCCAAAAAAACCCCAAATTCCCCCAAAACCCCCCCCAAAAAAACCCCAAATCCCCCCCCCAAAAAAAACCCCAAATCCCCCCCCAAACCCCCCAAAAAAAAACCCCCAAAAAAACCCCAACCCCCCCCCCAAAAAACCCCAAATCCCCCCAAATCCCCCCAAAAAAAACCCCAAATCCCCCCAAAAAAACCCCAAATTTCCCCAACCCCCCCCAAAAGAAAAACTCCAAATCCCCCAAAACCCCCCCAAAAAAAACCCCAAATACCCCCCCAAACCCCCCCAAAAAACCCAAACCCCCCCCAAAAAAACCCCAAATCCCCCCAGGTGCCGTCTGCGATTTCTGCCGCGAGCGAGAGTCGGAGCTCTACCAGAAAGAGGTGAGGGGGGACCCCAAAATCACCCTGGGGACCCCAAAATCACCCTGGGGGGCCCCAAAATCCTCCTGGGGGCCCCAAAATCCTCCTGGGGGGCCCCAAAATCCTCCTGGGGGCCCCAAAATCCTCCTGGGGGGCCCTAAATCCTCCTGGGGACCCAAAATCCTCCTGGGGGCCCCAAAATCCTCCTGGGGGGCCCCAAAATCCTCCTGGGGGGACCCAAAATCCTCCTGGGGGGGCCTAAATCTTCTTGGGGGGCCCCAAAATCCTCCTGGGTAACCCTAAAATTCACTGGGGAGCCCCAAAATCCTCCTGGGGACCCCAAAATTCACTGGGGAACCCCAAAATCTTCCTGGGGGGCCCCAAATCCTCCTGGGGGGCCCCAAAATCTTCCTGGGGACCCCAAAATCCTCTTGGAGGGGACCCAAAATCTTCTTGGGGGGACCCCAAAATTCACTGGGAACTCCAAATTCACTGGGGGGCCCCAAAATCCTCCTGGGGGCCCCAAAATCCTCCTGGGGGGCCCCAAAATCCTCCTGGGGGCCCCAAAATCCTCCTGGGGGCCCCAAAATCTTCTTAGGGGGACCCAAAATCTTCTTAGAGGGACCCAAAATCCTCCTGGGGGGACCCCAAAATCCTCCTGGGGGGGCTCAAAATTCACTGGGGGGCCCCAAAATCCTCCTGGGGGCCCCAAAATCCTCCTGGGGGCCCCAAAATCTTCTTAGGGGGACCCAAAATCTTCTTGGGGGGACCCCAAAATCCTCCTGGGGGGACCCAAAATCCTCCTGGGGGGACCCAAAATCCTCCTGGGGGGGCTCAAAATTTACTGGGGGGTCCCAAATTTACTGGGGAGCCCCAAATTCACTGGGGAGCCCCAAATTCACCCTTTTTTCCCCCTTTTCCCCCCAAAAAGGTGTCGCAGCTTTGGGGTCTCGAGCGCAGCTTCTCCCGCCTCTGGACTCAGTGCCAGCGCTGCCAGGGCTCCCTCCTGCAGGACGTGCTCTGCACCAGGTGACCCCAAAACCCCAAAAACCCTAAAAACCACCCCAAAAAACCCCAAACCCCCCCCCAAAAACCCTTTATCTGAGACCCCTGACCCCAAAAACCCCCCCCTGACCAAACCCTGACCCCCCAAAAACCCCCCCCAAATCCCCCCAGGGCTCCCTCCTGCAGGACGTGCTCTGCACCAGGTGACCCCAAAACCCCAAAAACCCTAAAAACCACCCCAAAAAACCCCAACCCCCCCCCAAAAACCCTTTATCTGAGACCCCTGACCCCAAAAACCCCCCCCGGTGTCACCCCAGGGCTCCCTCCTGCAGGACGTGCTCTGCACCAGGTGACCCCAAAACCCCAAAAACCCTAAAAACCCCCCCAAAAAACCCTAAAAACCCCCCCAAAAACCCTTTATCTGAGACCCCTGACCCCAAAAACCCCCCCTGACCAAACCCTGACCCCCCAAAAACCCCCCCCAAATCCCCCCAGGGCTCCCTCCTGCAGGACGTGCTCTGCACCAGGTGACCCTAAAACCCCTAAAAACCCTAAAAAAACCCCAAAACCCCCAAAAAAACCCTAAAAACCCCTAAAAACCCTCTATCTGAGACCCCTGACCCCAAACCCCCCCCCGGTGTCACCCCAGGGCTCCCTCCTGCAGGACGTGCTCTGCACCAGGTGACCCCAAAAACCCCAAAAAAACCCTAAAAACCCCCCAAAAACCCCCAAAACCCCCCTATCTGAGACCCCTGACCCCAAAACCCCTCCAAATCCCCCCCGTGACCCCAAATCCCCCAAATTTCCCCCAGCCGGGACTGCCCCATTTTTTACTGTCCCCAATGACCCCAAATCCCCCCAAATAACCCCAAATTTCCCCCAATTTCCCCAGCCGGGACTGCCCCATCTTTTACTGTCCCCAATGACCCCAAATCCCCCCAAACCCCCCCAAATCCCCCCAAATCCCCCCAGTGACCCCAAATCCCCCCCAGTGACTCCAATGACCCCAAACCCCCCCAAATCCCCCAAATAACCCCAAATCCCCCAATTTTCCCCCATTTCCCAGCCGGGACTGCCCCATTTTTTACTGTCCCCAATGACCCCAAATCCCCCCAATAACCCAAACCCCCCCAATAACCCCAAATAACCCCAAATCCCCCATTTTTCCCCCATTTCCCAGCCGGGACTGCCCCATTTTTTACTGTCCCCCATGACCCCAAATCCCCCCAATAACCCCAAACCCCCCCAATGACCCCAAATAACCCCAAATCCCCCATTTTTCCCCCATTTCCCAGCCGGGACTGCCCCATTTTTTACTGTCCCCAATGACCCCAAATCCCCCCAATAACCCCAAACCCCCCCAATAACCCCAAATAACCCCAAATCCCCCATTTTTCCCCCATTTCCCAGCCGGGACTGCCCCATTTTTTACTGTCCCCCATGACCCCAAATCCCCCCAATAACCCCAAACCCCCCCAATGACCCCAAATAACCCCAAATCCCCCATTTTTCCCCCATTTCCCAGCCGGGACTGCCCCATTTTTTACTGTCCCCAATGACCCCAAATCCCCCCAATAACCCCAAACCCCCCCAATAACCCCAAATAACCCCAAATCCCCCATTTTTCCCCCATTTCCCAGCCGGGACTGCCCCATTTTTTACTGTCCCCCATGACCCCAAACCCCCCCAATAACCCCAAACCCCCCCAATAACCCCAAATAACCCCAAATCCCCCATTTTTCCCCCATTTCCCAGCCGGGACTGCCCCATTTTTTACTGTCCCCCATGACCCCAAATCCCCCCAATAACCCCAAACCCCCCCAATAACCCCAAATAACCCCAAATCCCCCATTTTTCCCCCATTTCCCAGCCGGGACTGCCCCATTTTTTACTGTCCCCCATGACCCCAAATCCCCCCAATAACCCCAAACCCCCCCAATAACCCCAAATAACCCCAAATCCCCCATTTTTCCCCCATTTCCCAGCCGGGACTGCCCCATTTTTTACTGTCCCCAATGACCCCAAATCCCCCCAATAACCCCAAACCCCCCCAATGACCCCAAATAACCCCAAATCCCCCATTTTTCCCCCATTTCCCAGCCGGGACTGCCCCATTTTTTACTGTCCCCCATGACCCCAAATCCCCCCAATAACCCCAAACCCCCCCAATAACCCCAAATAACCCCAAATCCCCCATTTTTCCCCCATTTCCCAGCCGGGACTGCCCCATTTTTTACTGTCCCCCATGACCCCAAATCCCCCCAATAACCCCAAACCCCCCCAATAACCCCAAATAACCCCAAATCCCCCATTTTTCCCCCATTTCCCAGCCGGGACTGCCCCATTTTTTACTGTCCCCCATGACCCCAAATCCCCCCAATAACCCCAAACCCCCCCAATAACCCCAAATAACCCCAAATCCCCCATTTTTCCCCCATTTCCCAGCCGGGACTGCCCCATTTTTTACTGTCCCCCATGACCCCAAATCCCCCCAATAACCCCAAACCCCCCCAATGACCCCAAATAACCCCAAATCCCCCATTTTTCCCCCATTTCCCAGCCGGGACTGCCCCATTTTTTACTGTCCCCCATGACCCCAAATCCCCCCAATAACCCCAAACCCCCCCAATGACCCCAAATAACCCCAAATCCCCCATTTTTCCCCCATTTCCCAGCCGGGACTGCCCCATTTTTTACTGTCCCCCATGACCCCAAATCCCCCCAATAACCCCAAACCCCCCCAATGACCCCAAATAACCCCAAATCCCCCATTTTTCCCCCATTTCCCAGCCGGGACTGCCCCATTTTTTACTGTCCCCCATGACCCCAAATCCCCCCAATAACCCCAAACCCCCCCAATGACCCCAAATAACCCCAAATCCCCCATTTTTCCCCCATTTCCCAGCCGGGACTGCCCCATTTTTTACTGTCCCCCATGACCCCAAATCCCCCCAATAACCCCAAACCCCCCCAATGACCCCAAATAACCCCAAATCCCCCATTTTTCCCCCATTTCCCAGCCGGGACTGCCCCATTTTTTACTGTCCCCCATGACCCCAAATCCCCCCAATAACCCCAAACCCCCCCAATAACCCCAAATAACCCCAAATCCCCCATTTTTCCCCCATTTCCCAGCCGGGACTGCCCCATTTTTTACTGTCCCCCATGACCCCAAATCCCCCCAATAACCCCAAACCCCCCCAATGACCCCAAATAACCCCAAATCCCCCATTTTTCCCCCATTTCCCAGCCGGGACTGCCCCATTTTTTACTGTCCCCAATGACCCCAAATCCCCCCAATAACCCCAAACCCCCCCAATGACCCCAAATAACCCCAAATCCCCCATTTTTCCCCCATTTCCCAGCCGGGACTGCCCCATTTTTTACATGCGCCGGAAGGTTCAGAAGGATCTTCAGGCCCAGCAGGAGCTGCTCGGGCGCTTCGGGGACCCCGAGTGGTGACCCCAAAACCGGACCCCAAACCCCAAAAAAAAATCCGGGACCCCCCCCCAAAAAAAATAACGGGGGGGGGAACCCCAAAAAATGGGGGGATTTGGGGGTTTTTTGGTTTTTTCTATGGAGAGTTTAATAAAAAGCGGATTTTTGGTGATTTGGGTGATGATTGGGGGGGGTCCTGAGATTTGGGGGGGTCTTTTAAAGGGGGGGACCCCAAAACCAGGGAGCCCAAAATTTTGGGGGGGTTGGGGGGGTGTTTCAAACCCCGCCCCCTTTTTGGGCCAATTTGGGTTTTGATTTTTTTTTATGAGTTTAATAAAAAAGAGGGGAATTTTTGGGGGGTCCTGGGATTTTGGGGGGGGTCTCCTAAAGGGGGGGGACCCCCAAATCAGGGAGCCCAAAAATTTTTAGGGGGTGGGGGGGGTGTTTCAAACCCCACCCCCGTTTTGGGCCAGTTTGGGTGATTTTTTAAATTTTTTTCTATGTAGAGTTTAATAAAAAAGAGGGGATTTTTTGGGGGGTCCTGGGATTTTGGGGGGGGTCTCCTTAAGGGGGGGAAACCCCAAAATCAGGGAGCCCAAAAATTTTTAGGGGGTGGGGGGGTGTTTCAAACCCCACCCCCATTTTGGGCCAATTTGGTTTTTTTTTTTTAATTTCTATGTAGAGTTTAATAAAAAAAGAGGGAATTTTTGGGGGGATCCCGAGATTTTGGGGGGGGGTCTCTTAAAGGGGGGGGACCCCAAAACCAGGGAGCCCAAAAATTTTTAGGGGGGGTGTTTCAAACCCCATCCCCTTTTTGGGTCAGTTTGGGTTTGGTTTTTTTTAATTTCTATGTAGAGTTTAATTAAAAAGAGGGGATTTTTTGGGGGGTCCTGGGATTTTGGGGGGGTCTCCTAAAGAGGAGGGGGGACCCCCCCAAATCAGAGAGCCCAAAAATGATGAGGGGGGGGGGTTGTCACACCCCACACCCCATTTAAGGTCAATTTTGGGGTTTCTTTTTGGGGAGAATCGAATAAAAATCGTGATTTTTTGGGGGGATCCCGGGATTTTTGGGGGGTGAAATTTGGGGGTCCGGGGGGGGGGGGGGGGGAGCAATTCCAGCCCCGGCGCTGTTTGGAGGGGGCGTGGCCTCATGACTGACGCTCCTCTCCGCCAATCAGAGCGCGGCGAGGCCGCCTCGCCCCGCCCCGTGGGTGGGGTTTTACCGCCTCTTCCTGATTGACAGCGCCGCGCTCCAATCGCCGCTCCTCTCGCCGGTGGGCGGTGCCGAGGAGCGAAATTCACCAATGGGAGGGCGGGGAGGGAGGCGGGGCGGCCAATGAGAGGGCTCGGCGGGCGCCTGAGGCCCCGCCCCCCTTATAAAGGCAGGGGGCGGGGGCCTCGCCGCGCGCTCTCAAGATGGCGGAGGCGGCCAATTGTATCATGGAGGTGAGCGCGGAGCGGGGGCAAAATGAGGAGAAACCGGGCGAAAACGGGGCTAAATCGGCACGAAACGGGGCCAGAACGGCGCGGGACGCGGCCCGGCGAGGGGAGGGCGGCGTTCAAAGGGTTAAACGGGGTTAAAAAGGGGGCTGGAGGGGGGGGAGCCCCTCTGAGGGAGGAGGGGGGGGGGGAGCTCTGAGGAGTTCGATGTGTCCGGGGGGGGCTTTGAGGGGGTGAAATGGGGATAAAACGGGGTTAAATGGGGCTGGGGGAGGGTCTGAGGGGGTTAAATGGGGCTGGGGGGGGCTTTGAGGGGGTTAAATGGGGCTGGGGGGGATCTGAGGGGGTTAAATGGGGCTGGGGGGGGTTGAGGGGGTTAAATGGGGCTGGGGGATTAAATTGGGCTGGGGGGGGTCTGAGGGGGTTAAATGGGGCTGGGGGGGGGTCTGAGGGGCGGGGGTCTTTGAGAAGGCTCTGAGGGGTCCTCAGAGGGGTTTGGGGGTCTCTGGAGGGTTTTTTTGGGGTCTCTGGGGGGGCTTTTTTGGGGGGCTGGGGGGGTCCCCCGGGGGGGTTTTTGGGGTCTCTTGGGGGGGGGCTCTAAAGGGACCCCAAAATTGGGGGTGGGGGCTTGGGGGGGTCTCTGATGCGTCTGGGGGGGGGTCCCGGGGGGGTTTTGGGGGGTCTGGGGGGATTTTTGGGGGGTTTTGGGGGGGGGTCTCGAGGGAGGGGGGCGGGGCGGCCCCACGCGCACGTGGGGGGAGGGGCCACGTGGCGGCCACGTGGGGGGTCCGGACCCCTCCCCCCCCCCCAAAAAACCCCCCTCGGGACCCCCCAAAATCCTCCCCGGGACCCCCCAAAATCCCCCCCCAGGACCCCCCAAAACCCGCGATGGGAACAAAGAAAAGGGGGTTGGGGGTGGGGGCGGGGCTTGTCGTGATGAGGAGGGGGCGGGGCCTGTCGCGACACGGCGGGGGCGGGGGGGGCGTGAGGGAGGGGCTGGGGGGGACAGGGAGGAACTGAGACCCCCCCCCAAAATTTGGGTTCTGAGACCCCCCCAAACCCCCCAAAATTGGGGTCAAAAACCCCCCCAAACCCCCCAAAATTTCGGTCCTGAGACCCCCCCAAAACCCCCAGAATTGGGGTCCAAAAACCCCCCAAAATTTGGGTCCTGAGACCCCCAAAACTCCCCCCAAAATTGGGGTCCTAAAACCCCCCAAGATCCCCAAAATTGGGGTCCTCAGACCCCCAAAACCTCCCAAAATTGGGGTTCTGAGACCCCCAAAAACCCCCCCAAAATTTGGGTTCTGAGACCCCCCCAAGATCCCCAAAATTCGGGTCCTAAAACCCCCCAAGATCCCCAACATTGGGGTCCTCAGACCCCCAAAACCCCCCAAAATTGGGGTCCTGAGACCCCCCCAAACCCCCCAAAATTGGGGTCCTAAAACCCCCCAAGATCCCCAAAATTGGGGTCCTCAGACCCCCCAAACCCCCCAAAATTGGGGTCCTGAGACCCCCCAAAACCTCCCAAAATTGGGGTCCTGAGACCCCCCAAACCCATCAAAATTTGGGATGTGAGACCCCCCCAAACCTCCCAAAATTGGGGTCCTGAGACCCCCCCAAACCTCCCAAAATTGGGGTCCTGAGACCCCCCCAAAACCCCCCCAAAATTTGGGTTCTGAGACCCCCAAAACTCCCTCAAAATTTGGGTTCTGAGACCCCCCCAAACCTCCCAAAATTGGGTCCTGACACCCCTCCCAAACCCCCCAAAATTTGGGGTTCTGAGACCCCCCAAGACCCCCAAAATTAAATTTAACCCCCCCCCAGCCCCATTTTAAACCCCCCCAGCCCCATTTTAAACCCCCCCAGCCCCATTTTGGGCCCCCCCAGCCCCATTTTAACCCCCCCAGCCCCATTTAAACCCCCCCCAGCCCCATTTAAACCCCCCCAGCCCCATTTAAACCCCCCCCAGACCCTTTTTAAACCCCCCCAGCCCCATTTTAACCCCCCCAGCCCCATTTTAACCCCCCCCAGCCCCATTTTAAACCCCCCCAGCCCCATTTAAACCCCCCCAGCCCCATTTTAAACCCCCCAGCCCCATTTAAACCCCCCCAGCCCCATTTAAACCCCCCCAGCCCCATTTTAAAGCCCCCCAACCCAATTTTAACCCCCCCAGACCCTTTTTTGGCCCCCCCAGCCCCATTTTGGGCCCCCCAGGGGTGACTCCTCTCTCCCTTCCTCTCTCCTAGACCTTTGTGGCCTCCCTGGCGAACGGGATGAGCCTCCAGACGCCACGGGAAGATGTGAATATCCTGCTGGGACCCCCCCCAAAAAAAAAATAAACCCCCCAGGGACCCCCCAAAACTGCCCCAAAACCCCTGGAAAAAAATGAGATTAAAAAACCTCAAAATTCCCCCCCCATAAAAACCTCCAAAAAAACCTCCAACCCCCCCCCCCCCCCCCAGGGACCCCCTAAACTGCCCAGGAGCCCCTGGAAAAAATTAAATTAAAAAACCCCAAAATTCCCCCCCCAAAAAACCCCAAAATTCCCCCCCCCCCGGACCCTCCCAAACCTTTAAAAAAAAAAATTGGATTTAAAAAAAATCCCAAAAATTCCCCCCCAAAAAACCCACCCAGGGCCCCCCCAGAACCCCTGAAAAAACAGATTAAAAATCCCCAAAATTCCCCCCAAAAAAAACCCCACCCAGGGACCCCCAAAACCCCCTCAGAACCCCTGAAAAAAAATGAGATTAAAAATCCCAAAAATTCCCCCCCAAAAAAACCCACCCAGGGACCCCCCAGAACCCCTGAAAAAACAGATTAAAAATCCCAAAAATTCCCCCCCAAAAAAACCCCACCCAGGGATCCCCAAAACCCCCCCAGAACCCCTGAAAAAACAGATTAAAAATCCCCAAAATTCCCCCCCAAAAAAACCCACCCAGGAACCCCCAAAACCCCCCCAGAACCCCTGAAAAAACAGATTAAAAATCCCAAAATTCCCCCCCAAAAAAACCCACCCAGGGATCCCCAAAACCCCCCCAGAACCCCTGAAAAAACAGATTAAAAATCCCAAAAATTCCCCCCAAAAAAACCCACCCAGGAACCCCCAAATCCCCCCCAGGGCCCCCCCAGAACCCCTGAAAAAACAGATTAAAAATCCCAAAAATTCCCCCCAAAAAAACTCCACCCAGGGACCCCCCAAAACCTCCCTCAAGGACCCCCCAGAACCCCTGAAAAAACAGATTAAAAATCCCAAAAATTCCCCCCAAAAAACCCACCCAGGGACCCCCAAAACCTCTGAAAAAGCAGATTAAAAATCCCAAAATTCCCCCCAAAAAAACTCCACCCAGGGACCCCCAAAACCTCTGAAAAAGCAGATTAAAAATCCCAAAATTCCCCCCAAAAAACCCACCCAGGGACCCCCAAAATCCCCCCAGGGACCCCCCAGAACCCCTGAAAAAACAGATTAAAAATCCCAAAAATTCCCCCCAAAAAACTCCACCCAGGGACCCCCCAGAACTGCCCCAAAACCCTCAAGAAAAACGAGCCAAAAAACCCCCAAAAACCTCCCAAGGGACCCCCTAAAATTGCCCCCAAATCCCTAAAAAAACAGGAGTTTAAAAAAACCCCAAACCCCCCCCAAGGGATCCCCTAAAACCACTCCCAAATCCCTAAAAAACAGGAGTTTAAAAAAAACCCCAAAAAACCCCAAAACCCCCCCAAGGGACCCCCTAAAACCCCCCCTCAAACCCCTTAAAAAACCAGGAGTTTAAAAAAACCCCCCAAAAAACCCCAAGACCCCAAAACCCCCCCAAAAATCCCCCCAAAACCTCCCTGGAGCTGCTGGGGATTTTTTGGGGGGTCTCCCAAGGGTTTTTGGGGGGTCTGGGGTTTTTTGGGGGGGTCTGAGGGTGTCCCTGGGGGTCTCCCCAAGCCTTGACCCCCCCCAGGACCCCCAAAATCCCCCCAGGACCCCCCAAAATCCCCCCAGGACCCCCCAAAATTCCCCCCAAGACCCCTCAAAATTCCCCCAGGACCCCCAAAATCCCCCCAGGACCCCCCAAAATCCCCCCAGGACCCCCAAAATCCCCCCAGGACCCCCCAAAATTCCCCCCAGGACCCCCAAAATTCCCCCAGGACCCCCCAAAATCCCCCCAGGACCCCCCAAAATTCCCCCAGGACCCCCCAAAATTCCCCCAGGACCCCCCAAAATCCCCCCAGGACCCCCCAAAATTCCCCCAGGACCCCCCAAAATCCCCCCAGGACCCCCAAAATCCCCCCAGGACCCCCCAAAATCCCCCCAGGACCCCCAAAATTCCCCTTTCCATCCCCTGTTTGTGATTTAGGGGGGGTTTTGGGGGGGTCTGAGGGCTCAGGGGGTTTTTGGGGGGGTCTGGGTATTTTGGGGGGGCTCTGTGGGGTCTGGGGGTGTCCCTGGGGGTCTCCCCAAGCCGTGACCCCCCCCAGGACCCCCAAAATCCCCCCCTCCATGAGGTTTGGGGGGGGTTTTGGGGGCTCAGGGGGTTTTGGGGGGGTCTGAGGGGGTCTGGGAGCTCAGGGGGGTTTTTGGGGGTCTCAGAGGGGTTTTGGGGGTCTGGGGGTGTCCCTGGGGGTTTGGGGGTGTCCCTGGGGGTCTCCCCAAGCCTTGACCCCTCCCAGGACCCCCCAAAATCCCCCCAGGACCCCCAAAATCCCCCCCCTTTCATGGGGTTTGGGGGTTTCTCCTGAGGTTTGGGGGGGGTTTTGGGGGGTCTGGGGGCTCAGGGGGGATTTGGGGGGCTCAGGGGGGTTTTGGGGGGCTCAGGGGGTGTCCCTGGGGGTCTCCCCAAGCCGTGACCCCCCCCCAGGACCCCCAAAATCCCCCCCCTCCTCCATGGGGTTTGGGGGTTTCTCCTGAGCTTTGGTGGGGAGGTTTGGGAGTTTTGGGGTCTGGGGGGGATTTGGGGGCTCAGGGGGGTTTTGGGGGGGTCTGGGGGTTTGGGGGGGTCTGGGGGTTTTTGGGGGGGCTCAGGGGGGGTCAGGGGGTGTCCCTGGGGGTCTCCCCAAGCCTTTCCCCCCCCCCCCCCCCCCAGGACCCCCAAAATCCCCCCTTCCATGGGGGTTCCTCCCGAGGTTTGGGGGGATCTGAGGGGGTCTGGGGGTTTTGGGGGGGTCTGGGGGTGTCCCTGGGGGTCTGGGGGTGTCCCTGGGGGTCTGGGGGTGTCCCTGGGGGTCTCCCCAAGCCTTTTTTCCCCCCCCAGGTGTCGTGCCCCCCCGGGGAGGGCAGTGCCAAGCCCTGTGCCGAGGACATGACCTCCAAGGATTATTACTTCGACTCCTACGCCCACTTCGGCATCCACGAGGTACTGAAAACACCCCAAAATACCCAAAAACGCCCCAAAAACACCCCTAAATACCCCCAAAACACCCCGAAATACCCCAAAAATGCCCCAAAACTGCACCAAAATACCCCAAGAACGCCCCAAAACTGCACCAAAATACCCCAAGAACGCACCAAAACTGCACCAAAATACCCCAAAAACGCCCCAAAACTGCACCAAAATACCCCAAGAACGCACCAAAACTGCACCAAAATACCCCAAAAACACCCCAAAACACCCCAAAAACGCCCCAAAAACACCCCAAATACCCCAACATACCCCAAAATACCCTCAAATACCCCCAAAACGCCCTAAAATTCCCCCAAATACCCCAAAATCTACGCTGGAAGCACAAAAGTCCTCTTGGGAGCCCCAAAATTCACCCTGGGACACCCAAATCCATCCTGGGAGCCCCAAAATCTACTCTAGGACCCCAAAATCCATCCTGGGAGCCCAAAATCCATCCTGGGAGCCCAAAAATGCCCCTGGGACCCCAAAAACAGTCTTGGGAGCCCCAAAAACGCCCCTGGGAATCCAAAATCCACCCTGGGAACCCCAAAATTCACCCAAAAACACCCCTGGGAGCCCCAAAATCCACTCTGGGACCCCAAAATCCATACTGGGAGCCCAAAAACAGCCCTGGGAGTCCCAAAAATGCCCCTGGGAACCCAAAATCCACCCTGGGACCCCAAAAATCTACCCAAAAACACCCCTGGGAGTCCCAAAATCTACCCTGGGACCCCAAAACCAGCCCTGGGACCCCAAAAGCAGCCCTGGGAGCCCCAAAGTCTACTCTGGGACCCCAAAATCTACCCTGGGAGCCCAAAAATCCACCCTGGGACTCCAAAATCCATCCTGGGAGCCCCCAAAATACCCCAAAATCTACCCTGGGAGCCCCCAAAATACCCCAAAATCCACCCTGGGAGCCCCAAAATTCACCCAAAAACAGCCCTGGGACCCTCAAAAATACCCCTGGAACACCAAAAACAGCCCTGGGAGCCCCAAAATCTACCCTGGGAACCCAAAAATCTACCCTGGGAATCCCAAAAATGCCCCTGGAACCCCAAAAACAGCCTTGGGAGCCCCAAAATCCACCCTGGGAACACAAAATCTACTCTGGGACCCCAAAAACAGCCCTGGGACCCCAAAAACAGCCTTGGGAGCCCCAAAATCTACCCTGGGAGCCCCCAAAATACCCCAAAATCCACCCTGGGACCCCAAAAATCTACCCAAAAACAGCCCTGGGAGTCCCAAAATCTACCCTGGGACCCCAAAAACAGCCCTGGGAGCCCCAAAATACCCCTGGGAGCCCCAAAATACCCCTGGGAGCCCCAAAATCCACCCTGGGAGCTCCCAAAATTCACCCAAAAACACCCCTGGGACCCCAAAAAGAGCCCTGGGAGCCCCAAAATCCACTCTGGGACCCTAAAAAACCATCCTGGAACCCCAAAAGCCACCCTGGGACCCCCAAACCACCCCCTGGGAGTGAGGATTGGGGGCTCTCAGGATGATTTTGGGGCTCTCAGGATGGTTTTGGGGCTCTCAGGATGATTTTGGGGCTCTCAGGGTGATTTTGGGGCTCTCAGGATGATTTTGGGGCTCTCAGGGTTTTTCTGTGACTCTCAGGGTGATTTTGGGGCTCTCAGGATGATTTTGGGGCTCTCAGGATGATTTTGGGACTCTCAGGGGGATTTTGGGGCTCTCAGGATGATTTTGGGGCTCTCAGGATGATTTTGGGGCTCTCAGGATGATTTTGGGGCTCTCAGGATGATTTTGGGGCTCTCAGGGTGATTTTGGGGCTCTCAGGATGATTTTGTGACTCTCAGGGTGATTTTGTGACTCTCAGGGTGATTTTGGGGCTCTCAGGATGATTTTGGGGCTCTCAGGGTGATTTTGGGGCTCTCAGGATGATTTTGGGGCTCTCAGGGGGATTTTGGGGCTCTCAGGATGATTTTGGGGCTCTCAGGATGATTTTGTGACTCTCAGGGTGATTTTGGGGCTCTCAGGGTGATTTTGGGGCTCTCAGGATGATTTTGGGGCTCTCAGGATGATTTTGGGGCTCTCAGGGGGATTTTGGGGCTCTCAGGATGATTTTGGGGCTCTCAGGATGGTTTTGGGGCTCTCAGGATGGTTTTGGGGCTCTCAGGATGATTTTGGGGCTCTCAGGATGATTTTGGGGCTCTCAGGATGATTTTGGGACTCTCAGGGTGATTTTGGGGCTCTCAGGGGGATTTTGGGGCTCTCAGGATGATTTTGGGGCTCTCAGGATGATTTTGTGACTCTCAGGGTGATTTTGGGGCTCTCAGGGTGATTTTGGGGCTCTCAGGATGATTTTGGGGCTCTCAGGATGATTTTGGGGCTCTCAGGGGGATTTTGGGGCTCTCAGGATGATTTTGGGGCTCTCAGGATGGTTTTGGGGCTCTCAGGATGGTTTTGGGGCTCTCAGGATGATTTTGGGGCTCTCAGGATGATATTGGGGCTCTCAGGATGATTTTGTGACTCTCAGGGTGATTTTGGGGCTCTCAGGGTGATTTTGGGGCTCTCAGGATGATTTTGGGGCTCTCAGGGGGATTTTGGGGCTCTCAGGATGATTTTGGGGCTCTCAGGGTGATTTTGGGGCTCTCAGGATGATTTTGGGGCTCTCAGGGGGATTTTGGGGCTCTCAGGATGATTTTGGGGCTCTCAGGATGGTTTTGGGGCTCTCAGGGTGATTTTGGGGCTCTCAGGATGATTTTGGGGCTCTCAGGATGATTTTGGGGCTCTCAGGATGGTTTTGGGGCTCTCAGGGTTTTTCTGTGACTCTCAGGGTGGTTTTGGGGCTCTCAGGATGATTTTGGGGCTCTCAGGATGATTTTGGGGCTCTCAGGATGGTTTTGTGACTCTCAGGGTGATTTTGGGGCTCTCAGGATGGTTTTGGGGCTCTCAGGCTGATTTTGGGGTCCGTTTTTAGGGTTTTAACCCTCCATTTCCCCCCCAGGAGATGCTGAAGGACGAGGTGGGGTCGGGGCAGCTCAGAGGGGTCGGAGGAGCTCAGGGGTCTCAGTTTGGGGTTCAGGGTGATTTTGGGGCTCTCAGGATGATTTTGGGGCTCTCAGGATGATTTTGGGGCTCTCAGGATGGTTTTGTGACTCTCAGGGTGATTTTGGGGCTCTCAGGATGATTTTGGGGCTCTCAGGGGGATTTTGGGGCTCTCAGGATGATTTTGGGGCTCTCAGGATGGTTTTGGGGCTCTCAGGATGGTTTTGGGGCTCTCAGGATGATTTTGGGGCTCTCAGGATGATTTTGGGGCTCTCAGGATGATTTTGGGACTCTCAGGGGGATTTTGGGGCTCTCAGGGTGATTTTGGGGCTCTCAGGATGATTTTGGGGCTCTCAGGATGATTTTGGGGCTCTCAGGGGGATTTTGGGGCTCTCAGGATGATTTTGGGGCTCTCAGGATGGTTTTGGGGCTCTCAGGATGGTTTTGGGGCTCTCAGGATGATTTTGGGGCTCTCAGGATGATTTTGGGGCTCTCAGGATGATTTTGGGACTCTCAGGGTGATTTTGGGGCTCTCAGGGGGATTTTGGGGCTCTCAGGATGATTTTGGGGCTCTCAGGATGATTTTGTGACTCTCAGGGTGATTTTGGGGCTCTCAGGGTGATTTTGGGGCTCTCAGGATGATTTTGGGGCTCTCAGGATGATTTTGGGGCTCTCAGGGGGATTTTGGGGCTCTCAGGATGATTTTGGGGCTCTCAGGATGGTTTTGGGGCTCTCAGGATGGTTTTGGGGCTCTCAGGATGATTTTGGGGCTCTCAGGATGATATTGGGGCTCTCAGGATGATTTTGTGACTCTCAGGGTGATTTTGGGGCTCTCAGGGTGATTTTGGGGCTCTCAGGATGATTTTGGGGCTCTCAGGGGGATTTTGGGGCTCTCAGGATGATTTTGGGGCTCTCAGGATGATTTTGGGGCTCTCAGGATGGTTTTGGGGCTCTCAGGGTTTTTCTGTGACTCTCAGGGTGGTTTTGGGGCTCTCAGGATGATTTTGGGGCTCTCAGGATGATTTTGGGGCTCTCAGGATGGTTTTGTGACTCTCAGGGTGATTTTGGGGCTCTCAGGATGGTTTTGGGGCTCTCAGGCTGATTTTGGGGTCCGTTTTTAGGGTTTTAACCCTCCATTTCCCCCCCAGGAGATGCTGAAGGACGAGGTGGGGTCGGGGCAGCTCAGAGGGGTCGGAGGAGCTCAGGGGTCTCAGTTTGGGGTTCAGGGTGATTTTGGGGCTCTCAGGATGATTTTGGGGCTCTCAGGATGATTTTGGGGCTCTCAGGATGGTTTTGTGACTCTCAGGGTGATTTTGGGGCTCTCGGGATGATTTTGGGGCTCTCAGGATGATTTTGGGGCTCTCAGGATGATTTTGGGGCTCTCAGGATGATTTTGGGGCTCTCAGGATGATTTTGGGGCTCTCAGGATGATTTTGGGGCTCTCAGGATGATTTTGGGGCTCTCAGGATGGTTTTGTGACTCTCAGGGTGATTTTGGGGCTCTCAGGATGGTTTTGGGGCTCTCAGGATGATTTTGGGGTCCGTTTTTAGGGTTTTAACCCCATTTTATCCCCCCAGGAGATGCTGAAGGACGAGGTGGGGTTGGGGGGCTCAGTTTTGGGTTCAGGGGAATTCTGAGACTCTCAGGATTGTTCTGTGACTCTCAGGATGATTTTGGGGCTCTCAGGATGATTTTGGGGTCCGTTTTTAGGGTTTTAACCCCATTTTATCCCCCCAGGAGATGCTGAAGGACGAGGTTCGCACCCTGACCTACCGGAACTCGATGTTCCACAACCGGCACCTCTTCAAGGACAAAGTGGTGCTGGACGTGGGGAGCGGCACCGGAATCCTCTGCATGTTCGCAGCCAAAGCTGGGGCCAGGAGAGTTATTGGGGTAAGGGGGGGTTTGGGGTCAGTTTGGGGTGGATTTGGGGTCAGTTTGGGGTCAGTTTGGGGTCAGTTTGGGGTCAGGGTGTGGTGCTGGACGTGGGGAGCGGCACCGGAATCCTCTGCATGTTCGCAGCCAAAGCTGGGGCCAGGAGAGTTATTGGGGTAAGGGGGGGTTTGGGGTGGATTTGGGGTCAGTTTGGGGTCAGTTTGGGGTCAGTTTGGGGTCAGTGTGTGGTGCTGGACGTGGGGAGCGGCACCGGAATCCTCTGCATGTTCGCAGCCAAAGCTGGGGCCAGGAGGGTTATTGGGGTAAGGGGGGGTTTGGGGGGGATTTGGGGTCAGTTTGGGGTCAGTTTGGGGTCAGTTTGGGGTCAGTGTGTGGTGCTGGACGTGGGGAGCGGCACCGGAATCCTCTGCATGTTCGCAGCCAAAGCTGGGGCCAGGAGGGTTATTGGGGTAAGGGGGGGTTTGGGGGGGATTTGGGGTCAGTTTGGGGTCAGTTTGGGGTCAGTTTGGGGTCAGGGTGTGGTGCTGGACGTGGGGAGCGGCACCGGAATCCTCTGCATGTTCGCAGCCAAAGCTGGGGCCAGGAGGGTTATTGGGGTAAGGGGGGGTTTGGGGTCAGTTTGGGGTCAGTTTGGGTGGATTTGGGGTCAGTTTGGGGTCAGTTTGGGGTCAGTTTGGGGTCAGTTTGGGGTCAGGGTGTGGTGCTGGACGTGGGGAGCGGCACCGGAATCCTCTGCATGTTCGCAGCCAAAGCTGGGGCCAGGAGAGTTATTGGGGTAAGGGGGGGTTTGGGGGGGATTTGGGGTGGATTTGGGGTCAGTTTGGGGTCAGTTTGGGGTCAGTTTGGATGGATTTGGGGTCAGTTTGGGGTCAGTTTGGGGTCAGTTTGGGGTCAGTTTGGGTGGATTTGGGGTCAGTTTGGGGTCAGTTTGGGGTCAGTTTGGGGTCAGTTTGGGGTCAGTTTGGGGTCAGTTTGGGTGGATTTGGGGTCAGTTTGGGGTCAGTTTGGGGTCAGTTTGGGGTCAGTTTGGGGTCAGTGTGTGGTGCTGGACGTGGGGAGCGGCACCGGAATCCTCTGCATGTTCGCAGCCAAAGCTGGGGCCAGGAGAGTTATTGGGGTAAGGGGGGGTTTGGGGGGGATTTGGGGTCAGTTTGGGGTCAGTTTGGGGTCAGTTTGGGGTCAGTTTGGGTGGATTTGGGGTCAGTTTGGGGTCAGTTTGGGGGGATTTGGGGTCAGTTTGGGTGGATTTGGGGTCAGTTTGGGGTGGATTTGGGGTCAGTTTGGGTGGATTTGGGGTCAGTTTGGGGTCAGTTTGGGGTCAGTTTGGGTGGATTTGGGGTCAGTTTGGGGGGATTTGGGGTCAGTTTGGGGTCAGTTTGGGGTCAGTTTGGGGTCAGTTTGGGGTCAGTTTGGGTGGATTTGGGGTCAGTTTGGGGTCAGTTTGGGGTCAGTTTGGGGTCAGTTTGGGGTCAGTTTGGGGTCAGTTTGGGTGGATTTGGGGTCAGTTTGGGGTCAGTTTGGGGTCAGTTTGGGGTCAGTTTGGGGTCAGGGTGTGGTGCTGGACGTGGGGAGCGGCACCGGAATCCTCTGCATGTTCGCAGCCAAAGCTGGGGCCAGGAGGGTTATTGGGGTAAGGGGGGGTTTGGGGTCAGTTTGGGTGGATTTGGGGTCAGTTTGGGTGGATTTGGGGTCAGTTTGGGGTCAGTTTGGGTGGATTTGGGGTCAGTTTGGGGGGATTTGGGGTCAGTTTGGGGTCAGTTTGGGGTCAGTTTGGGGTCAGTTTGGGTGGATTTGGGGTCAGTTTGGGGGGATTTGGGGTCAGTTTGGGGTCAGTTTGGGGTCAGTTTGGGTGGATTTGGGGTCAGTTTGGGGGGATTTGGGGTCAGTTTGGGGTCAGTTTGGGGTCAGTTTGGGTGGATTTGGGGTCAGTTTGGGGGGATTTGGGGTCAGTTTGGGGTCAGTTTGGGGTCAGTTTGGGGTCAGTTTGGGTGGATTTGGGGTCAGTTTGGGGGGATTTGGGGTCAGTTTGGGGGGATTTGGGGTCAGTTTGGGGTCAGTTTGGGGTCAGTTTGGGGTCAGTTTGGGTGGATTTGGGGTCAGTTTGGGGGGATTTGGGGTCAGTTTGGGTGGATTTGGGGTCAGTTTGGGGTCAGTTTGGGGGGATTTGGGGTCAGTTTGGGGGGATTTGGGGTCAGTTTGGGGGGATTTGGGGTCAGTTTGGGGTCAGTTTGGGGTCAGTTTGGGGTCAGTTTGGGGGGATTTGGGGTCAGTTTGGGGGGATTTGGGGTCAGTTTGGGGTCAGTTTGGGGTCAGTTTGGGTGGATTTGGGGTCAGTTTGGGGGGATTTGGGGTCAGTTTGGGGTCAGTTTGGGGTCAGTTTGGGGTCAGTTTGGGGTCAGTTTGGGTGGATTTGGGGTCAGTTTGGGGGGATTTGGGGTCAGTTTGGGGGGATTTGGGGTCAGTTTGGGGTCAGTTTGGGGTCAGTTTGGGGGGGATTTGGGGTCAGTTTGGGGGGATTTGGGGTCAGTTTGGGGGGATTTGGGGTCAGTTTGGGGTCAGTTTGGGGTCAGTTTGGGTGGATTTGGGGTCAGTTTGGGGGGATTTGGGGTCAGTTTGGGGTCAGTTTGGGGTCAGTTTGGGTGGATTTGGGGTCAGTTTGGGGGGATTTGGGGTCAGTTTGGGGGGATTTGGGGTCAGTTTGGGTGGATTTGGGGTCAGTTTGGGGGGATTTGGGGTCAGTTTGGGGTCAGTTTGGGGTCAGTTTGGGGTCAGTTTGGGTGGATTTGGGGTCAGTTTGGGTGGATTTGGGGTCAGTTTGGGGTCAGTTTGGGTGGATTTGGGGTCAGTTTGGGGGGATTTGGGGTCAGTTTGGGGTCAGTTTGGGTGGATTTGGGGTCAGTTTGGGGTCAGTTTGGGTGGATTTGGGGTCAGTTTGGGGGGATTTGGGGTCAGTTTGGGGGGATTTGGGGTCAGTTTGGGGTCAGTTTGGGGTCAGTTTGGGTGGATTTGGGGTCAGTTTGGGGGGATTTGGGGTCAGTTTGGGGTCAGTTTGGGGTCAGTTTGGGTGGATTTGGGGTCAGTTTGGGGGGATTTGGGGTCAGTTTGGGGGGATTTGGGGTCAGTTTGGGTGGATTTGGGGTCAGTTTGGGGGGATTTGGGGTCAGTTTGGGGGGATTTGGGGTCAGTTTGGGGTCAGTTTGGGGTCAGTTTGGGTGGATTTGGGGTCAGTTTGGGTGGATTTGGGGTCAGTTTGGGTGGATTTGGGGTCAGTTTGGGTGGATTTGGGGTCAGTTTGGGGGGATTTGGGGTCAGTTTGGGGGGATTTGGGGTCAGTTTGGGTGGATTTGGGGTCAGTTTGGGGGGATTTGGGGTCAGTTTGGGTGGATTTGGGGTCAGTTTGGGTGGATTTGGGGTCAGTTTGGGGTCAGTTTGG
The DNA here is from genome assembly GCA_038380795.1 of Pyrocephalus nanus. NCBI lineage: Eukaryota > Metazoa > Chordata > Aves > Passeriformes > Tyrannidae > Pyrocephalus > Pyrocephalus nanus. Next base: position 343,806 of record JAWZSU010000044.1, read on the forward strand.
GTGGATTTGGGGTCAGTTTGGGGTCAGTTTGGGTGGATTTGGGGTCAGTTTGGGGGGATTTGGGGTCAGTTTGGGGGGATTTGGGGTCAGTTTGGGGTCAGTTTGGGTGGATTTGGGGTCAGTTTGGGGGGATTTGGGGTCAGTTTGGGGTCAGTTTGGGGTCAGTTTGGGTGGATTTGGGGTCAGTTTGGGGGGATTTGGGGTCAGTTTGGGGGATTTGGGGTCAGTTTGGGGGGATTTGGGGTCAGTTTGGGTGGATTTGGGGTCAGTTTGGGGGGTTTGGGGTCAGTTTGGGGGGTTTGGGGTCAGTTTGGGGGGATTTGGGGTCAGTTTGGGGTCAGTTTGGGGTCAGTTTGGGTGGATTTGGGGTCAGTTTGGGGGGATTTGGGGTCAGTTTGGGTGGATTTGGGGTCAGTTTGGGGTCAGTTTGGGGTCAGTTTGGGGGGATTTGGGGTCAGTTTGGGGGGATTTGGGGTCAGTTTGGGGGGATTTGGGGTCAGTTTGGGGTCAGTTTGGGGTCAGTTTGGGGGGATTTGGGGTCAGTTTGGGTGGATTTGGGGTCAGTTTGGGTGGATTTGGGGTCAGTTTGGGGTCAGTTTGGGGTCAGTTTGGGGTCAGTTTGGGTGGATTTGGGGTCAGTTTGGGTGGATTTGGGGTCAGTTTGGGGGGATTTGGGGTCAGTTTGGGGTCAGTTTGGGTGGATTTGGGGTCAGTTTGGTGTCAGTTTGGGGGGATTTGGGGTCAGTTTGGGGGGATTTGGGGTCAGTTTGGGTGGATTTGGGGTCAGTTTGGTGTCAGTTTGGGGGGATTTGGGGTCAGTTTGGGGGGATTTGGGGTCAGTTTGGGGGGATTTGGGGTCAGTTTGGGGTCAGTGTGTGGTGCTGGACGTGGGCAGCAGCACCGGGACCCTGAGGTGGTTTTTGGGGTCCCTGGGATGGGTTTTGGGGTGGATTTTGGGGGTCCCTGAGCAATTTTGGGGTCCCTGGGATGGGTTTTGGGGTCCCTGGGATGGGTTTTGGGGTCCCTGAGGTGGTTTTGGGGTCCCTGGGGTGGTTTTGGGGTCCCTGGGGTGGTTTTGGGGTCCCTGGGGTGGTTTTTGGTGTCCCTGGGGTGGTTTTTGGGGGTCCCTGAGCAGTTTTGGGGTCCCTGAGCAGTTTTGGGGTCCTTGGGATGGGTTTTGGGTCCCTGAGGTGGTTTTTGAGTCCTTGAGGTGGTTTTGGGGTCCCTGGGGTGGTTTTTTGGGGGTCCCTGAGGTGGTTTTGGGGTCCCTGAGCTGTTTTGGGGTCCCTGGGGTGATTTTGGGGATCCCTGAGCTGTTTTGGTGTCTCTGGGGCAGTTTTGGGGTGGATTTTGGGGGTCCCTGATCCGTTTTTGGGGTCTCTGGGGTGGGTTTGGGGTGGTTTTTGGGAGTCCTTGAGCAGTTTTGGGGTGTTTTTTGGGGGTCCCTGATCTGTTTTTGGGGTCTCTGGGGTGGGTTTGGGGATCCCTGAGCTGTTTTGGTGTCTCTGGGGCAGTTTTGGGGTGGATTTTGGGGGTCCCTGATCCGTTTTTGGGGTCTCTGGGGTGGGTTTGGGGATCCCTGAGCTGTTTTGGTGTCTCTGGGGTGGGTTTGGGGTGGTTTTTGGGAGTCCTTGAGCAGTTTTGGGGTGGATTTTGGGGGTCCCTGATCTGTTTTTGGGGTCTCTGGGGTGGGTTTGGGGATCCCTGAGCTGTTTTGGTGTCTCTGGGGCAGTTTTGGGGTGGATTTTGGGGGTCCCTGATCTGTTTTTGGGGTCTCTGGGGTGGGTTTGGGGATCCCTGAGCTGTTTTGGTGTCTCTGGGGCAGTTTTGGGGTGGATTTTGGGGGTCTCTGATCCGTTTTTGGGGTCCCCCCCCAGATCGAGTGCTCGAGCATCTCCGACTACGCCGTCAAGATCGTCAAGGCCAACAAACTGGACCACGGTGAGACCCCCCCAGGGACCCCAAAACCCCCCAAAATCCCCCCCAAAACCCCCCAAAATCCCCCAAAACCCCCCAAAAAAACCCCCAAACCCCCCCAAAACCCCTCCTGGCCCCCCAAAATCCCCCCCAGTGGTGTCCATCATCAAGGGGAAGGTGGAGGAAGTGGAGCTGCTGGTGGACCCTGAGCCCCCCAAACCCCCCCAAATCCCCCCAAAACCCCCCCAAACCCCCCCCAAATCCCCCCAAAACCCCCCAAAACCCCCCCAAAACCCCCCAAACCCCCCCAAAACCCCTCCTGGCCCCCCAAAATCCCCCCCAGTGGTGTCCATCATCAAGGGGAAGGTGGAGGAACTGGAGCTGCTGGTGGACCCTGAGCCCCCCAAACCCCCCCAAATCCCCCCCAAATCTCCCAAAACCCCCCCAAAATCCCTCCTGACCCCCCCAAAACCACCCCAAAACCCCCCAAAACCCCCCAAACCCCCCCAAAATCCCTCCTGACCCCCCAAAATCCCCCCCAGTGGTGTCCATCATCAAGGGGAAGGTGGAGGAGGTGGAGCTGCCGGTGGACCCTGAGCCCCCCAAACCCCCCCAAAACCCCCCAGACCCCCCCCTGACCTCCCCAAACCCCCCCAAAATCCCCCAAAATCCCTCCTGATCCCCCAAAACCCCCCCTGTGCCCCCCCAGTGGTGTCCATCATCAAGGGGAAGGTGGAGGAGGTGGAGCTGCCGGTGGACAAGGTCGACATCATCATCAGCGAGTGGATGGGCTACTGCCTGTTCTACGAGTCCATGCTCAACACCGTCATCTATGCCCGGGATAAATGGCTGGTGAGACCCCAAAAATGACCCTAAAAACCACCCCAAAAACCCCCTGTGATCCCCTGAGCCCCCAAACCCACCCAGAGACCCCAAATCCCACCCAGAGACCCCAAACCCCACCCCGACCCCACTGCCTGTTCTACGAGTCCATGCTCAACACCCCCATCTACACCCGGGATAAATGGCTGGGGGGACCCCAAAAATGACCCCAAAACCCTAAAAAAACACCCCAAAAACCCTAAAAAACCACCCCAAAAACCCCCAGGGGTGAAACAACCCCATAAACCCACCCAGAGACCCCAAACCCCACCCCGACCCCAAACCTCACCCCGACCCCACTGCCTGTTCTACGAGTCCATGCTCAACACCCCCATCTACACCCGGGATAAATGGCTGGGGAGACCCCAAAAATGACCCCAAAACCCTAAAAACCACCCCAAAAACCACCCCAAAAACCCCCAGGGGTGAAACAACCCCATAAACCCACCCAGAGACCCCAAACCCCACCCCGACCCCACTGCCTGTTCTACGAGTCCATGCTCAACACCCCCATCTACACCCGGGATAAATGGCTGGGGAGACCCCAAAAATGACCCCAAAACCCTAAAAAAACACCCCAAAAACCCTAAAAAACCACCCCAAAAACCCCTGGGGTGAAACAACCCCATAAACCCACCCAGAGACCCCAAACCCCACCCCGACCCCAAACCTCACCCCGACCCCACTGCCTGTTCTACGAGTCCATGCTCAACACCCCCATCTACACCCGGGATAAATGGCTGGGGGGACCCCAAAAATGACCCCAAAACCCTAAAAACCACCCCAAAAACCACCCCAAAAACCCCTGGGGTGAAACAACCCCATAAACCCACCCAGAGACCCCAAACCTCACCCCGACCCCACTGCCTGTTCTACGAGTCCATGCTCAACACCCCCATCTACACCCGGATAAATGGCTGGGGAGACCCCAAAAATGACCCCAAAACCCTAAAAACCACCCCAAAAACCACCCCAAAAACCCCCAGGGGTGAAACAACCCCATAAACCCACCCAGAGACCCCAAACCCACCCAGAGACCCCAAACCCACCCAGAGACCCCAAACCCCTCCCTCACATTTTGGGGCCCCTCCCCGGGGTTTTTGGGGTCTCCCCGGGGTTTTTGGGGTCCCCCAATTTTTTAGGGACCCTTTTGGGTTTTTGGGGACCCCCCTCAGATTTTGGGACCCCCCTGGGGGTTTTGGGGTCCCCCCTGACCCCCCCGTGCCCCCCCAGACCCTCCCCCTTTTTCTCCCTCCCCTTTTCCCCCAAACCCCTCCCTCACATTTTGGGGCCTCTCCCCGGGGTTTTTGGGGTCTCCCCCGGGGTTTTTGGGGTCCCCCAGATTTTTGGGGACCCCCTCGTGTTTTGAGGACCCCCCCCGATTTTTGGGGTCCCCCCTGACCCCCCCTGTGCCCCCCCAGACCCTCCCCCTTTTTCTCCCTCCCCTTTTCCCCCAAACCCCTCCCTCACATTTTGGGGCCCCTCCCCAGGTTTTTGGGGTCTTTCCGGGGTTTTTGGGTCCCCCAGATTTTTGGGGACCCCCCCAGATTTTTGGGGACCCCCCTGGGATTTTGGGACCCCCCTGACCCCCCCTGTGCCCCCCCAGACCCCCGATGGGCTGATCTTCCCCTCCATGGGGTTTTTGGGTGTCCCCCCCAGGTTTTGGGGTCTTCCCCGGGGTTTTTGGGGTCCCCCAATTTTTTAGGGACCCTTTTGGGTTTTTGGGGTCCCCCCCAGATTTTTGGGGACCCCCCTGACCCCCCCCTGTGCCCCCCCAGACCCCCGATGGGCTGATCTTCCCCGACCGGGCCACCCTGTACGTGACGGCCATCGAGGACCGGCAGTACAAGGACTACAAAATCCACTGTGAGGGGGCTGGGACCCCAAAATTTGGGGAGGGGGGAGCCCCAAATCTGGGGGAGGGACCCCCAAAATCTGGGGGAGAGACCCCCAAAATCTGGGGGGGATCCCTCAAAATTTTTGGGGGAAAAAGGGAAAGTTTGGGGGGTCCCCAGGGCTCAGGATTTGGGATGAGGGGATTGAAAAGGGGGGAAAAAAAAGGGGAGGGGGGGGAATAGGAGGGGTTGGGGGGCCCCAAATTTGGGGAGAGGGAGCCCCAAAATCTGGGGGAGAGACCCCCAAAATCTGGGGGGGATCCCTCAAAATTTTTGGGGGAAAAAGGAAAAGTTTGGGGGGTCCCCAGGGCTCAGGATTTGGGATGAGGGGATTGAAAAGGGGGGAAAAAAAAGGGGAGGGGGGGAATAGGAGGGGTTGGGGGGCCCCAAATTTGGGGAGAGGGAGCCCCAAAATCTGGGGGAGGGACCCCCCAAAATCTGGGGGGGATCCCTCAAAATTTTGGGGGGAAAAAGGAAAAGTTTGGGGGGTCCCCAGGGCTCAGGATTTGGGATGAGGGGATGGAGAAGGGGGGGAAAAAAAAGGGGAGTGGGCCCAAAATTTTGGGGAGGGGTCAGAGAGGGTCCCCAAAATCTGGGGGAGGGACCCCCAAAATCTGGGGGGGATCCCTCAAAATTTTTTTGGGGAAAAAGGAAAAGTTTGGGGGGTCCCCAGGGCTCAGGATTTGGGATGAGGGGATTGAAAAGGGGGGAAAAAAAAGGGGAGGGGGGGAATAGGAGGGGTTGGGGGACCCCAAATTTGGGAAGGGGGAGCCCCAAAATCTGGGGGAGGGACCCCCAAAATCTGGGGGGGATCCCTCAAATTTTTTTGGGGAAAAAGGGGAGGGTTTGGGGGGTCCCCAGGGCTGGGGAGTTGGGATGAGGAGGGGGGGAAAGAGGGAGGGGTGGGAGGGGTTGGGGGGGCCCAGAATTTTGGGGAGGGGTCAGAGGGGTCCCCAAAATCTGAGGGAGGGGCTGGAGGGGTCCCCCCAAAATTTTGGGGGAAAAATGGAAGAGTTTGGGGCGTCCTCACGGCTCAGGATTTGGGATGGGAGGGGGGAAAAAGGGAGGGGTTGGGGGGGCCCAGAATTTTGGGGAGGGGTCAGAGGGGGTCCCCAAAATCTGGGGGAGGGGTCCCCAAAATCTGGGGGGGATCCCTCAAAATTTTTTGGGGAAAAAGGGGAGGGTTTGGGGGGTCCCTGGACTCAGGATTTGGGATGAGGGGGGGGGGGGGGAAGGGAGGGGTTGGGGGGGGTTGGGGGGGGCCCAGAATTTTGGGGAGGGGTCAAAGAGGTCCCCAAAATCTGAGGGAGGGTCTGGGGAGGGTCCCCCAAAATTTTGGGGGGGCTCAGGGGTCCCTGGGTGGGGGTGAAGGGGGAACAAATGAAGGGGACTGGGGGGGGGTCATGGAGGTCCCCAAATATTTTTGGGGGGTCCTGAAGGTCCCCAAATTTTTTTGGGGGGTCCTGGAGGTCCCCAAATTTTTTTGGGGGGGTCCTCAAATAATTTGGGGTCTCCCCCCAGGGTGGGAGAACGTTTATGGGTTCGACATGTCCTGCATCAAAGACGTGGCCATCAAAGAGCCCCTCGTGGACGTCGTGGACCCCAAACAGCTCGTGACAAACGCCTGCCTTATAAAGGTGAGACCCTAAAAATGACCCTAAAAATGACCCTAAAATAACCCCTAAATAACCCCCAAAATCACCCCAAAAATAACATCAAATCATCCCAAAATCACCCAAAAAATAACATCAAATAACCCCTAAATAACCCCAAAAATAACCCAGGGACCCCAAACAGCTCGTGACAAACGCCTGCCTTATAAAGGTGAGACCCTAAAATCACCCCAAAATAATCCCTAAATAACCCCTAAATCACCCCAAAAATAACATCAAAATCATCCCAAAATCACCCAAAAAATAACCCCCAAAATAACCCCTAAATAACCCCAAAAATCACCCCAAAAATAACCCAGGGACCCCAAACAGCTCGTGACAAACGCCTGCCTTATAAAGGTGAGACCCTAAAATCACCCCAAAATAATCCCTAAATAACCCCAGAAATAACCCCAAAATCATCCCAAAATAACCCCTGAATCACCCCAAAAATAACATCAAAATAACCCCAAAAATCACCCCAAAAATAACCCAGGGACCCCAAACAGCTCGTGACAAACGCCTGCCTTATAAAGGTATGACCCCAAAATCACCCCAAAATCATCCCAAAATCACCCAAAAAATAACATCAAAATAACCCCTAAATAACCCTTAAATAACCCCAAAAATCACCCCAAAAATAACCCAGGGACCCCAAACAGCTCGTGACAAACGCCTGCCTTATAAAGGTATGACCCCAAAATCACCCCAAAATCATCCCAAAATCACCCCAAAAATAACCTCAAAATAACCCCCAAAATAACCCTTAAATAACCCCAAAAATCACCCCAAAAATAACCCAGGGACCCCAAACAGCTCGTGACAAACGCCTGCCTCATAAAGGTATGACCCCAAAATCACCCCAAAATAATCCCTAAATAACCCCAGAAATAACCCCAAAATCATCCAAAAATAACCCCAAAATAACCCCAAAAATAACATCAAAATAACCCCAAAAATAACCCAGCGACCCCAAACAGCTCGTGACAAACGCCTGCCTTATAAAGGTGAGACCCTAAAAACGACCCTAAAAATGACCCTAAAATAACCCCAAAGTCATCCCAAAATCACCCCAAAATAATTCCTAAATAACCCCAAAATCATCTCAAATAACCCCAAAAATAACGTCAAAATCACCCCAAAATGACCCCAAAATCACCCCTAAATAACCCCAAAATAACCCCAAAATCACCCTAAAAATAAGCCCAAAATAAGCCCAAAATAAGCCCAAAATAACCCCAAAAATAACCTCAAAATAACCCCCAAAATAACCCCTAAATAACCCCAAAAATCACCCCAAAAATAACCCAGGGACCCCAAACAGCTCGTGACAAACGCCTGCCTCATAAAGGTATGACCCTAAAAATGACCCTAAAAATGACCTCAAAATCAGCCCTAAATCACCCCAAAATCACCCCAAAATAATCCCTAAATAACCTCAGAAATAACACCAAAATCACCCCAAAATCACCCCAAAAATAACGTCAAAATAACCCCTAAATAACCCCAAAAATAACCCCAAAATAACCCCAAAAATAACTCCTAAATAACCCCAAAATAACCCCAAAAATAACCCCAAAATCACCCCAAAAGTAACCCCAAAATAACCCCAAAATCACCCCAAAAATAACCCCAAAAATAACCCCAAAATAACCCCAAAATAACCCAAAAATAACCTAAAAATAACCTCAAAATAACCCCAAAATAACCCCAAAATAACCCAAAAATCACCCCAAAAATAACTCCAAAAATAACCCCAAAATAACCCCAAAATAACCCCAAAAATAACCCCAAATAAGGTGGATTTAGGATATTTTAGGGTCATTTTAGGGTCATTTTGGGGTCATTTTGGGGTATTTTAACCCCGTTTTTTCCCGTTTTTCACCCCAGGAAGTGGATGTGAGATACTTTAGGATTATTTAGGATTATTTTAAGGTTATTTAGGGTCATTTTAACCCATTTTTCTCCCCAGGAGGTGGACATCTACACGGTGAAGGTGAATTTTAGGTTATTTTAGGGTCATTTTGGGGTATTTTAACCCCGTTTTTTTCCCGTTTTTCACCCCAGGAAGTGGATGTGAGATACTTTAGGATACTTTAGGATTATTTTAAGGTTATTTAGGGTCATTTTAACCCCATTTTTCTCCCCAGGAGGTGGACATCTACACGGTGAAGGTGAATTTTAGGGTTATTTTAGGGTCATTTTGGGGTATTTTAACCCCGTTTTTTCCCCTTTTCTCCCCCAGGAAGTGGATTTAGGATACTTTAGGATTATTTAGGATTATTTTAGGATTATTTAGGGTCATTTTTCCCTGCAGGAGGTGGACATCTACACGGTGAAGGTGAATTTTAGGGTCATTTTAGGGTCATTTTGGGTCATTTTGGGGTATTTTAACCCCGTTTTTTCCCCTTTTCTCCCCAGGAGTTGGACAGGAAATATTTTAGGATTATTTTAGGATTATTTTAGGATTATTTAGGGTCATTTTAACCCATTTTTCTCCCCAGGAGGTGGACATCTACACGGTGAAGGTGAATTTTAGGGTTATTTTAGGGTCATTTTGGGGTATTTTAACCCCGTTTTTTCCCGTTTTTCACCCCAGGAAGTGGATGTGAGATACTTTAGGATACTTTAGGATTATTTTAAGGTTATTTAGGGTCATTTTAACCCATTTTTCTCCCCAGGAGGTGGACATCTACACGGTGAAGGTGAATTTTAGGGTTATTTTAGGGACATTTTGGGGTATTTTAACCCCGTTTTTTCCCCTTTTCTCCCCCAGGAGTTGGACAGGAAATATTTTAGGA